>OX333072.1:11736624-12080398 GCA_946863875.1 Alloplasta piceator | reverse complement strand
CAGTGATTTTTTGGAGTAATTTTTACTCCATTCTTGAATTATAACTTTTACAAGAATGGAGTAAAAATGTCTTCAAAAAATAACTGTTCATACGTGTCAGTGTATATCAAATTACACTGACAAGTTATACACTGACAAGTTACAACAACAGAGTGAAAATGGCTTCGAAAAATAACTGTTCATAGATGTCAGTGTATATCAAGTTACACTGACAAGTTATACACTTACACCTATAAGTTTGTCTTGAATTGTAATTTTTACAAGAATGGTGTAAAAATTATTCCAAAAAATCACTACTCGTACATTTACCACTACGATAGTAAAGTTAACAAAAACTTGATACACAAATTATTTTCATTGAAAAATTAATAGACTGACCTTTGAGCAAAATAGTACATACTCCAAATTGTCGTAGAAACACACTAATTTGTAATGAAATATTCTGCACTACCAATTACTTTTTTTTCAATTGTAATTTGTAATGGAGAACTCATCCATTACACATAATTTTTTTTTATCTGTAATGGCACGTGCGTCCATTAAATTTTACGTTGTTTATTTGAATGGCACATGCATCCATTACACATCACGTTGTTTATTTGTAATGGCACATGCGTCCATTACATATTACGTTGTTTATTTGTAATGGCACGTGCATCCATTACATATTACGTTGTTTATTTGTAATGGCGCGTGCATCCATTACATATTACTTTGTTTATTTGTAATAGCACATGCATCCATTACACATTACTTTTTTTATTTGTAATCGTACACTTGTCCATTTTACACTGTGCAGTGTAATGGGTAATGAATGCAGTAATGCATTATCGAAATAATACATTATTTACAACTCTTTTTCATTCTACCTTTTTTTTTCTTTTTTCCCCTTTTTTTTCTTAATGCTCTTCTCGTGTCTCATGGCTGAGAGGTTTGATAACATGTATATGTACTTATCGCAGATGTTCTGTTTTCGCTTTTCTTCATATTTTCCTCATTCTCATTAACACGTATATATTTAAGGCATGCAATATAACCCCAGGGGGTGGTTGATGCTTCGATCGCACCCTGTCGCTCGCGCCCTTCGAATGATCGCATCGATTCATCGATCGATGATTCATCGATACATTGACAAAAAAAAATAAAAGGTTAACAATAAGAAAAATCAACAACGGTGATCGTCTCGTTTGCGTGTCTCTCGATCTTGAAATTTCACCTGAAAGTTTCATCGGCGGATAACAATGGGGAAAAAAAACCATTTTCCATTGCCGAGACCGTCTCGCTGCGTCTTGGACTCAACTATCAAACTATAATAAACTTTAACAAATTCTTCGACGCACCTCCACGGACAAACGACGCTCTCTCGTCTGCTCTCCGCTCCTCCTTTTATGCAAGTTCAATCGTCGAGCTTAATTATCTCAACTTCGAACTACTTCAACTTGTCGTTGTGAAATCTTGCGAGTTGGCGATCGATTGATCTTCCGATGAAATTTCACCATTCAATGAAGTTTGCAACAGCGAATATATCGAGCAATCGTGAGTTCTTTTGGCTCGAGCACAGCTCAGACGAATCGAAGCAAGAACCAAACTTAAGCAAGACACGTCGTCGTATTCTCGTTCTCATTCTTCTTTCAATTTTTCTCTTTTTTCTCAATCTCTGACCCTCGAATGCTGCTTAATCCGCGCGCGCATTTTCTCTTGATCATATATTCACTAAACTAATTTCGGGCATACCATGATTCATACAACCTCCCGATTATTCCGTACAGGCACACTTTTTTTTTTCTTCAACAAACTTCGTGGATTTCATTTTTTTGCGTTTTTTTTTCGTTATTTTTTTATCAATCCACTGGGCGAAAAATTCAAGAGGCATACGATCGCAAAAAATCACACGCACACCTAAATTTTCCATTACTTTTGCAGCAAAATCCCCATAACTAACTACAAAGTGTCAACTAGCTTTCGCTATTTATAATCATTATTATTCAAACAGCCGTCGCACGGTTTAACAACTACATAACTCCACTATTAATCGATTGAGGTTTTTTTTTAACCTCTTCAATCTTGCTATTCGTTAATTCACTAAAAACTTAGGTACTAGATACTTCTTCATCCTTCTCGTCTTCTCGCGCCTTTTCCTTTCATTCTTCGTGCTCTTGTTATTTTTTCTTTCCCAACGCCTCCGTTTACATCGATCGTCCCCTTTTGCATTCCTCTCCAAGGTCGTCTAATTCAAATTTTTAAGTGAAAAGAAAAGAAAAATTGAGAATCATCCGCTGCTCGACTTTTTCTTCATTGAATACCGCCATTGTCTTTGTTCTTCCGTCTTCCACGTCGGAATTCATTGATTATTGAATCGTTCCAGATCATCACATTGCGGATGTTCAAAGTGCATCGTCGTCCATTCGATTGGGGATGGGGGTTGAAAATGGCAGGCGATATTCTTCGTTATTTGATTTCTTCATTTGCTTTCTTCTTCTCTTCTCTCTCTCTCTCTCTCTCTCTCTCTCTCTCTCTGTCGAAAAATGGAGGAAAGGTTTTCCCTCCATCGTTCGGTGAAATTATACTTTTTTTCTTCCTCGTAAATTCTGCCCTTGCCACTTGAAAATAGACCTCACGTCCGATAGCTCGAATATTCATCGTTCCTCGATCTTCATTCCACCCTCCACCATTTGGCCTTTGCGTTATAATGCCTTTTTTTTTATTCCACCCTCTTTCTCCCTTCCACGTTCGATTGCCGGAATGATTCACATCTCATTGCGCCATATATTCGTCCCACGTTTCTTCATCATTCCCTCCTGCTCTCAAATATTATGGATCACGTCGTAAATTTTCCTCTTGTCCGTCCCATTTTTTTTCATTCCACGATACGAATCATGAACGAGCGATGATTTTGGCATTTTGACTCGTCTCCACAAGTCCATTACGAAATGATTGATCAATCCACCATCGATGTTGATTGACATCCGGATTTGTGACAATTGCGAGACTGTCCGTCTTTCGGTTTTGTCTCGCTGAGAAAGGAATTCATCAGAGAGTAAAGGACAAACAATTTTCCGCGCCACAGAAACGAAAACGTCGAGGAGCGAAGCATTGAAGAGAAGCTACGAGAGACTCAAGTGGAAACGTTCCGGAATACGCTTCATCCACTTCATCCCTTGAATCGGGACAATGGCGCAGTCTTTCTATTTCGTTGATACGAAGTGGAAGACCCGTTCATTCTTCGGTTCTCCTCGACGTTACATTTTTGTTCCCTCAACGAGAATCCGAGTGATTGGAGTTGGTAATTTGCCAATGTCCCTCGAGAACCTTCTGAATTAGTTTTTCTGGCTCCTCGAAGAATGCTTTTTCCTTCGAATTCCCATCACTTCTCTCATTGATCCAGCATCGACTGTCCTCGATTATTCCCTCGAGTTTTCAGCACAAACTTTTCTCCGCATCGTAACATTTCATTCCAAAGTTCATTTTCTCGCCTATTTGTATTTTCCTCTTGAATTGTCGTTTTTCATTTTATTCATCTTATTTTTTCCATTGGCTTGTTTCACGTCTCGATTGGACGTTTGAAGAATTCACGAGGACGACGAGAGCGAAACAACGATAGACGATATTTTCCGTTTTCATAGAGGCGAATAAAAGAGGGATACATATCCTTCGCGCGTTCGTTTTATCTTCGGTGGAATCTCTTTTTCCTCGGTGGAGCTTCCTTTACTTTCGCAACGGTGGAACACAAGCTCTCGTCTGCAACGAGGCAGTAACATCAATTTTCGGCGAGTCTCTCTCCCTTTTCTCTTCCCGTGGGAATTTCATTCTTTTCCTCCGGTAACGCTCGCCGAGGGTTGTAAAATTTTTGGTACGACGACGCATCGTTCGAGGCGCATCCGCGAGGGCTGTTTGTCGCATTCAATATGTCCACGAATTTTCTCGCCCATTCAACGCTCTCGCGCGTTTCTCCGAGTGAGGAACTTTTTCATTATTTTTCTTTTGCTCCCTCGCGGGTAAACTTTTCGAATCAATAATGTTCGCGTTCGGTTTTGTCGCGAAGAAAAGTGAAAAAAAACGTTTCACGAATTCCGAATGATCGTTACTTTTTCTTCAAATGCGAGAGCAAATATCGAGCGGACGGAGGGAGGAGAGAGAGAGAGAGAGACAGAGAGAAATAGAGATAGAGAAAGAGAATAAGGGACAGAGATATAAAGAGGGAAAGCAGCACATGGACAATCGTGTTTCGTGCTTGAATGGTATCCCATCGATGTTGCTGTGTTTTGCATATATATATATATATATATATTTGTCTCTCACTTTCTTTCATATTTATGCACATGGATTCGTCCGCATAAAATATGTAAAGTGGATGAATATTTGCGTGTTGTATCGTGTCCCCCATGTTGAAGCCTTTATTGGCTCCGGAAACGCCGGGTCGTGCCCGGTTTTCACGATTGGACGACGACGTTACTCTCCCTTATTTCCTTCTCTGATTTCAAATGATAAAAAAACAAGGCTCTTGCAAACATGAAATTTTTTTCTACAGATTTTTTTCAATCGACTATCGCTTCGATGAATCGAAATCTCGCAAGCTCTCCGGTCTTTTGTATCCTTTCTCCTTCATTTCTTCCTCCCTTCTTCTTTTTCTTCTTTTTTGTTAACATCTCCGTTTACTCTTTTCTTATTTTTTCCTTATGGCACTTTCTTCTTCTTTTCATTTCATTGCTCCTGCTGCGTCCTCTTTTCACTCTTTTCCTCTCCCTCTCTATCCTCTTCGAATTATCGCAACTCTCGGGCTCTTCTCGCTCTGCTGATGATCTTGGGGATCGGGTTACACGGCCGATCACAATGCCAAACCGCGATGGCATCGAATTCGACCAAACGATTTCGCTGACTCATTGCAGACTGCATCTGTTCTCAATCTGTGACTTGATCTCGTTTACTTGCGTTTCCAATGTGTTTTTCAGCTCTGAAACATAATAATTCGGAGGATTAGGAGCGAGTCGACCGATGATTGAACGAGATTAACGCTGTTTTCGAGTTGGACACTGCCAAAAGTCCAAAAGTTTTTAGAAACACTTGTCCCGAATCCGCACCGCACAAAAAGTGTCGCTGCTCTTTTAAAAATGAAAATATTTCAGTTCAACAAGCGGCGTTTTGAAAGGGACATATTCATCTTCATTTTGCTTTTTCCAAAAAAAAATTTCGATTTTTTTTGCGCCCGTTACGCCCTTTGAAACATGACCGTGCATTGGCTTCTTTTTGGCGTTGAAATTTTGGTGCACGACCCATGAAACTTTTTGTTAACTGTTTTTCACATGAAGAACTTGTGGAGAGGAGTGTAAGCTTCGATATTGTTTTTTCAAAAGTTTTGTACGAATTTTTTTCGCAAAAATATTTAATTTTTCGTAAATAACGACCATATTTATAAAATGTAGCATAACTCGAAATTTACTGGGTTTTTGTGAAATCACTAAAAGAGTAAAAAGTTTCATGCAAGTGTTGTGAATTTAATGGAATTTTTGCAGAATTTTTTTTCCAAATTTTTTTTTCGAGATTTTTTCCTGTCAACGAGATATTTTTTTATTTTAAACAATCGAGTCTCTTACCTCATCTGCACGACTTTTTCATCTAAAAACCTCATTTACATTGCTTATTTATCGGGAAACCCGTGTAGATGAGGTAAGACACCCGATTGTTTAAGATAACAAAATATCTCGTTCACAGGAAAACTTTTGGAAACGAAAATTTTGAAAAAAAAATTCTGAAAAAATTTAATTGAATCCAGAATAATTGTATGCAACTTTTTACCCTCTTAGTGATCTTACTAAAACCCAGTAGTTTTAGAATTACGCTCCATTTTATAAAAATGATCGTTTTTTGCGAAAATCTGTATATTTTTGCAAAAAAAAAATCGTACGACTTTTAAAAAAAAACTAAATTGAAACTTATACTCCCCCACACAAGTTTTTCATGCGGAAAATAGTTTAAAAAATATTTCATGGGTTGTGCGCCAAAATTTCAACGCCAAAAAAAAATCCACAAAACGACCATGTTTCAAAGGACGTAAAAATTTTGGAAAGAAAAATTTTGATAGATAATTCTGAAAAAAATTCATTATACCCAGAATAATTGTATGCAACTTTTTACCCTCTTAGTGATTTCGCGAAAACCCAGTATTTTATTAACGCTTTATTTTATAAATATGATCGTTTTTTGCGAAAATCTGAATATTTTTGCGAAAAAAAATCGTACGACATTTTTTAAAAAACAAAGTTGAAGCTTATACTCCCCCCCACAAGTTTTTCATGCGAAATGGATTTTTGAAAAATTTGCATGGGTGGTGCGTCAAAATTTCAACGCTAAAAAAAGGTCAAAAAACGACCATGTATCAAAGGACGTACCGGGTTAAAAAAAAATCGAAATTTTCTTTTTGAAAAAAGCGAAATGAAGCTGAATATATCCCCTTCGAATCGCCGCTTGTAGAATTGAAATATCTTCAAATTTAAAAGAGGAGTGAAACTTTTTGTGCGAAGTGGAATCGGGGCGAGTGTTTCCAAACTTTTGGACGACAGTGTAAATTCGGCTATATTTTGGAAGAAATTTTTGTAAACTGTAGAATTGCAATGACGAAAAAGAAAATTGTACAAATCGAGATACGGTAATTAAATGAACGAGCTGAAAATATTGATTCGTGAAAACAGGTGCCACTCACTGAGAAAAAAGTTCAGTTAAAACAACTAAATCCATTTAGTTGAAAAAATTTTAGTTGATTCAATATTAATTTTTTTGAAATAATGAAACGATAATTAATTCAACAAATGGATTTGGTTGACCACAAGATATGAGGTGAACGAAATTATTTGGTCAATTTCCAGATACAGTTTAGTCCAATTTGCACGTTACAGAGTTGCTGTACAGAAACATTTAGTTGACTTCTAGTATATTTTGACTAAATAAATTTAGCTGTAACAAAAAGACAATTCATATTTTCAATCACACAATTCATTTGGTACAAAGATATTTGTTTGATTGGACTGAAACTTTGCCCATTCAAGCAACGATTTAACCGATTTAACTAAAACTTCCGTTGTATCTTTGTTGAATTACCAAAATGATCTCGTTGAACGTCCGGAAACAAATATTTGGTTGAGTCAAACAAATTTTTGCATTTTCAACAAAAAAATGTTGTCAGTGCTTTATAGAGCTGTCATTCCGTTAGCATCAGGACTTTGAACAACCATTTTAATTTTCACGGTATTCGACGTAGTAAATTGGTAGCGTCAGTATGACACCAAAAACACGACGAGTGCGACACTCGTTCGATTTACTTAGGCGACGCGGTAGTTGCTCTGTTTGATTTCTACCGCGGCTCGTTAATCAATTATCGATTGGAACGACCGAGCCATGGGAATTCCCGCGCAATGACAAACGCTACCCCCGTTCGGAGCCCTTTTCATAAGGGTAGCAGAGAGATAGAGACGAAGGGTTGTAGAGAGCGAGGGAGTGAGCGACAGCTGTCTAAATGCCGCTTTTCATCAGTCCGATTATTCAACGCTCGCACTGCCAAACTTATCATCGTCTGACTTATATTTCTAAGTTCAGACTCAACGAGTCAGCTATCGAACGTGCAAAATTGAAGGCTCGTTGAATCGATATCCCGACGTCGCGGATATTATATGCACCCAACAAACATATTCGCGAAGGGTTCGCATCCATGAAAAACCTTTTCAGAATCGCGATGACAGAAATGTGCCCGGGCTTCGATTTCTTCCGGCATCCGTTTCAGTTTTGCATGCTCTGCCGTTTTGGGTTCAATATGCGACAGCCTTCGACAAAGGTACACATAAGCTTTACATATTTTGGGGACAACGATTTGAGGCTCCATCACTGGATATAACTCGCGCAATATATATGAGTCATTCCATGTCAATTCAAAGACGTGTTGTCGATGACCCCTTTCAATTTTTTTTATTTTTTAATATGTTATTAATGTTATTATACATGCAAAAAGAACTATCCATGTAAATTTTTAGCTCTCTATCGCGAAGGTATTGATTTTTGAAAAAAAAATCTTAAAATAATCAGAGCTTCTACAATAACTAAGATAATAACTTGTTAAGCGGTCATTTTTTGTTTTTTTTTCAATATACTCTTTGAAAAAAATATTGCAAATTAAGAAAAACAATTTTTTTGGGGTCTTTTTGGCTGTTTTAAGCTAAAAAAATTGATTTTCTTTCAATAGGAACCCTCCGATTTTTTCAAAAAAAAATTATAAAATTCTACGTCAAAAAACATAATTTTTGAGATTGTACTGAATATGGGGTCCACATATCTTTTTATTACAACAAATTTTTTCGATTTTTTTTCGTCATTTTGATAATTTTTCCTTCTATCACTACAATAGTTGATTTCAATTATGTTAAAATAAATAATTTAAGTTCTCTCACATATTTCCTTTGTAAATTATAATAATTAAAATTAAGAATTACAATTTTTATGTAAAAAAATTGAATAAAGTGCAAAACGTACTTGTATTGTAATTCTTAATGTTAATTATTATTATTTACAAAGGAAATAATATGTGAGAGAAGTTGAATTATTTATTTTCACATCATTGAAATCAACTATTGTAGTCATAGAAGAAAAAAAGATCAAAATTACGAAAAATAAAAAATAATTTAATACAAAGTTATGATTATCATAAGAATATTTTTTGAAAAATCAATAACTTCGGTATAGTTTAAGATAGAGAGCTAAAAATGTACATGGATACATCTTTTTGCATGTATAATAACATATTAAAAAATAAAAAAAATCGAATGGGGTCACCGACAAAACGTCGTTGAATCGATAGGGAATGCACAGATATATCGGGCATTCCATACGAAACCAACCAATTTGTTACCCCGACCATTTTTGATTTTGTTGAAAATTCTATTTCTTTGTACGTACTGAAAGCAGTCTTTCGGAATTTTTTTAGATTTTTGTGAAATTTTGAAAAATTTATTGTCGCTGGAAGGGTTGAGATAAAAATTCTGAAAGACTGCTTTCAGTACGTACAAAAAGATAGAACATTTTCGCAAAAATAAAAAATGGTCGAAGTAACGAATTGGTCGGTTTCGTGTGGAATGCCCCATACATATATACATATTTATACATTCAAATTGAATCGATCGTTCAAAGAGGTCGCGAATGATCGACGGTATATTCTCGTATGCGTGGCGAGAGTTTGAGCATCGAATCTTCGAAGGCCCCGCGAGATTTCGTCCGGGAAACTCCTTGGAACTTTGGACCAAACCGAACAAGCATCTATATATGCCAGGCCAAAGTTCATGCCACGAATTCTCTCGGGAACACTTTTACATGCTAGCTCGTGTTACGCGAATCATTGTAAAATCGGTGCACGTACTCGATATTCCTCGGAAAAGGCACGGTCAACAAATTGTTTCGTCCAAGGGCTTCGACGAGGTTCAATTGCGCATTTCATTTACATTTTGGATCACGAAATGGTTTTACTCAAAATAATTCGAATTCCTATCATACAAGCGATCGTGGATGCGAACGAATACACGATTAATTACCCGTAATATTTGATAATTACGTCAAAAGAGAAATAACATTTATCAGAAGACGCACAAAAGTGGAATTTATGAGCAATGAATTTTAAATTTCATTACTCAATTGCACATCCAATGTTTGCGTCCGGTTGTATTGACCCACCCTGTATTTGCGTTATTTCAATGTATACCTATCGGAGTTTCTCTATGATCCTTCCCGTTTGATGGTTGCAATTTTCGGTTCCTCTATATTCCGACCCTAAAGCCGAAGCCCCGGATTCTATTGACCCGGTGCTCATGGATGGACGGTCTTCAATTTAACACAAATCGTTTTTCACGTTACATTGAAATTAAACTCGAATGGAGAAGGATTTGCCGTTGAATTCTTGACATTCCATCTGCAATGTAACTTTTGATAGTGGGTCAAATTCTGTAGCGCGATGCTCACGAGCGTTTGTCACAATTTCAATGTCCGATTGGCACCGTCAGTTCGAGTATTAGGAGAGCGTGGGGCTAGTTGTAACAGGGGTAAATTCTAACACTCAATTTTGACCGGGAATTTAAAATATTTTGATTTAATTTTTTTGCTCAATGTGCTTATTATAACTCGCAGCATAACGTAAACACCGCTAATACCCCGCGAGAACATTAAAATAAGAGGATATGCACACGAGCTCTATTTCGGCCAGGTTTCGTAAAAAAAATACTTACGAAAATTTTGATAATGACTATTAAAATTAAATTTATTGTTTATTGTTTTTTCCATTTTACATCGTAAATTTAACTGGCTTTCATTTGCTTTTTTTTAAATTATTCTAAAGTTTGTAGTTTTTGAGATATTTCATTAAGTAGACATAATGAGCCCATGGGGCAAGTTGTAACGTGTTAGAATTTGCCCCATGCGCGTGTATTTTTTTCTGCTCTCTACATGTATTTGTATAAATAATAACATTATTACAACTTGTAGTATAGTGATTACATAGTATTACAAATTATTTGCGGCTTTTGTGCATTCTTTTACTCTTCTTTACTCTAATATTGCCCAGAAAAATATGTTAAGTTATCGTATTGTATTTTTTTTAGAATGAGAGGCTACTAAAGATTATAATCATCACAAGAATGAACCACGATGAATAATACAAGACTGTGAACCAATAAAAACGTGTTCTTTCTTATAAATGTTGCCAGTCTTTTCATCGTTACAACTTGCCCCGAGCCTGTTACAACTATCCCCAGACATGGGGTAAGTTGTAACAGCTCCCATTTTTTCAAAAAACGTCTGGTGTAAAAGATGGGTAAAGATTTAAAATTATTTTTCAATTGGAATTAGTGCTCAGATATATACTTTACAAACTCTCTTACTCACAATCTTAAAAGCATATATATTTTAGGTGTTACAGGCCTTTTTCCAAAAACTGTTACAACTAGCCCCACGCTCCCCTACTCTGAGAAGCATTTTCGAATCTATCGTGCTGAATCATGTTTTAAAATGTATCGTTAATGCACTCACTGGTTAAATCGTCCTCGTCCTCGGCCTCCGCCTCGGCCGCAAGCTCTTCAGGTGTCTTCTTCTTGCGCATCAGAGGATTTGGCTCTTCTTGTGGCATCGTCTCTTGCACCTCCTCCCGTTTCTTTATATTGTACTGAAAAACGTGTGAAGCGAAGAAAAATTTTATTCAACATCGCAGTACAATCGTTTCGCGTTCAGGATTCGACGTACTCAATTCGCGTCCATTGCCTTTCAACATTTTTTCCTCTCCATCATTTTATTGTACAACACAATTTTTCATCGATCTTTGACAGCGCATTTTTTTTTTTACAATTTAAATGAAATTGCGAGATACCGGCGCCGATGTAAATTGACGCGGGTCAAATTGGTCCAAGTACACGAATCAGGAAAATTACTTGTCTCTTTCGGTTGAAAAAACTCAATTAACCCAGGTTTGATTGAAATATACGATTTAAATTGGAGAACATTGAAATTGCAAATGAAATTTGCATATGGCTTCCGTATTTTTTTCCATTGATTCGAGACGTCCATTGTGGGGCATCGAAAATCGATGAGATTGCTCCGTTGTTGGCACAGAGCAGCGGAGTTCTAGGGAAGGCAAAAAACTTGAGACAGTCCGGATCGGTTTTCGTTATTAACAAAAAGTTTGGTAAAGTTGGGAAGAAAAGGAAGTACCGAGTCGTTTCATTCGACAGAGATCGCTTCGCTGGTTTTTTATACATTTGGAGGTCACTAATTTATTAGTTCAATGTTGATTTTATCGATGATTGCTATTTCCGATCGCGCTTTCTGTTCTCTTGCTTTGATTGAGAAAGAAATTGTGAAAGAATGTGAAATACGATACATAAATTGGTTAGACACATTATGACAAACGTTTGTTATAAAATGTTATGTTACAGCAAAAGAGTTTTCGTAACATTTGATTTTAAAAAGCCTAATGAGAACATTGAGGCGAGTGCGTGGCTATTTGATCCAATTTTAATGTTCGCATTGTTTTAATTTATTTAAATCTGGATATTACATATAAAACTTCGAACTGATTAGTCGATTGATTAACAATTGGTTAACAATTAGTAGAAGACCAGTTTACTGCGACGGGTTCAAAAAATCTATTTTTTTTTACATTTTTCGCAACATAAACATCTTATCAATATACTGCAAAATTTTCAGACCGAAATTAAAAACATTTTTTAAGTTTGAGCCAAAAAAAAGAGCAATTAACTAATAAGTTAATATTAAAAATGACTAATTACTATGGATTGGCAATCACCAGAAACTAGCCGTAAATCTCTCGAAGAAATGAAGAGAGCTTAGAAATAACTTTCAGGAAGCGAAAGGATTGCTCTATACCAAGCATAGCTGATTAATGTAAGTATAATTTGTTTATACAAAATCTGTTGTCAAGACTTTAAACGCGTTTTTCTCGAAACTACGTTTTCGAAATTTCGGGGAAGCACTGACTAAAAACTATTCAACCGATTTGGTTAAAAATTTAACCCGTTATTTTAGACACACATAGCTAAGTTTATGACCTTTCAAACATTCAATTTTTTGATAATAATTGAATTTTTTAAACAATTTATTTTTAAAAAATTCGATTGTGAAGACCTTTTTGTTCACAAGTCTGCCATTTCGTTTTTTTTTCGTGAAATATGCATATTATAGGTCATAGACCTAGAATGAAGCTTACAAAATAATAATCTTTTTGGGTTTTTTTTAAATTTCAGATGACTACGGAAGGCTGTGTGCTTCCCCGAAACCAGTCACCTTTTTTTCGAGAACTCCACTTTGACGTACAAAATCATAAACAAATTTATGTAAAATTAAGTGAAAAAAAAAGTTTTTGCACTCTTCAAGGTACAAATAACAAAATGTACAAATTTCAAAACGGCTGCATTTCATTTTATAAAAAAAAAAATTAATGAAAAAATATCGAAATTTCGGTCGTCATAATGGATTACTACCTTAGCGCATTACTTACCGATCATAGAAACCACACTGAAACTGAATTATGGGACTGCAATACCATTGTAAAACCTTCTTTATAAGTCTAAATCGAGTGTATCATGAAGTTTGGGGTCTGATGATCTGTCTCTAGGCTTAAAATCGATGACATTGAAATTTTCATGACTTGATCCTGTCTTTGACAAGGTTCAAGGCCCGTAAAAGTCATCATGAACGAGAAAAATGCCTACATTTTGTTGATTATAAGCTAATTCCTCATCATAAGTTAAATTAACCCACACAGCATTGAAGTCAGAAAGACGTCTGAAAGACTACTTTTAGACGACTTTATGGGGCTTAAGCGACTGAAAGACTACTTTCAGACATCATTCTTACGTTTGTGCTATGTGGGAACTATAGCAATGGCACTAATCAAAGACTAAACAGTCCTAAAGTGCGTCAAGTGACCTCGTACAAGTTAATAAACTATATTCTAACCATAAAATTGGACAATGACGATGACATCCAAGCTCATTTTGAAGACAAAACATTCTTAAATATGCGTAGAACGATGAATTTAGTGTCAAGACCGAGAATATAACTTTGAATCAATCCGAAGTTTCTCATTTCGGATTTTGAATCATGAAACGAGGCATCATGAATACGTCCAGTAACTTCTGCCTAAAATAGGCTTCCCTGCGGTGTTTCCAAGTTACACTAACAACTTTGACAGCAGCTGAAGTGTAATAGTGAATAGTTTCCCAATAAATCATATTCCATTTGATTTTAACACCCATCGAGTCTCGAATTTATAGCATCGGGAAATTTCCGTCCAGGCGTTGATTAAGGCGAGTTAGAGCGATTGTGAGATGTACTGTAACTCGATGAAGCTTTTGATCGAATTCAGCGAGGAATTGTGCACGTATTTGCGCGCAAAAGCGTTGGATGGGTTGTCGAAAGGCTTATACGATCTAACGTGATCATGATAAAAGGTACGAATTCGACAAAGGTAATATTATAAGCGATCAAAGGAAGATCTCCATACGTTGACAATGTGTTGGCGCATTCGCGTCCTGTCGATGATGCCTCTAAACCCTTCATCAATCTTTCTGTCTGCAGGCACATCGATGCTATAAAGCACGCGAGTGTGTATGATTGGAAATGCAATAATGCATTCGCCTCTGATCGATAGCACTTTGAGTCGCGATGCGTGCGGTTCGTAACGAAATTCCAGGGCTTTCCGTGAGGGGCAACTTCGGTACGCGGGAAATTTGTGCATTCGAGACGGGTTTTACGAGATCACATATATAATGTCTATATGGCTGATGGATGAAAAGTACGGAATGGACGGTGCGATGGTTTGAAAGATGAAAGGCAACGCCGCAAAAAGCTCGAATCTCTTATTTCACGTTCAATAAAAAGAAATTGGCAAAATCTTCGCTGGAGAATATATCTCGATCTTGGGACGCGTATTTGTAAAACGCAGAAAACTATCGCACATTAAGGATGTTGAGTCCCTATGAAACTTGTTAATGTTGATTGCTCAATAAATAGCTTCTTAATCGTCGTGAAATTGTTACACGATCTTCTGAATACTTAAAAACACACAAATTTCAACCTCCTTAAGGGTTAAAATGAAAAATGATGAGAAAAGTCTAAAAATTTCCTATGTTTTTGTATGAAGTATTTAAGAGATCGTGTAAAAATTTCACGATGATTAGGAAGCTCGTTATGAAATAATTAATATTTTGTTAAGAACAATTTTTTAAACAAATAAAAAAATATTGATCAATAAACTTCGTTTTGTTTCCGTTGCTTTGAATATATTGTAGATATAACAAAATTGAGAGGTCGAAAATAGTATATTACGATACTAGTGCGATGAAACTTTTTCTGACGAGTGTGTGTGTGTGTGTTCTCGAACGAGTATCATACGAAATTTTATTGTACGAGTGCGCAAAGTGCCAGTTTGAGCACGCGCAGCGTGCGCAAAATGGCACTTTGCGCACGCAGTGCAATAAAAAAACTTATCGCAAAGTTATATCAGTTTCCATAAGACTACATTTAATTTAATTTGTTAATGTTAATTGTTCGATAACGAGCTTCCTAATCGTCGTGAAATTTTTACACGACCTCTTAAATACTTCACCCAAAAACATACTAAATTTTCAGAATTTTCTCATCATTTCCGATTTGGGGCTCAACATCCTTAAGGATTTATTGCTTGTACAGTCCCAGCCAATAATTTCTGATTGAAATTTCCGTATTTCGTGATACAATAAAAATCTGAAAAAATTCAGCAACATTTAACATGTCTTAAATTGTTTTTTTCTTAAACAAATCGAATTCGTTAATTTTTCTGAACGCACATGAATCTTTTTAGAATTTTCTCTCTAATTTGAAATATTATAAAAGAATTTCTGAAATACAAATAAAAAAATGCCAATTTTGTATGTTTTTGCATACAGATTTATCGTCAGCTTTGAAAAGTTTCAAAGACACTGGGCCAAAAAATAAATAAATACAGCCATTCTAAAAATTTCAAAATAGAGAGAAAATTCTGAAAAAATTCATATGCGTTCAGAAAAATTACCGCACTCGATTTGTTCAAGAAAAAAAGAACTTTCGGCAAAATTGTTAAATAATTTTTTATTTTAACAATTTATTAATAACTTTTGGGCAATATTATTATTGATAATTATTGTTTATAGCAAGTCAAATGTTGCTGAATTTTTTCAAATTTTTATTGCATCACGAAGTACGGAAATTTCAAATATAATTTTTGGCTGGGACTGTATAAGCAATCCTTAAGAAGTAAAAATCATTGTATTGTTCAGTCTTATTTTTTGTAAATTAGCTAGAAATTTGAGACGAAAGATTCTTGAACGCCATTTTGAGATCTCTTTTTTTACGCACCGATATTTCATACGCGTGTGTTACATATGCACTTTATTCCAGGATTTGCGATTTTCGACTACACGTCTCTCAAGTTACAATAGCCACTTTTTTCGCTAACTCTGTATATTGAAAATAACATACCTTTCGAAATCACTACAGCTTGATATCGCAACGTCAGCAAATACTTTGAATGGCGCTCAAGAACTTGAAAAGAAATGAGACCAGCCTGTGTTCTCTGTCGTTCCAAATTCATGTAATCGCATACCTGCATTCGTGAAAATATTTATGTTCTACTTTTAGTCGTTTACAACTGTACAGAAATGATTGATTTAGTTAAAATAAATTTTTTATACGGAATAAAATTATAATTAAAAGGAATCCCCTTACCCCAAACAATGTTTACATTTCTTACACTGAGAAAACAGTTTATTTGCAGTAAAGTAATATATTTAGTTGGTAGTTTTATTTAAACATTCCTTGACTGTTACACAAATTTTTAGTCGTTAAGACATATTTTATTTATGTCAAAATAATTTATTAACTGTTAAAAAATATTTATTTGGCCATATCTAACTTTACATTTGTTAACAGTTAACAAATCCGGGTACATAGAAATATATTGTTTTCTCAGTGTACCACGAAAATGAAGCTGCAGCCAAATAAACTTACGAAAGTTTTGGCTTGTTAGACAAATGGCGTTTGACATGTAAGACGACTAGAATCTGCTGATGTAAAAGTGGGAGGATCAACATTTCGTTCCATTCTAGCAGCTCTTGTAAAAGTAAATCTCAAAAAATGATACGCAATCTTCGTTGACTCCAAACAGACAAAATATGCTATTTTCAGGAGCCCATCCGACGGTTTTGAATTTCAGGCTGAAATCCCGGATATTTGCATTCCGAATGACCGACGGCTTTAAATCTTGCGTTGGGTATCTGCATTCATCATGAGAGTGAAAAACTGCATTTTGCTCGACGATGCCGGATATACGTAGATATACCGGGTGTCCCATTTTAATCTTACAGTTGATTTATTTCGAAAAATATTGCTCCGATCAAAAATTGAGTCAGATAAAACTTTTAGGGTTCAGAAGGGGACGTTCAAAAAATTTTTTTGTTCTGGTCCAAAATATAAAATGGCGGCGTTAAGATGGCTGACATGTTTTTTAAAAATGGAAACATGATTTTTTTTTTCACCAAAATTTTTTTCAGATTAAATCTAACATCGTTTGTAGGAACATTTTTTCGATACAGCCCATAATAGAGGGTGTCCCATTTTAATCTTACGGCTGAATTATCTTGAAAAATACTGCTCCGATAAAAAATCGAGTGGAATAAAACTTTTAGGGTTCAAAGAAAGCCGTTAAAAAAAATGTTTTTGGTCCAAAATTTAAAGGGACGGTGTTAAGATGGCTGAAAGGTTTTTTAAACAATGAAAACATGGTTTTTTTTTCACCAAAAAATGTGTCAAGTCAAAACTAACAACTTTCCTACTAAAAATATTCCTACAAAAGATGTTAGATTTGATCTGAAAAACATGTCAGCCATCTTAACGCCGCCATTTTGAATTTTGGACCAAAACAAAAAATTTTTTTGAACGTCCCCCTCTGAACCCTAAAAGTTTCATCCCACTCAATTTTTTATCGGAGCAGTATTTTTCAAGATAATTCAGCTGTAAGATTAAAATGAGACACCCTTTATTATGGGCTGTATCGAAAAAATGTTCCTACAAAAGATGTTAGATTTAATCTGAAAAAATTTTTGGTGAAAAAAAAATCATGTTTCCATTTTAAAAAAACATGTCAGCCATCTTAACGCCGCCATTTTGAATTTTGGACCAGAACAAAAATTTTTTTTGAACGTCCCCTTCTGAATCCTAAAAGTTTTATCCTACTCAATTTTTGATCGGAGCAATATTTTTCGAAATAAATCAACTGTAAGATTAAAATGGGACACCCGGTATATGCATTTTTCCGTCGTTTTATGCAACTTTTACAAATAGCGTGGGCCCAGATTTTTTTTTTACCGCCCTAAGCACTTTTACAAATACTTACTCCCTCGCTCGTTAGTATTCACATTTATGGGATGAACCGGTAGTGAGGGAAAATGAGGTTATTTACCGGAGAGGCAGCTCAACGCACTGACGATATCTGAATAGTTGAATGACAATAGAATGTGGAATAAATTCTGGAGAAGATGCATGCGATGACGACCTAAATACGTCGTGAGCTTGAAAAAAATCCATAAATAATTCGTAAAAATAGTCTAGGATTTTATTACTTTAACCGGATAGAAATAAAAATGTTCACCCTTCAACCTCGGAGTGATTTAAGATAGTAGCCCACTGTGACGGGTTCAAAAAATCGATTTTTTCAAAACATTTTTCGCAAGATAAACATCTTAAGAATATACTGGAAAAGTTTCAGACCGAAATTAAAAATATTTTTAAAGTTATAGCCAAAAGTAGAGAGCAATTAACTAATAAGTTAATATTAAAAATATTAAACTATTCAACCGATTTGGCTAAAAATTTTACCCGTTATTTTAGACACACATAGCTAAATACCTAATCTCTAAAACATTCAATTTGTTAATAGTAAATGCATTTTTTTTTAACAATTTATTTTAAAAAATCGATTTCGAAGACCTTTTTGTTCACTAGTCCGTCATTTCGTTTTTTTTCTTAAATTCACTGAGAAATTTTTTTGTTGAAAATGCAAAAATTTGTTTGACTCAACCAAATATTTGTTTCCGGACGTTCAACGAGATCATTTTGGTAATTCAACAAAGATACAGTGGAAATATTGGTTAAATCAGTTAATTCGTTGCTTGAATGGGCAAAGTTTTAGTTCAACCAAATAAATATCTTTGTACCAAATAAATAGTGTGATTGAAAATACGAATTGTTTTTTTGTTACAGCTAAATTTATTTAGTGAAAATATACTAGAAATCAATAAAATATTTCTGTACATCAAATCAGTAACGTGTAAATTGGACAAAACTGTATCTGGAAATTGAGCAAATAATTTCGTTCACCTCATATCTTATAGTTAACTAAATCCATTTGTTGAATTAATTATAGTTTCATTATTTCCAACAAATTAATCTTGAATCAACTAAATTTTTTTCAACTAAATGGATTTAGTTGTTTTAACTGAACTTTTTTCTCAGTGTGCATATTGTAGGTTGGTGCACTATAATTAAGCCTACAAAACAATAATCTGGAGTTTTTATTTCAGATGAGTACAGAAGGCTGTGTGCGTCCCCAAAACAAGTCACTTTTTTCGAGGACACCACTTTGGCGTACAAAATCATAAACAAATTCATGTAAAATTAAGTAAACCAATTTTTTTTTGTACTTTTCAAGATACAAATAACAACATGTAAAAATTTCAAAACGATCACATTTTATTTTGTCATTTAAAAAAGTTAATGAAAAAACGTCGAAATTAATGAAAACGTCTACCTTAATATTGATGGAAAAAGGGTCGATAGTCAAAAAGCCTATCTTGGCAAAATTCCTGTCATGACATCGAAACCATCTATTGATTGATGATCATCAATACCACCTTTTTTATATTTTACATAATTTATAAGCCATTTACACTCAACAACAAAATCTAGTCATGTTTATGATTTATGTTACCCCGTGATACGCAATTTCGTCTGCTTGAGTTATAAAACTTCTATTCCCATCATTTCTAGGCCCAGACTAAGATTGATTAGGCTTCAGAAATCCATACATTCTTGAATCAGATCCTGATTTAAGTAGCCTTTCCTTTTTTTAAATAAAAGTCCTAGAATACAGCTCACGATTCTAATGACCTTCAAATGATCCATGATCCATAAATCACCAACTGATTTGAACGATTGACAAAATTGTATGTGCATTGTAACCGTGTGTTTGTGTGTCATAGATCACACCAATTCTGGCACAAAAAAAAATTAAAAATGTAAACATGAAAAAAGGCATCGATACCCACCCAGCCTTCCTTAGATATCGCTCAATATTAAATTACAGACTTCATCCAATTAGCCTAATTCGATGGAACGAGATGTGCGGTGACAACGCGTCCACGAGGACGCTACTCTTCCCATGAGCTACCCTTTCGCGCGAAATGGAATTCATACGCACGTATACAGACACGTCGATCCATACATCTCCACTGCATTGCGGAACGTAGTCAGCAGAAAAGGCGTACCTCTTTGCACTCTTATCCCAGTCGTGGACATTGCTTATCGACATATGTGAAAATGCATTCGCAGACAATTGATATTATTTATTCGATTATTCCATAATTTTAGAAAATCTTACAAAATTGGGTCACTCGACGAATTTCCGGATACTTCAAATCCATTTTCATGCCTTATTCAACCGCTTCAGCAACTACCGCAAAACGGGGCTACTTTGTTCGTGTTCCAAATTTTTTTTGGTCGTAACTTTTTTTTAACGTCCAAAATTACTATTTTTTTGGTCGAATAGAACAATGTGTCTTTTGGGCATCAAATGTATAACAATAGCAAGCCCCGCCAGACCCTCACAATTTTATATATTTAGACAAAAAAGCCAAAGTAACCGTGAGTGTGGGTCTACTTTGGAGAGGCATTGAAATGCAACTTATGTCAAAGATCTACATCGTAAATGCAGCTTTGACATCATTCTGGAAAAACACAATAATATTTTATACATTACACATGAACTTAAATGAAAAACAACGAATTTGACAATCAATTCGTCATATTTATTGAAGAAATATTTACATAAAAGTACCAAATAATTAGGCCCGAATTTTAAGTTCTTAAGATCAGACTTGAGATCAAACTTTCTATTGAACGCAAATTTGAATTTTGGATAGAACTTAAGTTCAAATTTAAGATGAATCTTAAGTTTGAACTTAAGCATCAGCATACTTATGTTCAAACTTAAATGCGAACTTCAAATCGATCTTAAGTTCAAACTTAAAAAAATTGGTTTGAGGTTTGATCTTGAGATCCATCTTCAAATCAAACTTAAGTTTAAGATCAAGATGGATCTTAAATTCGAACTTCAAACCAAATTTAAATTTGAACTTACGATCGATCTGAAGTTCGCACTAAAGTTTGAACTTGAGTATGAACTTATAATGGCACTTTAATTCAACTTACGATTCATCTTAAATTGGAACTTCAGTTCGATCTAAAGTTCCAACTTGAATTCCATGGAAAGTTCGATCTTAGGGTAGGACTTATGACTTGAAATTCGGGCCTTACGGATGTAACAGAGGTTGGAGTCGTTCTTCTTGCCCTTCTTTATCCCCTTCATGCGAATGGCATCATCGATTGTTCGGACATCTTGGCTTGTTACAAATATCTGTGTATCTGGTTTATGAATTACTTTTTTTCCTCTTTTACCCACTCCCCACACCCCCTCCCGCCCCACAAGGTCACGAGGGTTCACCGCGCACACGTTCCTACCGTATTTTGCTGCTCGCCCAAAGTAGCCCCAAAAACCGACAATGTAACCCCCAAAGTCAAAGTAGCCCTGTTTTACGGTACTTTTTTGTACAACCAAATGCCTGACAGTCTCCTTAAGGCGGCACTCTAGAGACATACATTTTGAACGTGTTGTCGTTAACGCTAATGATTTTCGATGGTAAACAGATTTAGCGTCAATATGTTCTTTTACATTTTTATATCTAGCGTCGCGACGTCGTCCCTTCATATTGGCACTTTGTCGTCCTGACTAAGGGCTGAATAATACCTTTATATACATTGGGCCGTTAATCACGAGGACGATGAGGACGCCACGCGTCTTTGTAATAGCTAATTCATGCGACAGGAACGCTCTTCATCAACTGAGAGGCAAAGGAGCGCGAGATCATTTCTCGTTCCTTTTTCACGATCTCATTTTTCTTTGTTTCTCTCATTTTCGCGAATGAAATTCTCAAGCGGCGTTGCAGAGATCACGGTGAACGTCTTAAAAGGAGTCAGCCTGACTCTATTAGGAAGTCGCCATATTGAATGCAGGGACTCCCTACTAGAGTCAATTTGACCCCAGTTAAGTTCAGTCTTCTCTCTCCTCCACGTTGAACTCGGTTGCTCGTTCATCCGCGAAGTAAACCTTCTTTCTTCTTTGCACTTTATTGCTCCGGCTCCTTCCCTTGTTCCTTTCATCAGCGATGGCTTCCCTTATTATAGACACAGTAGCTGGAACTTACGGTCCTTCCTACACCATTCTCTTATCTGTCATTTCCGCTTCCTCTCTCCCTCACCCTTTCATCCTTCAAAGCTCTTGACACCAACACTCTTAACTCTTTGAAGCACAGTAGAATTTTTAGACTACCTCATTAGAACCTTTGATACATTGGCATGGAATCGCGTTCTCGAATAAATTCGTTTGCAAGAGTAATTCAAAGCATTTTCCGATTTTTCCCAGCTTTACGACCAAAGTGACGAGATGTTACGAACGTTTATTTCCATACAACGATAGTGTGCTTCAAAGGGTTAATATTCGACGAATCGTGTTTAACAATATATTCCGATAAGTTCAGTCAAATTACTTATTTTTACAATTTTTTACTTATTTTTACATTACTTATTTTTTGTTACATGATATTTATATTTTGTATTATAATTCATAAATTCTCTTATCTCATTTCTATCGATTGCGGGGTATGGCTAGAATGCCGATCTACTTTCAACAATGACCCAATAACGATTTAAAATAATTTGGTATTCATTTTTAATCAGCCACAATTCACGCTGAATGTCCCATAGAAATATATGTGTCTGTGCTCTTGTGCATGTGTGTGTGTATTTATGTATGCACTCGTACGGGTACTAGAGAGGTTCCGTCAAACCGGATGAGGTCGATTTCCGATCCGACAGCCACTCATCTATGTCCTGCACCCTTCGTTCCTCTCCAGCCCTCTTCTCTCCTGTCCTTGTCTCCTTTCAGCAACAGCAAAGCTTGCCTGCATCGTTCATAAAATACTGGTCAAACTATTCATGGACACTCAGTCAATTTCCTCTCCCCAGTAATTTAAAACCGATCTGCATGAAAAACCTCAATCCGGCCGTCACTCTTCAACTCTAACTGCATTCAACTCCACATCAGCGCAATGCCAGTCATTGTTGTGTGATGTTTTTTTTAAATTAAAAAACATTCCTACAATTTGTATAGATAAATGAGGGGACAATAATATTATTGTTATATTGTTAAATTATGGCAGGGAAAACTGTACATGAATGTTGCAAGAATTACAAATATGTCGTTGTCACCATAAATTTTTCTTGGAGCAGATCATGATCTATGGCGGGAGGCCTTAAACAATTGGCCTTCACCTTAAAGTGATTGGTAATTGTAGGTAACCACCTTTGCAAGGAAAAAAGAGGTGTGAAAATGTAGAAAATGATATTGTGAACTCAAATACATGTTACATGCTTCTAGTTAACATTTCATTTTCAATCCAATGCATTCATTTCAATTCCAATCATTTCAGGTATTTTATCGTAGGGATTTTAACATAATTTCAGGCATGTTATCGGAGTTTCCATTTTGACGAACGAAAAAGTTGAAATATTGTTACGTATTGTATGCAGTTTGTGCTCTATTCATAACTGAATATGTATCAAATTTGCCAGACCAAGTTATAGTGTGGAGAGTATTATATGGGCCTCGCTGTGTACTTTTGTTAATGTGTCCCTACATTGAGTCAGACTTGATAATAATGTTACCGATGCAATAATATCTAGCTTAGGCAGGCATCATTTAACTATGAAGATATGAAAACCTATGCCAGCTTCGATCAACCACTCGTAATCAACTAGTTAATTCAGACATTAGCTAGGAAACGTTCCGGGCGATTCATCGATGACATTAGTTAAGATTATGGCAGAACATCTTGGCTATGGTTGAGCAAACCTAATTCGAAATTGAACAGGACTGATTGGCAACCATCAAGTACCTACCATCAACTGATGACACTGCAAATGCCATGGGTTAAGTTCAACTTAAAGCATCCTTGAAAAATGTCTACTTCAACTTCAAACTGAACTCTACTGACAATCATCAACGGTATCGTCATCAATTCATGGCATCATTATCCATCCTCATCATCATCATCAGTTTTAGCTAGTTTTTTAACTAGTAATCAACTAGTTAATTCAGACATTAGCTAGGAAACTTTCAGGGTGCGATCATCGATGACAATAGTTCAGATTATGGCAGAACATCTTGGCTATGGTTGAGCGAACCTAATTCGAAACTGAACAAGACCGATTAGCAACCATCAATTACCTACCATCAACTGATGACACTGTCAATGTCATGGGTTAAACTCATCTTAAAGCATCCTTGAAAATTGCCTACTTCAACTTGAAACTGGACTCTACTGACAATCATCAACGACATCGTCATCAATTCATGGCATCATCATCCATCCTCATCATGATCGGTTTTAGCTAGTTTCTAGGCAGTCTAGTTTAAGCTGAATTCAGCTGACAAACGGCAAAGGAGTCACACGAATAAAACGTTTCTGGTTTTAATATAACTTTCGGTATCTAGGCCACCGTTTCTTGCATAAGACAGAGACAGTCAGATATTGTTTATCATATACAGAGATAGAGGCTCTACCCTCCATCCACTGTTCTTCTCCTCGTTTTCATTCAATGTGAACCTCCATTTTGTACATGCTTTTTCTAGATTTGTCTTTATGATGCTATGATACTTTTCTCTTCGTCATCGTGCTTGGTTGTTTTCTGCGATGATTTGTATATGAACCCCCTCGGGCTTGGCCATCTGGGTCAGGTTATACGTTCGAGAGAGTGGGCGTTTGACAAGACACACACGCACTCATCATCCGACATAATTTCCAACAATGCACCTGTCATTTTCACTTCTTCGTACCATTCATTTCTCCTCTATTGTATTTATACGTATTTTCTCTCATCGATTACACTTTCTGTTTCCTTCAGATGGAAATTATTCCATTTCGTTAACTTATTGAATTAACTTATACATTCACTCTCGCATCTCGCATTTCGTTGAATTCATATTTGTTCAGGTACTTTTATATCAACAAATTTTTTGAAATTTTCTGCTTTCTGTGAACCCGAAGCAAACTTGCGTGTTGGCGAGTAAACATTTTGTGAAATTTCCATATTCTATAAAATCTGATCCCCTCGAGTGTTTATATGCAACTTTCGGACTGACTGTTCTCGTCATCTAGTCAATTAATGCAACAAAGCTTAGCCTCTATTAAATTCCTCCATAATATAAAATTTTATTTCAGTATAAAATAGCCTCTGCCTTTGAGGTTTTATGGAATTTTGAAATATGATTTTTCGACGTTTAATTGAGGACTCTTCGGACATACTGACATAACAATCTCAAGTTTTTTTCATAAAAATAAAGTTAATGAAAGAGAAGATAAAAAAAGGTTGCGTATGAGGTTGCCATGCATTCACCGAAATCCAACCAATCCAATATTCTTGTATCTGGGGTAAATATTTCATTGGTAACTGAATTTCGTACGCGTTTTTTACATTCCATTGCTCTATCTACACAAACAGATTTTGTATGAATGGATGAAATGCGAATTGAAATTCGCGTGTTGGACATGCCCAAGAGGAGTTTAAACAAAGAGAACGAAAAAACGAGAAAGGGAGAGAGAGAGAATCAGTGAGCTCTGTGATGTGGTCCTAAAACGAAGCACATGCGGTAACGATAACTGTAATTGTAAAATTCTGTGTATGTCATGCAATTTCTACCATGATATGACGTTCTCCATTATATCTTGCTCAATATCGTATTTCTGTGTGATTCTTTGTTTACACGAAAACTGCAGATAGAGAGCTTTCCAGTAATACTTTCATAATTTAAACCTAATCGGTTTCTGCAACGAGAAATCATAAAATCGTCGTATCGATGAAGACAATCTAATTTATCTAATTAATGAGTAAGAGAACATTTAAATTAAGGCGGTATTCTGGTCAAGCGACACATTTTGATCGCTTTGTCGAGCTCGATTAAAAAAAATACATTTTTACCATTATTTTTCCTACAATATATTTATTAATATTTTGACAACAAACAAAAAATTTGCCGAGTAAAAAAAATGAAAATTAAATAAGTTATAAGCTGGTAAAGTTAGGGGTAAAAAAAGGGATGTGCTGGCTTTCTAGTCATCCGATACAAAAATTTAAAAACGATTCTTAAGTAGTAAGAATGTCTCAGAGAAAAAGAAAACAAAAATTTGCAAAATGGCGGCTGTCTGAACAAAAGAAAGGCGTTTTTCGACTCTTTTTTCATAGTTTTTAATTTTTTTACAGTAGTAAAAAGAATAATGTTGATACAAAACTGTTCGGAGTGATAGATAGTTATACATCGAAGATTGCTAAAAAATTTGAAGTAAATCGGTTAAGTGGCACTTGAGATATTCTTATTGCTACGTCACTAAAATTGCTATAACTCCGTAAATCATTGGAATTCAAAAATTTCCTTTGGAGGGTGTATTCTTAAAGGTCTACGCTTTAAATATATGCAAAAAAATTGTTTTTTTTTTCAAAATTCCAGACCAGAATACTCCCTCAAAGTTTCGCTGCGACGTCACTAAAATAGCTATAACTCCGTAAATTATTGGGATTTAAAAATTTCTTTTGGAGGATATATTCTTAAAGGTCTAAACTTTAAGAATATGCAAAAAAAAATGATTTTTTCAAAATTCCAGACCAGAATACTCTCTCATAGTTACGTTGCGACGTCTCGGGCGTATGTTGCTACGTCACTAAAATAGCTATAACTCCGTAAATTATTGGAATTAAAAAATTTCCTTTGGAGGATATATCCTTAAGGGTCTAAACTTTAGAAATACGAAACAAAATTTATTTTTTCAAAATTTTACACCATAATACCGCCTTAAGCATAACATTTCGACCACTTGAAGTGAACTGTCGCTGAAAGCAGACCGGTTTTTGTTGAAGTTCTTCAGCAGAGGAGAACAGGTTTTATTTATTAAGGGGTTAGGCCACTCTAGAATTTAAAAAAAAATCGATTTTTTTGTATACCATTATATTCCAAAAGATTATGTGCGTGAAAACTCCCTAAGTACTCGATTGTCGTATCCTAGTGCAACCCCTGTTCATCCGCAGCGGGCTTTCTACAAACTTTAAATGCATTTATCTCAGAACTACATTTTTCAAGTTGGCCGAATTCATAACTCGAATAAATTTCAACCAATTCATTTGAAATTTTGACTGTACATTTAAAATAACGTTTTCTAAAGCAGTAAATAGGATTTTTTCATTATATTGCATAGCTCCTTTTTTATAAACAATTTCCTGGCGATTTTCTCATGGCATTTTATACTTTTTAATTTAGAAATGCGAGATTTTCACAAAAAACAACATATCAAAAAAATCCTACGCACTTCTATAGCTATTCGTATCTATAATCGAAAAAAATATGGGGCCTCATCGTAACTTAAAGATTATAAGAGCTGTTGTTTCGACCTTCGAGAAACAAAGGCCTCATCGGAAAAATGCTGCACAATCGCCATTTTGACACATATCGCTATGAAAAAATAATTTTGTTTTGCCAATTATCACCTTTTTCTCAAATCCGATTTATTTTATGGTTTCACCGAAAAAAAAATCACAAAATATGCCCTTTTTGGTCTGTA
Source organism: Alloplasta piceator (assembly GCA_946863875.1). NCBI lineage: Eukaryota > Metazoa > Arthropoda > Insecta > Hymenoptera > Ichneumonidae > Alloplasta > Alloplasta piceator. The sequence goes on along the minus strand of OX333072.1, from coordinate 12,052,844 downwards.
GAGTGGCCCAACCCCTCAAAGTCTCGACAACAAAAGTTTCATGGCGAATCGACTAACGTAGGGGATGTAATTTTTAGTCGGATGACATGGAGCCTCATCGAACATACGCATGACAAAAGGCGTCGATATTGTGGAATTCTATTCTACAAATTGCGCTCCATCGAATTTCAGACTGCAGTTTCATGCAAATGTATATGTGCACTGTATGATTCTTCGACAATTATGCGGCAATCGATTCGCGTGTACCTCGACTTCGGAACGCTCTCGTGATAGAGCGCAGTGGCGTTGGAACCCCAGAGAGACCATATAGTTGTTGAGAAAAACCGGGTTAAGAAAAAACGGCACACTCTGTCGAGGAGGAATTTTTCATTTTCACGGCAAAAAAAGAGAAGAATGCGCTCGTCAAGTTCGTTGCGAATGCGCGATGACGGAGAGGGTGAAAAAACAAGATTGAACGAGTATATGGAAAGCTTCTGCAAAAATTATTTTGAAAAAAGAGCCTGGAAGGAAAACAAGTGCCCGAGAGATGCAAGTACGTGTTTGTCAACGGCTCGAGGAAAAAAGCGGAGTTTTCATCGTGAACCGTGTGTGCAAGGGGCAAAGATACATAACGCCCCGTGTGGAAAACGTTTCGCAAAAGAAATTCGCGAACGTGCAAACAGTGTGGGCCGCTTTTTTTTTTTTGGACCTCGCGTCACGATAAACAATTCCGTTTGTCGTGTATAACGGCCGGTTATGAATGAATATTTCATTGTATGTGCACCGGTGCAGGATGCACTCGAGCGACGCTCCAAACTGATGACTTCAGTGCCAACGTTCCGACTGCGTGGAATTTAATCGGGAAAAAAATGTTACTGAATTTAGGTGATACTCGAAAAGTTTTGAAAATGAGGGATGCATTTTTTTTTTGCAACGGAAAGGCATCGTTGGAGGGACAACTTTCCATATAGGTAACGAAGAACGTGCCCGTTTCTCTCAATTTTGTACTATTTCGTGGCTTTTTGGAGATTGTCGAAATTTGGCACAAGGAAAAAAAGCATAGACGTCTTCTCCTGCCCAATTACTATTTTCTATGGGTAAAATCCAAAAATGTTGATTAAAATCTTCACAATCGACAAAAATCCGTTTTTGTTAACCATTCTAACAAATATGAAAAATTCGCGTGATACAACGAAACACGAGGGGATGATCGAGGGTTCCTTTGTCTACAACAAAAGCGGCATTTTTCGTGATATATAGCTATATACACTACCGTCCAAAAGTTTGAAAACACTCGCGCCAATTTCGCGCCGCACAAAAAGTTTCACCGCTCTTTTAATAATGAAGATATTTCAATTCAACAAGCGGTGTTTCAAAGGGGATATATTCAGATTCATTTCGCTTTTTCCAAAAAAAAAATTTCGATTTTTTTTTAGCCCGGTACGTTCTTTAAAACATGGTCGTTTATTGACTTTTTGTTTGGTGTTGAAATATTGATGCACAATCCATAAGAATTTTTCTTAACTGTTTTTCATCTGAAAAAGTTGTAGGAGGGAGTATAAGCTTCAATTTGGATTTAAAAAAATTTTATATGATTTTTTTTTCGCAACAATATTAAATTTTTCGTAATAAACGAACATATTTATAAACTACAGCGTAACACCAAAACTACTGGGTTTTCGTAAAATTACAAAGATGGTAAAAAATTTCATACAATCATTTTGAATTCAATGCAATTTTTTCAGAATTTAAAGAAAAAAAAAATTCGAGAATTTGTCCGGTTAATGAGATATTTTTGTATCTTAAACAATGGGTTTTTCATCGAAAAACCCACGTAGATAAAAGACCCGATTATTTAAGATTTAAAAAAATCTCCTTGACGGGAAAAATTTTCGAAAAAAAATGTTGGAAAAAAAATCTGAAAAAATTTCATTCTATCCAGAATAATTATACGCAACTTTTTACTCTCGTAGTGATTTTACGAAAACCCAGTAGCTTAAGAGTTACGTTACATTTTTCGTTTTTTGCGAAAAATTGAATATCTTTGCGAAAAAAAATCGTACGGAACTTTACAAAAAATGAAATTAAAGCTTATACTCCCCTCCACAAGTTTTTATGTGAATAGTAGTTTCCAAAAAACGTCCATGGGACTCGCGCAAAAATTTCAACGCCAAAAAAAACTTCAACGCCGAAAAATGACCATGTTTAAAAAAAAAAATTCAACGCCGAAAAATGGCCATGTTTTAGAAAGCGTACTGGCCTAAAAAAAAATCGAATTTTTTTTTTGGAAAAAGCGAAATGAAGCTGATTACGTCCCCTTTGAAAAACCGCTTGTTAAATTGAAATTTCTTTGTTTTTAAAAGAGAAGTTAAACTTTTTGGTGCAGCGTGAAATCGGGACGAGTGTTTCCAAACTTTTGGACGACAGTGTATGTATGGTACATTGATCGCTTGAACGAACTCTCGAAACTCGTCGGTGTTACAATCGAATTGAAGCCTTTATTAAGGTCATCACGAAATCTCGCGATCAACGTGATAAGCGAATTTCACTAACCCTCATAACTATAATCAACCCCCCCAAGTTTTCTTTCCTCCTTTTGTATGTTCCGGGGATTATCGAGGTTCACCGAGAAGTTAGCCGAGATTCTTACATTGATTATTATTATTTTATTGTGATTACTTTATGTATAAAGCATGCAAATAAAAAAAATACCGCTTGTACTTTCATCGATTAATTATATCAGACCTTCGTGTCAGCAGCAGCTTAAACGTGGTGAAAAAATTTATGGGGGATGATTGATATCGTTATTTTTAATCTTGAGCTCAGTAGGGATTATCTTTATGGCCCTTGATACATTATTGCACTGCTTAGCATTGTTAGCCTTATTATCATTTATGTTATTCCAAGCTCGAGGGTTTTTTTTTCACCCACAGATTGCCTTTGGGCTTTTTGCCACCCTTATTTTCGCTACGATACACTTTTCATTTGATATGCGCTCAGAGCCATCTTTCTAAGCCACTGCCGTATCGTTTTTCGCACGAGGGCGCCGGAAAACTGTGGAGAAGTCTCGTTTCGATACGGGGCGATCCTTTCAACGGAGCTGCGGTGTGTTCCTAACAGGGAATCGAACCGGCTACGGAAAAATTACCTCCGGCTCAGCGCACCTGATGCTCCGGGCAGCCCACGGATAAGCGGTCAACCGTCCGAGTATTGACCGCATGAAATGCTGCTTAAACTCGCGGGGATAACGCAAGAGCTGTGTATGCCGATCGTGCAACCCGTTGCTTTCGGTTTATTATTATTACGAGCAGATTACAGGGGTTGTGTCGCAACGACCCTTGCTGTTGAGCGGAATTTTCGATCATAAAAAAAATTCCAATAATTTTATCGACAAAATTATCAGGTGCCGCCAATTAATTCTCGCCAACTATTTAATTACTATTTTTTTTTTTCAACCTGAAATTTCATTACGTTCGAGGACTCCCTACATTCTGAACATTTTGTGGTTTCAGACGGAATTTTTGATAAATTTATTTGCGACTTAATGCACCAATAGCAATAATTCTATTTGTTGTTGTTCTTGGCGTTGTTGGTCTTGTTATTGATCTCTCGGTTAGTGTCTAGTTCGTGTGTTTTGCTTACCTTATCTCTGATCTCCTGTCGCATTTTCTCTCGTTCCTCCTCCATCTTGCGATGCTTTTCTTTCCTCCTGTCCTCAGCTTCTTTGATCGCCTCCTGCCGCTCCCTCTCGGCTTCCTCCTCCTTTTCCTTGTCATCGTCATCGCCACCCTCACCACCTACCGCTCCTATAACATGGGAAATAAAAAAAAATGATTTAGCCTCTTTGGTCGTAGAATAGGGATAGCTATTAGGGAGGTTAAGGAGGGTGGCTAAAAAACATCTTTGGACCCTTTTCTTGAAAAATAGATATTGGTCAAGCCGCGAAATATGTCAGAAAATCCTTTGACATCAGATTGTTTGTGACGAAACAATAGTTTCCACCATTTTTCAATCAATCCCGTTTTCATTGATGACAATCACTTGTTCTCTTGTAAACGTCAGTCATATGAAAATAAGTAGAATTTTTATTTCTGGTTCAATCGATGAGACAAGAAAATGGTGTGAAGTTTAAAATACTTGGCATCAGCTGCTTCGAGCTGTACCGTGACGTTCGCTTCGTTCAAAATACTTCAAACGAGGGGTGTTAAACCCTTGACATCGTAGTACACTAATGGACGTGTACATGGTTATATATAGACGCGTATATAGTCTCGACACAAGGATTGACCCAGTAACGAGCTTGCCCCGCGTATATGCATATGCCCTAGGAGCAGTAATTGGGGTATGAGTCGCAAATTCGACGTCATCGCATGTCATTTAGTTGATGACCTTTAATAGCGGATTTACGCCGTCTCAAAGGGACGACAGAGAGAGAAAAATGTCGGTCATCATCGAAGTGGTTTCACCGCTTGAATAATAGATTAAGTTCTGGAGTTACTGGCCAGGATGAAAAGGATTAGAGTTATTTGGAGAACGTCGTTCAAACTTCGTTGGTGGTTCGTTCTGCCTCCAAATTCCGGTTGCAGCAGACCAAAAGCAGAACCTGCGACTGCTGTTTTAAGAAAACTTCATCAATTTAAACTGAGCTTTGCAAACCCTTTACAAATCCTTTCCATGTAATAATAAGGTGCAATCCCGAAGTGGCTTATCACTATTTTTACTAACCTAACTTTGAAAAAAAATGGCAACAGCCTGGCACGCTCCTGGTTGCACGCTATTTACCTCTTACGACGCGCTATGCGTGACGTTCAATACCCAGTTAGTTAAAACTAGTTCAGCCTCGTTAAAACCTCAATATATTCATCCCAACATCGAAACATCTTGCGTCCATTATTTCCAACGAACCTCAGAATACAGAATATTCAAACCAAACCACGATTGCATCAAGTTAATTCATGATAAAAATCCCATTTTGTGTTTGGTTTGTTCACTGGAAAGCAGGAGATACTATTTTCATCTGGTATTCAACTTTATTCATTTCCTGGTTGTACCAGAGAAAATTAATTCCTCTCAAGCTCGAATGTTCGAAGATCTCTCATCATCGGACAGGAAAAAGTGATGAGACCGATAAAAAAAAAGAAAAATGACGATTTAAATTCAATCAAATATTGATCATAAAATGGAGGGCTCGGGGTAATGTAAAACAGGGGTAGCTGTTGGCGAGATAGCGTTGAGAGCCTGTCACGTGTGAACTTGAGAGACGCACTTGATGGGCTGTGTTTCACGTCACGTTAATCAATAACCGAAGACAAAGGGGATATAAACGCAGGATGAGCTGACTCGAGAAAAGTGTCAGAGCCCAGAGTTGGCTCTGTGGTTCGCCCTGTTTCACTGTGAAGAGACGCCGGTAGCATCTTGACATTTTACCAACGAAATGTCTTACCGACTGTCAGCAGTGTTTTTTGGCTCCTCGCGGAACTTTCTATCAGTTCATTAAATTAAATATGCTAAACGCTGTTTCAGCAGCTAAGTGCTGTTTCAGCACCAAAATCATGTGTAAATATTTGTCGCCTATTGATTATAGCCAAATTGGAGTTGGTGGAGGACACATATTTACGGGAACACTATTTATCGTCCGTTGACATTACGCCATATTGACTGCTGAGAAGCAGAAAGGCATGTCCCACATCATATTCATGTGGAACACAGTTTGGGGTTGAAAAACGATTTGGGATACGCCGTTCTGCTTCTTGGCAGACGACATTCTGATTATGGCACCTCTAGTGCCGTATGTATACCCGGAGATGAGACGATCCTAACTTCATGACAGTTGTGATGGAGATTGTTTTTGTATCACACGAAGACATCTTAATCTCGAGAATGTCAACAGGGAGGCGGGTTCGCCCTAAAAGGGATAGGACGATCCGACCCTTTAACTAATTTACGCGGAGGTGTTTACGTTAATTAATAAGTAGAAGTGTCTCTTCTCCACCCAAAGAGGCTTAATGGGGAACCGCAAACTCTCGGCCTTTAATAGAGTTACGCAAGCTCTTACCTTCAACGATATGCAATTGTGAATTTCGACGGTATTGTATAAATGAGAAAACAACTTGAAGGGGGTTCTCCGATTCGTCGAAAATAGCGATTTGGTCAGAAAAACTCTATGTTTGTGGAATAAAGCGAAGGACTATGCTTTTTGATTAATTATGGTTAGGCTGATGAGTCTTTGTGTACGAATAATGTAAAAAAGTATATCAATTGATAATTAACCATTGAAGTCCAATTGGTTTGCTAAGTGGACTAACCAACATCTTGAATGGACGTAATTGGCGAAATCTTGCGACTCAATCAATAGTTCACTGTGTTTGGACATGACCTGATCGAATATCACGACGCAACAAAGTGGACTTAATTATTGGAAAACATTTGTCATTTTTATTATTCTTCATCAAGCACTCGTACTATGATTTCCCAGGGACAAGAGAAATATACGATAATCCGCTTTCCCAATAAAGTGAGAGAGGGAGTGAATATATAGTATAGAGGTCGTTGAGCAGCATGAGTCAGGATTTGATCTCGAGCTCTTCGAAGGGGCTTGAATTCGGTGGTGCTTGAAGCACACTCGATGGATCGGGTCTCGTCGAGCTTTTGTCGAGGAGAACTGAACAAACATTGACGTGACAGCTTTAACTTCGGTACAGGTCTGACAGAAATCGTAATCTGCGGTATCCTTGATGGAGGGATCCGCTGGAAGAGAATTTTGAAGGCGAAGCGATGGGTCCGAGCACCGGATTGTTTATTCGACATTAAAATATCAAAGGACCCAATCGCAGTGATACTAATGTAAGTGCATTACATTACCACACTTTTTCTCAACGTAGCTACGTTGATTATGTGAAATGATGGAATTCCGTCCCAACCAGAATTAACTTCTGGAAAAATGGTCCAGCATTGAGTAAAGTCGATAATTTGCATCGTAGCAATTAAATTATTATGAAAAAATGGCATTGCAAAGGAATGCTGACAAATGGTATCTCGTTGGGCTGAATTAAGTTCGGTTCTCAGCAAAAAAGCTGCCGATCCCACTGCTTTCCATATTCGATAAATGGCAAAAATATCACGTCACAATATATCGCTGCCGATGCAATATTCTTACTATCTACACACCATTAGTCAGCTATTGGTCTTTTTTCCCTCTTCGTGGTCATTGCGATCGAAGAAACGTGTTGAAAAGCGTTTTGAACCGAGCGTTTCGAGTGAGGATCATCCTGGCAACGGGCAAAATGGAGAAACTAATGTCCCCAAGATAAGTGGAACGGAAGTACGTGCTCTTTTGACTTTTGCGTGCGTCGTATTCTTCCTCTCGGTATCTCGGAACTATCACGCACTGTTTCGTCTTGTTATTTTGATATTATGGTACTTTTCGAGAATGTACATGAGGTATTCCATACCAAGCCGACCAATCCGTGGACCCGACCATTTATGATTTTGTTGAAAAGTTTCTTTTTTTTTGTACGTACTAAAAGCAGTCTCTCAGAATTTTTTTAGATTTTTGTCTTAACCCAACTAACCACAATAAATTGTTCGAAATTGGACACAATTTTGTTTCAAATGCTCATAACTTTTTAAAAACCGGAGATATCAAAATAAAACAGATCATTTTTTTCCGTCTTGAGCTGCAGTTTTATAAAAAAAATACAAAAAAAAATATCGATATTTATTTTCATACGTTTTTTGAAGTTTTAAACACAAAATTTTTTTTTTTTTTAACTTGGACCCTTTTTATTTTTTTGAAAAAATTCACCACTTTTTAAGCGACATTTAAGCGACAGCGAAATTGGTAGTTTGTCCTTCTCATAACTTGTATTTCAAAAATAGAAAAAAATACAAGTTATGAATATCACAAACTGCCAATTAGAAAAAAAAAACAAGTTATGAATATCACAAACTGTCAACTTTTTAGTATCTGTAAAAATATCTTTTAAAAAGTGGTGAATTTTTTCAAACAAATAAAAAGGGTCCAAGTTGAAAAAAAACATATTTTGTGTTTAAAACTTCAAAAAACATATGAAAATAAAAATCGATATTTTTTTTGTATTTTTTTTTTATAAAACTGCAGCTCAAGACGGAAAAAAATGATCTTTTGTATTATTTTGATATCTCCGGTTTTAAGGAAGTTATGAGCATTTGAAAAAAAATTGACAAAAATCTAAAAAAATTCTGAGACTGCTTTTAGTACGTATAAAAAAATAGAACATTTTCAACAAAATCATAAATGGTCGGGTCCACGGATTGGTCGGCTTGAAATGGAATACCTCATATGTATACGAGTGAATGTATGCAAGTGAGTCAACGAACGTGTTTGAGTTACCATCGAAACTGAGGGGTCGAGTTCATCCCAAAGGCAAAATCAGATATCATTTTTCGTGAACGGAGCATGGACATCAAGAATTTGGTTGCAGATTGCTTGGGTGAAGGACTGTAGACTGAGCCTTAGGCATATACATGCATAATACATACTGACGCAGCACAAACAGTGCTGGGTCAGCTGAAAAGCTCATGGGAAGTAGCGTTTTGCCCAGTTTGATCATATCGTGCCTCTTTCGAATGGTAACTACGCTTCCATATATCCGCTGTGTTTGTAGAGGTCAAACTCTTCTACTAATCTACTACATTTATTCCATAATTTATGCTAACATTAACGATGCGTGATTAATGTATGATGATCTATCATTTTTAATTGTTTATTTCATCGTGCGGATTTAAGATCGCAGGGGTTTGCCATTCTGAACACAATTGAATTTTAACTTTCATCAATTGTAAACAAGGACTATGCATAATGGAGGCAACCGCAAAATCAAAATCGAATTCAAACTTAACCACGACCATAACTCAGTTGAACTCAGAGAATTCTTTGTACATCGCAAAGAATCGATTTGGAAGGAATAAATTTCGTAAAATTCGATTTCGTCTCTAGCGTTATATTGAGGGCAATTGAATATTGAACAAGGAGCGTGAAGAATCTATTCGTTTTTGAAATTTTTTTTCATTGCCGAGCAAAAACTCGAAAAACGTAGGAAAGATTGTGTTTCTGCATTTTTTTTACTATATTCTCGGGAAGATAAAGCTATTCAAGCGATGGATATTCGTATTCAACAAGAATTTTTCTCTCATCCTAGCTCTTAACATTCCATCAAAGCCAGAACAAAGGCTTTGCCGATTTTGATCGGAAAGAAAGAAAAAAAACGATATTTAGTGGGTCCATAAATCAGTAGTTTCCTTTGAGCCGATGGGAGTTTTTTTTTATCGATACCCCGACAGCATATCCAGGGGATGACGTTGAATTTATATCCATACGTCAAATCCTGTCACTGCGAAAAAAAAGTTAAAAAATCGCAAAGCATTAATCTAAAGTAGATGCTGCGATGAATGTGAATTCGCGATTTTTTGACTTCAATGTTATTTCAAGGACTTGTTGAATCGAAATTTGACCAAATCGAAAGTCTCTCTTAAAACTTCATATGTTTGCTTATTAAAAACCATCAAAAAGGTGTCTTTTTTCCTTATTTAACCATATTATCGTAGACTATATCGTTAGGCTTTCTAGTGGTTTATTGATAATCGTAAGACAATTCTAACCTTTTTTCTCCTCTTCCAAAGACTTTGCCAGTCTTCAGTAGCAACCCAATTTAGTCGCAAATAGAAATAGATCATTGCTAATTTTTAGAGCCATTAATTTCTTTTTTCATAAATTAATCAAATGAAATTTCCGTTCTCGACCATAAAATCACAATTTGTTTCCTGAATCGCATAATTGGTCATCGAACGAAATTCATTGCCTCGGGATTAACAGTTGACCTATCTCGATATTATGCCTCTACTCGATTAACCTCCCAGTTGAATCGATCCTAGCGTTTATTTTCGATACGCCAGGACTCCGCGGAGGATATTTACGCTTGCATTATAAATCTATTGGGTCACGTTTCCTTCGCAGTTGCTTCTGTCGCATTTATTCTGAGAGTCGAGTAAGTATGTTCATATATGAGGAGTTCTTTTTCAACCAGGCCACTTTTTTTTTCACCCTCTCCAATTTTTTTCAAAATCTGCCAGTTTGAAATATTAGTCAAAAGGAACGTCTGTGATTTTTTTAAGATTTTTTTAGGCGTCCGTTCAGGATTTTCAATTTTTCATTACAAACACTGTATCTCAAGAAATATTCATGAAACAAAAAAAAACATAAGAATAAAAACTTATTTATTTTTTCCACTTTATCGAAAAAAATTAAAATCATAATTTTTCTGCATTGAGAAAATTGAAATTTGGTAAAAAAATGAGAATAAAATTTTTTTAAACCTAATAAAACACTTTCGATTTCGGTAAAAATTCTACAGGATGTTTGTCATTTGCTAAAGAATCTGCGAAAAAAATTTCAGAATGGCACCTGCAATGGTTACGCTGAAAAAAAATAAAAACCCTGCGAAATCTCATAACCGCATAAAGATTTCGCAGGGTTTTTATTTTTTTTCATCGTGACCATTGCAGGTGCCATTCTGCATTTTTTTTCGCAGACTTTTTACCCAATGACAGACATCCTGTAGAATTTTTAACGAAATCGAAAGTGTGTTATTACGTTTAAAAAAATTTTATTCTCATTTTTTTTGCCAAATTTCCATTTTCTCAATGCAGAAAAATTATTACTTTAATTTTTTTCGATAGAGTGAAAAAAATAAAAAAGTTTTTATTCTTTTATTGTTTTGTTTGATGAATATTTTTTGAAATAAAGTGTTCGTAATAAAAAATTTAAAATCCTGAACGGACGCCTAAAAAAATCTCAAAAAAATCACAGACGTTCCTCTTGACTAATATTCCAAACTGGCAGATTTTGAAAAAAATTGGAGAGGGTGAAGAAAAATAGTGGCCTGTTTGAAAAAGAACTCCTCATATATAGAAAAATAAACTCACTCTCGTCCGACCGAGCCACATGAGTTCGAAATGAATAATCTTCACGTATTTCGCGGTGTCCTTTCGCTTATCGGGTAATCCGCTGGAATTGATACGTGAGACAACTCGAAAACGTTCACTGATACTGCACTATATTTCTGTAAGCTGAACGGCATGAAGAGCTTTTTTTAGCGGATGAAAAAGCTTGCTTGGCTCATTTTACTCCTAGTTTCTTTTTTTTCAACTTCAATGGATGGCGTTTACGGGAGACTTCCGTACATTGATAAAATGGTCCAGCTTTTTGGCTACTGAAATTCCGTTCGAAGGACAAATTGAATTCCAGAGGACATGATACATTTGAGTTCCAAATTCTCTCAATTGTTTCCAATTCTGCGAGTCTACGTATTCATCAAATTCACTGACTTGATTGCATCGTTTAGTCTTGGGCAGATGTTTCATGGTCAAGATACTGTGGCGAAAACCTTGCCTTCGCGTGTTCATCCTGGCTTTTGGACATTCGGAGTAAATTCCAATTGGCCATGCCCCCATACCGCACACTTTCAACCTCTCCTATCGCGATAAAAAGCTCTTATCATTGGGCAAACTAGTTTTCCAGGGTCGACCAGATTTCCGCACTGCGGATGACAGTACGCCCCTTCAACTTCTCTGGAACCCTCGTCTCTAACCCTGCTAAACTACGTTTCTTGTATAATATAGCTCAGCTGTTTTCTGTCTTCCACTCTCATCTATCTTCCGATTCGGAAGTTTCACGCTTGCTCATCCGAGATATTTCTGTAGATATATATTAGGGTGTCCATTATCTCCCAAGTTGGCGTTTTTTTTAATTCTTTCCCCCTAGATCATTTGTACGTCACCTAAAACGAATTTTAAAAAAAAATCCCGTTTTGGAAGTGATTTGACCTTGCCTTTTAGACGGTTTTTTCTCCATTATGGGAATTTTGCGTTTTTTGCATTGTATTTTTTTTCTTCTGGCGAAAAATTATTAAAACAAAAAAATCATTGATTCAACTTCAAATAAGGTTCCTTTAAAAGGAAACATTTTTTAATTGGCGAAAAATAATATAGTGAATTATCACTATATTATCACTATATTATCAAAACGGGCTCAGGAAGATCAAGAAAATGTGAAATACATTTGTACTTATAAAATAGGATCATTTGAAAAAAAAATCATTAAATAAAAAACCTACGAATTTTTTTTATTTTTTATTTTCGGCAAATCATTAATACCCAATGAATCTTAATCTTATATAATCATAGCAAAACTTTGTCACTTGAATAGTGAAGAACGAATATCATGTTTTCCAAATTAGTTAAGTAAAATTTACTTTTTTTAAATTTTAATTTATTTATATTTAATGATTTTTTTTTCAAATGATCCTATTTTATAAGTACAAATGTATTTCACATTTTCTTAATCTTCCTGAGCCCGTTTTTCGCGTATGATAGAATAATATTGGCAATACTCGTTTGTTTGTTGGTAATTCATCGAATTCCAACAAACAAACAAGTATTGCAATTATTATTCTATCATACGCGGAAAACGGGCTCAGGAAGATTAGGAAAATGTAAAATACATTATACTTATAAAATAAGATCGTTTGAAAAAAAATCATTATATATAAATAAATTAAAATTTGAAAAAAGTAAATTTTACTCAACTAATTTGAAAAACATGTTATTTGTTCTTCACTATTCAAGTGAGAAAGTTTGCTATGATTAAATAAGATTAAGATTCATTAGGTATTAATGATTTGCCGAAAATAGACAATAAAAAAAATTTGTATGTTTTTAAAGCTTGTGCAAATGATGACTATATTATTTTTCGCCAATTAAAAAATGTTTCCTTTTAAATTAACCTTATTTGAAGCTGAATCAATGATTGTTTTATTTTTAATAATATTTCGGTGGAAGAAAAAAATACATTGCAAAAAACGCAAAATTCCCATGTATTTTAAATGGGGAAAAAAATCATCTAAAAGGCATGGTCAAATCACTTTCAAAACGGGTTTTTTTTAAATTCGTTTTAGGTGATGTACAAATTATCTAGGGGGGGGGGGGGGTAATTAAAGAAACGCCAACTTGGGAAATAACGGACACCCTAATATATATGTACATCGTTTGTCCCCTGTATTTCTAATTCTTGTTCTTGGAGTGGGACACAGTTGCTTAAAACTCTCACCACGTTTATCCTGTGAATTCGTTCCAACATAAAACATGAACTGACAATGAGTTTAACGCTTGAATATCGATCGCTCAAAGCTTGGAAGTCAGAGGAGGGAGTCTGAAATCGCGTCTTGATTTGGGACAGCAAAATCCAAGATTTTCTCTCCTCCATTTTCTCGACTCTGTTGATTTAAGAGGTTCGAATACACTCTTGTGTCAACTTCCGATGGGTAGTTTGTATTGCGACACTATTTCGGTCAACCCCGAAGCAACTGTTGTGACAACACAAGGCGTTGCACTATCAGCTGTTTGGCAACAGTACACACTAATATACGAAAACCGAGTCCGAAAAAATCTTGGAGGCGTCAATGCTGGAAAACCAATTTGAGGTGAAAATCGATTTCGTTGGAAAAAAACCTGTTAAAAGCTACGAAAGGTCACGTTGGGGTTTAGGCAAGCAGATCTCATTTGGGTTCAACCATAATTCAACCGCGCTGACCACAATTCGGCCAAACTGACCCTAATTTCGTTGAGTTCAAAATAGTTTTAAGGGTGGCGTGTTTAACCTCGAGTGAGGCCAAAACCAACCCAGCATAATTTATGTCAAATAATTTCAGGTCGAGCTAACCCCGTTTATTTTAGACTCACTTTCTCTCATATTTTAAGTTTTATTCGCGAGGACAAAGCACATACGTGTGATTCACGCTGCAATGAACAGACCTCGAGATTATTACAACAAAAGCCAACGGAGGGCAGCAGAATTGTGGCAAGTGCACGAAGTTCCTCACGAACCCTCATCATCGCGATAGTCTTCCACTCTTTTGTGTTCTTCTCTCTCTCTCTCTTTCTCTTTCTCTCTACCGTTCTCTTTTACTGTCCAACCAGGCAGAGATAGTTTTCTTTCGTGATTCAAAGAACGAGATACTTTGCATAGATCCTAGTCTCAGGGGCATGTTTTGCTGTATACCGTGGTTTAATTTGAATTTGAATTCAACTTGTACAACTTGCAGCCTCATTACTGTGTATTGCGTTCCGAGTCACTCCTTACATTTTAATATAATCGTGTGTTCCCATGCAAAACCTGCGAAATAGAAGTTCTACTCTTTTGATCAAAAAAGCCTTCTTTTACCGTAGTTTGCAAAAATTCCTGCATTGCGATAATATCATTGTCATTGTTTTCTCCGAACATTTTTATAGATCAATATAGATGGAATCTTGAGATACAATGTTCGAGGGAATGATAACTAGACTTAAAAATCGAAAAATCACTTTTTTGAGATATTTGCTGCCCATTTTATAAGTGTTCTCCGAATACTCCAAGATCGGATGATAATTTACAGAGTTACAGGCTGCAATAAGGACGCTAATTTTTTGTAAAAATAAACGTTGATCATCAAACTATTCTCCAAATTAGTCTGAAACGTGAAAGAAATTTTAATAGAGTTTTTTTAGATTACTTTTTCAAAGTCAGCGATCAAAATATCTTACAAACTATTGCATTGATCGTTCCATAATTTTTTTGAATTTTTCTAGATGTAAAAATCTAATATTTGATTAAGAGATTTTCATTTCTGATCTTTACTTCAGATTCGATGATTGAAAATTATTATTTTTAGCACGAATCAAGACTGTCTCCTTGAGCACTCGCAATTTTTTTGAATTTAATGTTTCTAAAATTCATTCGCTGAATTCTAGAATAAATTATTATACTTATAAAAAACAAAAGTCGACATGAAGAGATTTCGAAGTGTTCTTCGGATCTTATTTTCTGAAATACCAAACTTCTGAAATATATACACTGCCGGCCAAAAGTTTGGAAAAAGTTTCACTGCTCTTTCAAAAATGATGATATTTTGATTCGCCAAGCGGCATTTTTATGAGGACATATTTAGCTTTATTTCGCTTTTTCCAAAAAATGCTTGCGATTTTTTTTTTAACCTTGTACGCCCTTTGAAACATGATCGTTTTTTGGCTTTTTTTTGGCATTGTAATTTGGACGCACGTCCCATGAAAAATTGTTTCGACTGTTTTTCGCATGAAAAATTCGTGGCGGGGAGTATTAGCTTCAATTTCGTTTTTTAAAAAGTTTCGTACGATTTTTTTTTCGCAAAAACGACCATATTTATAAAATCTAGTCTAACTCTAAAACTACTGAGTTTTTGTGAAATCACTAAGAGGGTAAAAAGTTGCATACAATCATTCTGGGTTCAATGAAATTTTTTAAGAATTTTTTTCTAATTTTTCCTGTAAACGAGATATTTTTTTATCTTTTGGGTCTCGAGAGATATTTTTTAAATCTTTTTTTAACAATTGGGTCTCTTACGTCATCTACACGGCTTTTACATCGAAAAACGTCATCTGCATGGCTTTTTCATCGAAAAACTCGTGTATATATGAGGTAAGAAACTCGATTGCTTAAGATAAAACAATATCTTGTTCAGAAGAAAATTTTTCGAAAAGAAAAAATTTGAAAAAAAAATTCTGAAAATTCTTAATTTGAAAAAAAAAATTTATTGAACCCAGAATGATTGTATGCAACTTTTGGACTTAAAAACATCACATCTACACAACTTTTTCCTCGGAAAACCCGTGTATATGAAGTAAGAGAGATTGTTTGAGGATGTTGAGTCCCTATGAAATCTTTTAATGTTAATTGTTCAATAAATAGCTTCTCAATCGGCGTGAAATTTTTACACGACCTCTTGAATACTTCATGTAAAAACATATTAAATCTTTCAGAATTCTATCATCATTACTTCAACCTCCTTAAGGGTTAAAATGAAAAATGATGAGAAAATTCTGAAAATTTGGTATGTTTTTGTATAAAGTATTTAAGAGGTCGTGTAAAAATTTCACGACGATTAGGAAGCTCGTTATTAAAATATTAACATTTTGTTAAGAACAATTTTTTAAACAAATAAAAAAAATATTTATCAATAAAATTCGTTTTGTTTCCGTTGCTTTCAATATAGTATGGATATTAAAAAATTGAGAGGTCAAAAAAAAACTTATCGCAAAGTTACATCAGTTTCCATAAGTCTACATTTAATTAAATTTAATTTGTTAATGTTAATTGTTCGATAACGAGCTTCCTAATCGTCGTGAAATTTTTACACGACCTCTTAAATAATTCATCTATAAACATACCAAATTTCCAGAATTTTCTCATAATTGGCGATTTAGGACTCAACATCCTTAAGATAAAAAATATCTCGTTTACAGAAAAAATCAGACATTTTTTTTTTAATCTGAAAAAATTTCATTGAATCCAGAATGCTTGTACGCAACTTTTTACCTACTTCGTGATTTCACAAAAACACACTAGTTTTGGAGTGACGCTACATTTTATAAATCTGGTCGTTGTTTTCGAAAAATTGAATATTTTGCAAAAAAAATGGTACGAAACTTTTTAAAAAACGAATCTAAGCTAATACTCCTCGCCACAAGTTTTTCATGCGAGAAACAGTCGAAAAAAATTGTCGTATGCGCCAAAATTATAATGCCAAAAAAAAGCCGAAAAACGACCATGTTTCAAAGGGCGTACCGGGTTAAGAAAAAATCGCAAAAATTTTTTGGAAAAAGCGAAATGAAGCTAAATATATCCCTTTCAAAATGCCGCTTAGCGGATCAAAATATCTTCATTTTTAAAAGAACAGTGAAACTTTTTTGGGACTTGGAATCGGGGCGAGTGTTTCCAAACTTTTGTCCGGCAGTGTATATCTAAATCATGTAATTCTAACTCTCAAAGAAGAAAAAAAGTTGCAGAAATACGCTTTTTATATCGTCCGACTGGCCATAACTCGCTGAGGATAAGCTGAATGAAAAAAGACTTCATTCCAAAGATTTTCCGTGTACCGCTAAGAAACTGGAGGATACAATTCTCGTACAAAACCAAACTTTCTACGGATCTACGAGGATTTTACGACTGCAGCGCAACACACATATATATATATATATATATATATATGTTGATATATATGCTAATGGTTTAGGTAGGGCGATTCAATCTTATTTCAGGTTTAAAACCGTCTTGAAGTCTCGCGCGGATTCCTTTATAAACCACCTTTTCTCAGTTCTTTTCTTTTGCCGACAGCCGCAGGGCAAACAGAGACGGGAGTTACGCGTTTCGTTGGTTGGATGAAAATTGGCGCATTTCCTTTCTCGCCGATGTTTGCAGGAAACGGCTTAATTCGCCATAACGGAATTGGGTATATCGATTCTGCGAGGCGGAATCTCAGCAATCTCTGTTCGAACACAAGCATACATTGACATGAGGATTTGGACTCACAGAGAAGAATGCGGATATCAAAAATAAAAGGAGCCGAGAGGGAAAGGATTTGTTTTCAAAAGGGTGGAATTTTATGGGGTGTTTTTGACGTGACATCTCCCTCGATTCCTCACAGATGGAAGTATTGTTTTTTCCGTATTTCCCATCTCAGCAGGGAAATTAATTTGTCCCAACTGATGAAATCAGTCATGCTATTTTTGTACCAAGTACCTGTCCCGTTTTCCGACAATTGCTCTTGTACGATCCAGCCTCGTTTTATTAGAATTCCGATTAAACAGTAGAGCTCGGACCTTTTAATTCTCGAGTGTCCCGAGACTCCTCTTACGGTTTCACCTATTTTTTTTTTCACATAGTTTCGAATGGAACGTAATCGGGTTCCAATACGCTGATCGATACATCCCGCGCCGAAAGGATTGTTTTCGGTCCAAGAGTTTGTGTGTGCCAGTGGCCAGAGAGGAGCCACTATACATGCAAAGGGAAAGCAATGATGGTCTAGTTGTATAGAACTGTAATTGGACTCCATACGGATCCAGATTCCATTTCGAGCAAATTATCCGATACGAAGGTAACGAACCGTGATATATATCGGAATGCATGAAACTGAGAAGCCTCTGAGAGACAGATGGATATATATATAGATATTGTATATATGTGTGTATACGGTACATAGTGCACGTGAAAGTGGTATGGAAAATTCGCATTTGCCTCAGTCCCACCTCTTTCCGTCTCAATCGTTCTTTCGCACTGAGAATCCGAGCTCGAGTCTATCAGCGAGAGAAATCGAACCGGCCTTCATTCCTGCAACCCCTCACTCATTTATTGTGCTTTTATTCGATTTATTTAATTTACCGATAGCGCCATTCCAGATATAGAGGCTCACGCACGAATGTATAACAGACGGGCATGAAGGGAATGTTTTTTCCATCATTTACGATGCAAATCCATTCAATTCACGAGGATACGGAAAAAAAATATAAATTTAGCTTGGATCGATGATCATTCGATAGAATTTTGGTATAAGCGTATACTTCGTTTTCAGTTAGATTGAAGATATAAGATAAATGTCCCAATTATTGAACGGGTCCCAATTATTGAACACTATCTTGTATTTTTATTATTTCTCACTCACCTGCATACATTTACTTATTTATAAAAATTTCATTACATATACGGAACTTTTAGCTATCGAAATGTTACCTTACTTGTGCAAAAAAAGCTTTAATTAATAGAGAAAAAAATTATTTAATCAGCAACGGTGACCCGATTTGACGTCTCGTGGTAATTGCTTATCGTTTTTGCTAAGACGCGCCGCTTCACGCGTAAGGACATAAAAAATTCAAAAATTGTCGCATTTTAAAAAGTAAAGGCGTTTCAGGTTCCTCAGAAAATTTCTTACAAATGACAATTAAAAATTTGTTGTTTAAATGAATTATTTGTTAAAAAATACGGTGTTCGATCACTGGGACATAGAAATTGCAGTGTGTCCCAATTATTGAACACTCGAATGCTCCAAGATGGCATCATTAAACTCATCAAAACATCGAGACAGTTAACGTGTGACAGATCGTATGAATCGGATTTATTCATACAAAAACTGTAAGTTCCTGAATAAACTTACCTTTATTCTTTTAATAATAACTCTAAGATCGTCAAATACATTTTTTATTTGTATTTTCGTGCAATTAACATAAAAAGAAAAGTAAAAAGAGTATATAACCTAAATGTAACCTAAAAATACGAATGTAATGTTCAATATTTTTTACTCTCTCATATTTCAGTCGAAAAACAAGAAAGCTGCAACAAAATCAAACAAAAGCAGAACATAAAAAAGAGGAGCCTGAAAATAAAAATAAAATAAAGTGCGAGTTGAAAAGCAAAAATAAACCAAATGCGAATGAACCAAAAACCTGTCAAAAGAGACTAAATATATAGTTTTGTATTTTTACATGGTTAATAAAAGATTATTGAGGTGTTTGATTTTGCTTCTATTTCTTAATATTGTACCCAAAATAATATTTTCAGAACGGAAAAAGAATTCTCGAGGGTGTTCAATAACTGGGACATGCCTGTTCAATATTAGGGACATAGGCACTTCCAGTGTTCAATAATTGGGACATTTGCATGCTTCACATTGTTAATCTTTTTTTTTTCATTTGAAATCATCTAAAAATAATTTAATGGGTGATTTTTCGAAAGTAAAAATATCAAAGTATCATTCGAACATGAAAGCGATGGTTTTTTTCTTGATTTTATATTTTTTTCTCACCGAATTCAATGTTCAATAATTGGGACATTTACCTTACGCTGAAATGTTTTTCTGTTTTTTTTTTAACTCGAAAGACTTGTCTTCATTTCGCTTTTGTATGAATAAAGCGCTTAAGAACCAAGCAAGAAATAGATTTTAGTGCCAGTATTTTTAAAACCACGCCGAACTTTGAGGCTTCATCTTTAGAAAAATATTTGAAAGTATCGTTTATGGAGTTTTAAAGGGGTGTCCTGAATTAAAATTAAAAAAAAAATCCTTTTTTTATTGTTTAAATCGATAGATAAACTATGTCAGAATTTGTTTACAAAGTAAAAAGAATATGTTTACAAAGTTTAAAAGAGGCCAGTAAGTAACTAAAGTAAGTAACTAAAAATTCATATTTTTTCCTATTGAAAACTTTGAAACGCTTTTTCTTCGGTTTTTATTTTCACAATTTTTCTAAATTGGCGGGCGTGATAGCTAAAAAACAAAACGACCTATTTAATTGGGCTAAAAATTTTTTTATTCAGTATTAAATTCTCTTCTAAGTGAACTAAAAAAGTTCGTCAAAAAGTTTATTCAAATAATTGTTATAGCACTTTAAAGTCAATTTTTTTAAATACATTTTTTTTGTAAACCCGCCCAGATTTTTTATTTCACCTTTTTTTCTGCCTCTTTTTAGTTCACCCAGAAGAAAAATTCATAATAAATATAATCCTTCTTTGGTTTTTTGTTTCAGTAAAAAATAACGAGGTAGATCTTTCCCGCCGATTGAAGACTACAGACGCCCATAAAATAGGCATATAAATCTGTTACGATTTTGTTTACTGTAACATTTTTTTTGTATTCATTAAATATGTATAAAATCCTACTTCCAAATTCAATACCTTCATTTATTTTTTTCCCTTCTAAAAAAATCACAAAAAAACGAGGTTTCAGAACATTCCAATTGAGGACACCCTCTTAATAAAAATTCGACGATTAAAAGAATATTCGATAGCCATAACTTTAATATTAATTTTTTTTTAATTAATCAAGGGGTTCAGATTTTATAAAGTTTCCCACATTTTTTAGGTATTTGGAAATATTATAACTTTTGTAGTTTTGCAAAATTTTAATGTCCACGCCTCTTTCGTTTCCTCGCGACTTTTTGCTAGTAACAAAACGTCTGTTTTAATAGCTGATAATTTACTTTTTCATGAAACAGAATTTGCAGAGAGCATATAAATGAGGAAGTAATGTACAGATTTTTATTTTTTCATTTTTTAAGAATTACTGGGCCATTTCCGACATTTCATCGTTCTAATTTAAAAAAAAAGCCTCTTCCTGAATTTCCAATGTAATTATTGATGTAATTTGGAAAATGGCGTATGCCAAGCACCGTAATATGTCCTTGTGCTAATATCTTTCTCGTTGAAACTATTTTTTCTATTCAATCGACCATCCAGTAGTGTAAAAAGAATTCAAATTTAATTCGATTTCAGTCATCTCGGAGTTATATAAAAATGCGGCCGTATTTGTGCGATAATTGGGTACGCGCATTTTTTTTTTTTTTAATTGTAATGACTCCGCGTCGGAACGTTGCGGCGTCTTTTATTCCAATGGTCGAGATGAAACACCCAAGGAAATTTCCCGGCGCATTTGCATAATAGGCTTATAAACTCATTCTCCTCCCGTCCCAATTATCGATAATTATTGAAAAAAATGCTGATAATATTTTTTGCAAATTTCAAAGTAATTTCTATTTATTTTTCCATGAGGATAAACATTAAGGTTTTTTAGAAGAATTTCTGAATCATTTTAGCAACCCATCGTTGGAAGCTTAAGGGGGGAAATACACCGGAAAACGGAAAAAAGGTAATTTTCGAGAATTTTTTCCATGGAAACTATTGAAATGATCAGAACGGGGTTTTCCCTACTTAAAAATATACACTTTCAAGAATGTTTTCAATTTTTTTCTATTTCAAAATATTGCAAATTTACGGAGTACTTAATCGTCTAAAAACCAAAACGAAATACTAAGATAGATACTATTATCTTGTCTTATTTGTCATAACCGATTAAAAAAATGTCGATTTTTAACAAAATGGCGGACGCTCGAACTCAATGTATATATATATATTTTCAAGAAAAAATTCGTTCGTATTTTGACCAAAAAAATAAAAATAAAAATTGGAAAAAAGGTCCTATGACAAAGACTAGATAATTATGTATACAATAATCACAACAAATTTGAAGTTAATCGGTTTAGTGGTTTTCGAGATATTTTGGGTAGCAGTTAGAAAAACGTGGTTTTGAGAAAAACGCGTTACGGTGGTCATCGTCACGTGCATGTAATCAACAAACGCTTACACTTTTTTGGCTATAACTTTGTTATTTTTTTTGAATTTTTACTTGAAATTTTAAGAACCAAAACTTTAGGAAAATGTAAAAATTAAAAATTATATACCCCCTTAAAAGATCCATTAATAAACGGGATCGGACAACTGTCAACTTGTTTACAGCAGAAAATTGTGTCAACGCTTTTCCGCAAATTAAGGATGTTGAGTCCCAAATCGCAAATGATGAGAATATTCTGAAAATTTGGTATGTTTTTGGGTGAATTATTTAAGAGGTCGTGTAAAAATTTCACGACGATTAGAAAGCTCGTTATCGAACAATTAACATTAACAAAATAAATTTACTTGATTGTAGTCTTATGGAAACTGATACAACTTTGCGATAAGTTTTTTTTTTGACCTCTCAATTTTTTAATATCTACACTATATTGAAAGCAACGGAAACAAAACGAAGTTTAGCGATGAATATTTTTTTTATTTGTTTAAAAAATTGTTCTTAACAAAATGTTAATATTTTAATAACGAGCTTCCTAATCGTCGTGAAATTTTTACACGACCTCTTAAATACTTCATACAGAAACCTACCAAATTTTCAGAATTTTCTCATCATTTTTCATTTTAACCCTTAAGGAGGTTGAAGTAATGATGATAGAATTCTGAAAATTTAACATGTTTTTACACGAAGTATTCAGGAGGTCGTGTAAAAATTTCACGACGATTAAGAAGCTATTTATCGAACAATTAACATTAAAAGATTTCATAGGGACGCAACATCCTGGGAAAAAAAATCATATATGACTTGGTCATGCATGATCCTGAACGAAATTTGTCTCTATATGATCATATAGAGACAAATTTCGTTCAGGATCATGCATGACCAAGTCACATATGATTATAGATGATCATTTATGATTTTTTTCCCCGGGAAATGTACAAATACTTCGTTTATAATATAATACAAGTGTAAAATATTATTATTATTATACGTAGAAGTGCAATATTTGCTGGTAAATAAATATAATATCCAAAAATATATATATGATGGTTATTTTGTGAATAATTACGATGACATATATGATTATATATGTTCATATATGATAATATATAACCATTTTTTCCCGAGATATATGATCATGCATGGGCATATACGATCATCCATGATGTCATGTTAACGCATATATGATTATATATGATTATATATGACCATTTTTTCCGGGCATACATGATCATACATGGGCATATATACGATCATTTATGATGTCAATAATAATCATATATGATTCATATATGATTATATATGATCATATACGATTTTTTTTCCCCGGGATCCTTAAACGTTTCTCAAAACATGTCCCATTGTCTGATGCCCACTCGTATTTCGTTTCAACTATTCACGAGCTTTTGGGTTGAAATCGGGTGGTTGAAACCCTCTGGGATTTAAAGATCCGGTGATTTGTACCGCACGCGATATTATACTTTGGCCAGATAATCTCCCGTGTTTCGAGGGATTTTTCGGTGAGCTTTTTCCCCTCTTTTCAACATGGCCTCTCGATCTGCAACTTGGCAAAGACCGATCGTTTCAGTTCGTGCGCGCACCACGATTCCACAGCCTGAATACGTAACTTGGCTCGCGTGTTGAGATCCGAATATATTATCGTCGCGAATCGTTATCTATAGTTTCTTTTTTCGCCAGGCTGAAAGAACAAGAAGATACAGAAGGGAGAAAGAGAAATAGTCCGAATTGCGATTAGATATATATATCACTGTGGCAATGAATTTTATCCCTTTGTGGGTTGAATCCAGGACTCTCGAGGGTATTGTAGAACCGCGAGATGGAAGTTCGAAAATCTCTCGTGTATTATATCGAGGTACTTGCCGAGTGGAAGGTACCATGAATAAAAATACCATAAAGAATGTACGCCAGTCAGGTGTTGAAGATACATTCTGCACTTTTTGTGATAAAGTTATGCACCAATTTATCTCTGCAAAATTCTCATGGGTAGTCTACGCACTTTTAAAAAGGATCTACGCTTTGGCATAAACTTTTATTGGCATTCAAAAATAATTTATAATTTTATAAGAACTTTATAATAACATTAAAAATTTTGATAGCTTGAGTATTCTGATCGAGAAATTTGAAAAAATCAATTTTTTTCTTCATATTCTCAAAGTTTAGACCTTTAAGAATATATCCTCGAAAGGAAATTCTTTAATTCCAATAATTTACGGATTTATAGCTATTTTAATGGCGCAGACGTAGAGACGTTTTTCTCAAAACAACTTTTCTCAAGACGGCTGACATGATATCTCAAGTTTTATTCAACCGACTTACATCAAATTTTTTACCAATTTTACAACTCTTTATCGCCCCTATCTCTTTTGCATGAACTTTTTTTTTTACTATTGTAAAAAAATTAAAAACTATGCAAAAACGAGTCGAAAAACGCCTTTTTTGTCCAGAAAGCCGCCATTTTGCGAATTTCCAACACAGCCCCAACTTTACCAGCTGATAACGACATTTTCATTTTTTTCGATTTTTTTTTTTGTCTAATGTCAAAATATGAATAAATATGTTGCAGGAAAAAGAATGGTAAAAATATATTTGTTTAAAATGGAGCTCGAGACAAAACGCTGAAAATGTCTGTCTTTGGACCTGAATACCGCCTTAATGCTGAGAATTTTTGATTAAATGGTCATCCTAGTCTAAAATTTGAAAAATTACTTTTTCAAAAATAATATTTTTTGCCAGTGAATAGTCTAAAAAAATATCCCTTGAAAATTGGAAGGCGATCGAGTCAAGATTGAAACTCTCGACACCTTTTTTTTTCAAACTACGTTTTCAATTGATCTTTTTAAATATTGGGAGTTCTTTCTAGATGTGACAATCTATCATTTAATCGAAGTATTTTTCCTACTGAATATTGCTTTAATTTTATTTATATTTCAATTAAAAATAAATAATTAAATTTTAGAATAAGCTTATAACTTATTCATCTCAAGCTTAAGCTTACGTAATGTAGTTTAACGTCAAACATGAATAAGAATTCATCGTTTAATAAATAATTCTTCAATGTCACCCTCAGGAGTCTATTATTGATGAAATTGTTAAGAGCAAGGTCCCCGATTTGTCACGTTAAAATATATGTCGAAATATATGGTATGAGGAAACGTACTTATGATTCACGCCTATATATAGGTACGCTTAGGGATGCTTATCTCCGAGTAGTCTTGTTAGGGTTGCGGTTTCCAGCGGACGTTGATAATTGGAATGACTTATTCCTTCGCATGCGCAACCAGGGACTCGAGACTAAATGCAAGGATTAATAACAAATCCCATTCCCGGGTATGCTTGAGTTAAGATATATGTAACCCTATGGAATACACGAATCACTCATCATCCTCCGAGCAATGCTCAATTTTACCGTTTTTTAGAATCTCACTATTTATCAGTGTTGCTGATTCCAGCAGATTTTTAACCATCCGTGGTCACACTTATGTGGGTCGATTTGACCTTGTCCATTTTTCAACAAGTATTGCGACCAAAATATCGATCGGAAAAATCTCAAAAAATTACAGAACATCCTTCAACCATTCTAGTTGCTGTATTAAAAATTAGTGTAAAAAAGATCAAATATATTCAAAAAAATTCAAAGAAAAAAGAAAAGTAGTCGTGAAGTCGTTTTGACCCAGTCACGGAAGGTTAATCAAGCTATGCATTCCATGTGAATTGCTAATTTTTTTTTCAGTACGACGTTTGATACATTGACTTCCGGAAGAATCGACTGATTACGATTCGAAACATTTTCGAACATCATTGAATTATCGAGTTTCACGAATACCCGCTTTGGTCTCACGGACTTCTACAAATTCTTTCTGGTGGCTTCTTCAGTATTCGCTGGTTCGAGCGCAGAATATTGAGGCCACGCCAGTCCTCTAGAGGAAAAAAAACAGGTCAACTGTGTACGTTCAAGTGTACCCACAGATATATATATGGGGTATTCCCGTTGAAATTTTCACGTCCGAACCCGGACCCCCTTAAATAATTATGAAAGCAAATTTCCGAAAAGTATTCTGAAAAAGAAAAGACACGTATTTTTTTGTTAAGGCCGAGAATTGATATTTTTCGTCGTACGATTTTAGTAAAAAATGCAAATTTTTCACTAACTCTTTACTCTAAACACGTAGTATCTTGATGATTCTAGATCCTATCGAAAAACGCTTCAGACAAAACTTGTTCGTTATAAAACGAGTAAAATAATTGATACTTAATAAAAAAAATTGTGGGCACACGAAAGTTTGTTTTGACTTCACAAAACACAAAAAAACTTTTTTCTGCAAGTACGCCACCTCGAATTATAAAATAAAAAAATTGTAAAAATTCTATAGGAAATCACGAAATTTTTAAGACCAGAATAAGAATGGCAAGATCAAAATCCGCAAAGCTACAGCCAATCGAAGTTTCGTCTTGACCTTATTTTCGAGCCAGATCATGCAAAACTATATATGTTCTCGAAAAATTATATACAGAAATACATTTGGATATTTATTTAATTATACATACGTATATTATTTCATACAAGTATGAGAAAATATACTTATGTATAATTAAAAATTACTTATATTACGTATATTATTTCATACTTGTATGAAATAATCTACGTATGTATAATTAAATAAATATTTATATGTATTTTTGTACATAATTTTTCGAGAACATATAGTTCTGCATGATCTGGTTCAAAAATAAGGTCGAGACGAAACTTCGATTGGTTGTAGCTTTGCGGATTTTGATCTTGCGATTCTCATTCTAGTCAAAAATTTCGTGATTTCCTGTAGAATTTTTTCAATTTTTTTATTTTATAATTGGAGGTGGCGTACTTGCTGAAAGAACGTTTTTTTGT
The DNA here is from genome assembly GCA_946863875.1 of Alloplasta piceator. NCBI lineage: Eukaryota > Metazoa > Arthropoda > Insecta > Hymenoptera > Ichneumonidae > Alloplasta > Alloplasta piceator. Next base: position 12,025,964 of record OX333072.1, on the reverse strand, counting down.
GTTTTATGTAGTCAAAACAAACTTTCGTGTGCCCACAATTTTTTAAAAAAATATCAATTGTTTTACTCGTTTTATAACGAACAAGTTTTGTCTGAAGCGTTTTTCGATGGGATCTCGAATTATCAACATACTACGTGTTTAGAGTAGAGAGTTATTGAAAAATTCGGATTTTTTACTAAAATCGTACGACGAAAAATATCAATTGTCGGCCTTAACAAAAAAATACGTGCCCTTTCTTTTTCAGAATACTTTTCGGAATTTTTTTCTCATAATTATTCAAGAAGGTCCGGGTTCGGACGTGAAAATTTCAGCAGGAATACCCCCTATATAATATATATGTATGGTGACTCTGTGCACACTGACTTTTACCCCAGTATTTCTACCACGGTTCTCTCCAGTCACAGCTCAGTCTGCAGTTCTCATCGGGTATTAGCACGAAGCTCAAAAGTGCGCTGGTTTCCAGGCAAGATCTTTACTGGAGTGTTGAATCACGTTTGCATAACAGGGAACACATACATGTTCAAGAACCTCTCGTTTCAACCGATAAGATCGACCAGGGTGATCCTGAGACTTGAGGCAAATGTGACGGGAATGTCTACGTTGCGAATGATCTATTGATTTGCATTCTGATTCAATGAAGTCTGCATCTCTGTCAATTGCAATTTCCGTTGTCAATAGAATTAGTCCTTCCTTTAATTACACGAGCTAGACGTTATTTTTGAAAAATCAGATTCTTCATCAAATAAAAACCACACAAACAATGCATCATGCTGATTCCTGGAAATTCTAATGTTGGGTTCAAGTCCTAATGGCATCTAGGATAAGGATTGCATCACCAAGGTCATATAGCATTAAAAAAGATGATCGATGCAAGTCACTGAATAACAGTTCCATTCAAAAAATCGTACACATCTGTCCATTTCCATATTTTTCCTATGCTCCTAAATTCTCATCGACGCTGCACGAAGAAATTTTCAACCCTCCCGGAAGATATCGAGAAATGCGACCGCTTGGATTTTTGATAGCAGGACCTCAGAAACTTTATAACCAGGCGATTAGCGTCTTTATCGCGCTGGTCGACTCGGCAAACGCACTCCTTCCATCATATATCCGGATGAACTTCCTGAATGCATCCCGCATCTGAATAAAAAGTGGAAAGTACTTTTCCAAGTTGAGCACCGACACCGACGCTCTCGTGTAAAGAGAAACTAATATTTCTCTAACAACTGACAGTCTCCGAAGAAAGTTTCACGCCTTAATTCCATCCTACGACGAACAGAATGAACCATCATTGGATCGGATAAACTTCGTTGGATGGAAGGTGGCGGCGTCGCTGTAACTTGATGGTAAAAGTATATTCGCGACCAATTGTATTCTTCAGTATTCATGAAAAACACATTTGTAACGTCAACGATAATAACTCTGGCGAATAAAAACTATGGAAAAAGTAAGGGCTGTTAAAATTCCTAAGCCGAAATTATGGTCGTCATGAATAATACTGCCGAATCAGAACCGTAATCCCTAACTAAAACTCTGCTGAGTGCGAGAGTCTGTGATCGTATCTACCAAAATAGTGCACGAACTAGAATCAACAGTGTCTATTAATGACTCACTAGGATGTAGTTATCCTAACTATACTGTCCGAAAAAAACAACTCTATCTCTATCTTGTTGGTACAAAGAGCACTCCCGGGTTATAAACTATTCTCGACTATCAGAATTGTAAAATTACCATATCTCGAGTAGTTAACCTGTTATTCCAGATTCGTACCCTAGGACTCCGTATTATGTTATCAATTCCGAGTCATGTTCGCAATGATTACTCTATATTCTGTCCATTTCAATTTGGACGGATTTCGCCAGTTGTTGGCACGATCTCTTATAATTACGGCATTGCAATGCCAAAATTAGGACCGATGTTACTCGCGTCACGATTAATCACGGTCTTTATCACGTTGACCTATATGTCCCTCAATCCGTCTTGTCCATTATACGTCATATTTGAATCCATGTATATACAAGGAAACAGCATACATCCAGCCTCGGTGATTTCGGTGGATCTGTAAATTGTACCGTACGCATTGTACGTACCGTCTAATCGATGATGCCTGCCTCGCTGATCGTCGCCGTGTGTACCGAATTAATTTCGATTCCGAACGATCCGTTTCATGTACAACCCCTGTACGGACCTTCGACGCGAATGTCGCGTGCGGATCATCACCCTCTCATCCACCTTGATTTCTCACGACCGAGCTTTAAATGGATGCGGGCCGCTTGTTAGTCCACGCTCTTCAATCTTCGATGTATCGGTTTATGTGAGCCAACGAATAAATGGCTGTCGCTCGAGAATAAAAAAAAAAAAGGTCAAATATGGAAAACCCGAACACAAACCTGATTGATGTATATACCCGTGGACCTAATTAAGCTCGGATTGCTCGGCGGTGGAGCGTACTAACTAGGAATTTGTATCCTCCGGGGAGGAACCACCAGAGAGACCGGGAACCCACAAACTGTCGCTTCCCTAGTTTTGTTTTTATTTTCAGACTCACTGGGGGCTTTTTTCCTGTCACGAATAATCCTAAACCCCAGCTCTTCTGCTAAACGTATTATTTTGTTGCTTTAATTCCTGGCAAATCGAAATTTTCACTGATAAACATCTAAAACATTGTGAACGACAGCGAGAATGGCTTTTGAAAGAGTGGAAAAAAGAATTGAAAACACTCTCTCTAGACTCTGGAATTGCCAGTGATCCAGATTGATTATGCATGGATTACTTTGAATGACGGTCATGCATTTTTTATGCGAGGTACTCGTGCATTTAATTCGACGCGACAATTGACGGGTGAATAATTAAGGGGTGGATCTTGGGTTACGGTAATTCGATGCTAATGAAAGCGACAGAGGTGGAGGAGTGGGTGTTTTAAATCCTGTATGTACAAATCAGCTAAGAGGAATATCCATGACTGCGAGGGTGTTTTTTTTATACTTCACCCAAGTATCGGATATCTCATCGAGGACGACGTTTAGCAAGGGAAAAAATGATGGGCATTGTGTATGTACCGTTGATTGTAGAGGGATGAAACAAAAGAGATGGAACTGATTGTTCCAGCTCGAATTTCATCGGCTTCCATTATATTTAATCCACATCAAATATGTAACATCACGGCAGTTAACTATTTACCAATTACATTAGTCATTCCAATCACGTATTCCAATATCTCCTTTTATCCGAGGTTTTATTGGTGTAAAGTGCACATCGGATTAGTGAAATTTCGGATAATAAGAAAAACATTATTTTTCATCATTTAGTCAATTTTTTTCATTATTGAACCGTAATTACGCGGACATAAAAGTTTCTTCAAGCCATATTCGTAATAAGCGATGAATTTCCTGTCACTCAAGGATTGTATTCCATTTAAGTCGATAAAAAAATAATATTTAAACAATTTAAACAAAATCTTGAAGTCGTTTAATAGTTCGTTTAATCTATTTTCCAGAAAAATTGGATGGAAATTTGCCATGCAATTTAGTAAACTTTTTCTATTGAATTCCATCTCTCGTATATCGGTGGGAACATTCATTTTCAGAAAATATATAGTTTCGTTAAATTGCGATGTATTATCAGAGGCGAGTGCGCGGTGGACTGGTTTTTCCAGGACCAGAGTCAGCCGAATGTGCATCGATTCAGTGAGCCAGAGGAGAATATATGGAGTCCAGCAATGCTGCAGCAGTGGTCAAGCAGAGATAACGAGGGTCAGCGGTGTTGGTTTTCAAAGGCGGATTCGCCAACAGTCTAACCAGTAGAATTAATTCTCTCTTACGAACCAGCTGTATTTAGGCTCCTCCTGGATCTCAAACCTAGCCTCTGTTTATCTGTATGTGGCTCACTGTGCTGCGCCAAATTGCCGCTGGATTAATTCTTCTCGTATTTCCTTCGTTATCGGAATTCTTTCGAACTTTCGGCATTTAGAGTATCGGGAAACGTCGGAGTCTCTGCACTTATCGCTGTCGGATGGAACAGATTGAGAGATTTGATGGAGAAATTGTTTTCTCTCAATAAAGAGAATTAATCAATAAAAATGATTGGCAGTGTGAGAAATAACGATGGGGTGTTTTATTGGGGATATTTTGAAGGAATTGTCTTACGCTCCGACGTTTTGCCAAACATCCGCCAGGTGGCTTCGAACGCATGGCGCTCTCTCGTGTGCGAAGATCACCGGCCCGCCCATTAAGAGGCGTCTCTCTTTCAGTAGCCGCATCCTTATCTCGCACGTAAATAGGTATGACAAACAAATGAGTATGGCCGTATGTTATACCCCGTAACTTTGTGGACTCCGTTCTATTTCACCTCTCATGGTAAAGAGGTTGACGCAGCAATGAGTTCACGCACGAACTGTGTTTACAAAGTCCTGGGCATTGTCACTCAACGTTTGTCTTTCGTTTAACGTTTGAACTTTATCGTTTGTCCTCGTTGTTTCTAATTTACTCTCTATCCGCTCTATTCGCTTCCCTGGACTGCTTCTCTAATTTAAGGCCGGATCGCTTCTAATGCAACCCGAATTTCAGGAAGTTTGCAAGTAATTTTCCCCGCGCAATCAAATACAAATATAACAAACAATACGAGAGACAAGAAAATCTCTGCAATACAAATTCACAGCTATTATTAAAATTATTTTTCTCTCAAATACAGGTTAGAAGGTTATTTATAAATTATTGTTTTATTGTTTTATTATTATTTTATGAGAAACAGCAATAATTTGCCAGTTTCGGTTATTAGCCAATTTTTTTTTTATTTACATGCAGCTAAATGGAATTGTGTGAAAAAAAATAAACAAGACTTCTAAATTAACCTCAGAGCATCATGAGGTAGGGATGTTCGATTCTTTGGAAAGAATCCAACCGATTCTGAATCGAATCAAGAAAAACGATTTTCATGGAAAATCAAATTCAAAGAATCGGTTTTTAAAAATCGTTAAAAAAATTAATTGCTCAATAAAGCTTACGTAAGTGTTTATTGTTTTTGCTATGGAAAATGATTAAATTGGATTAATTTATTTTCAATACAAAATAACAAATGTAAAGGAGTTTTCATTCTGGCTAAACATAGTTTGATTTTTTACACATTTGCACTTTTTGATATATTCTTAAAAATATTATGAATATATTTAACAAATCAAAATTCTTTTTATTTCATAAGTTTCTATTGTTCTACGATATTTTGTAGATTTTTACTTTCGACTATCCTTTCGTTGAATCATGTTTTCAATATTTTAATTTTTAGTTTCGTTTACTCTTTTTCTCACGTTTTAACATTTTCACATACTTTTTTTTTCTTTTAAACTTGACGTTGATGTTTCATAGACTTTTGTCAATCTTTATTTAATTGCCAATCTTTACTAGATAATGAATTTAATAAAAAATCGAACTTTCTATTTTTAAGGTCAAGAATCGATTCACCTAATGATCGAAAAGGAAATAATCGATTCAAAGGATCGATTTTTTGAAATTTTTCTAAGTTTTCTAATTTTTTCTAAGTTCATTGAAAAGCGACAATTCCATAAAATTTCTAAGATGAATTTGTCCATTCAATAGTTTTCAACGTAAGTGTGACATCAAGATTCAACGAAAGTTTTGAATGCGCATATTTTTGCCGTCTTGTTAAACGAAAATTAAACAAACCAATCATTGATCTTTCCCATTATTGCTATTTCATGCTTTTCAAGTTCTTTGAGGTATAGTTAGTTTTTTAAGCAGGTCAAAAGTGCTTGAAATACTTGATATCGGAGGACTCGACAGCGGCGCCCCGACGGCGACGCCAAGTAATTAAAAGAAGTTTCAAAAGGAGCTCTTTGCTCTTATAAACTTCAGTATGGCGTACAAATCAACCAGCTCTATATATACATATAGACCAATTGAGCAAAATGTTTTTGTGCATCTATCTCGATTGATTTTTAAACTTTTCACTCGTGCTTTTCAAGCTTTATCATCGCAACCATCGCTTACTTTTCTCGATCAACGTTCGAATATATTTCCGTGAAAGTGAATGAACAGCGTACAACGGATATTATAGCAATATCCTCGGTGTATATTTTGCAGCTATCTAAAGTGCAAAAATAATTGTTTGAACAACTATTGCAAAAAATATTGTCTACGAATAAATGGCGGAGTTTCTATATGAGAAGTAAGAAGCAGACGAGCCAATCGAGAAACGACGAAGCTTTTCATGGCTGAGAGACGGAAAACAAAGTCCCTCGGGGGTATTCGGAGCTTGTGGAATTTGAGGCTCTTCCGGTTTCACCGTTACATCCCTCTCTTCCTCTCTCTCGAGAGAGGGATTGCACTATGGTGCGATGTGCAGGGCGTCGCACGAGACACGCGACAAACTATATCTCGTCTAGCACGTAGACCCTGCGCTAACTCTATCTTACGCCCCATCTACGGTCTATATATACATCCCCGTCTACGATTCCCCGAGGGAATTGGATTCCTATTTTCGATTTACCGAGTCATGTTCATCGCAATTTTCCCGTCTCTGTACATAGACTCAGGTTTTGGTAAATATGAAGAATTTTCTTGATGCACGATGAAAATAAAATCGTTCATTAAGGGGGAACTTGGCAGGGTCCGAAAAATCGACTTTTTAATTTTTACCTTTTCTAAAAGTTTGGGTTCTTGAAATTTCAAGTAATAATTCAAAAAACAATAACAAAGTTATAGCCCAAAAAGTGTATGCATTCGTTGCGTACATGCAAGTGACGATAACCACCATAATTGGTTTTTCTCAAAACAACGTTTTTCTAACTGGTACCCAAAATGTCTCGAAAACCACTGAACCGATTAACTTCAAATTTTTTGTGATTATTTATTTTTTAGTTTTTTATTATTATTTCAAGGTTTTTTTTTTTGCTAAAATACGAACGAATTTTTTCTTGAAAATAGCTACGTTGAGTTCAAGCGTCCGCCATTTGGTCAAAAATCGCTATTTCTGAAATCGGCTATGACAAAGACAAGATAATAGTATCTATTTTAGTATCCTGTTTTGGTTTTTACTTTTACATGATTTTTGACAAAATGCCACTGGAGACTGCTACGGCAGATTTTTTACGGCACTCCGTAGATGACTCAAGTACTCCGTGAATTTTCAACGTTTTTAAATAGAAAAAAATTGAAAATATTCTTGAAAGTATATATTTTTAGCTAGAAAAAACCCCGTTCTGATCATTCCAATAGTTTCTCTGGAAAAAATTCTCGAAAATTACCTTTCTTTCAGTTTTCAGTTGTATATTCCCCCTTAAGGGGCTACTCTAGGATTTAAAAAAATCGATTTTTTTTAAAGGATTCATTTAAAATTTTAACTGTACATTCAAAATAACGTGGTCCAAAGCACTACGTAGGATTTTTCATTATATTGCATAGTTCCTTTTTTATAAACAATTTTCTGATGATTTTCTCATGGCATTTTATACTTTTTGATTTAGAAATGCGCCATTTTTACAAAAAACAACATATCAAAAAAATCCTACGTACTTCTATAGCCATTTTTATATGTAATCGAAAAAACTTTGGTGCCTCGTCGTAACTCAAAAACGATAGGAGCTGTTGGTTCAGCGGTCGACCTTCCAGAAATAAAGGCGCCATTTTGTCACATTTCGCCATGAAAAAAATAATTTTGAATTGCCAACTAAATGTATAATAAAACACCTTTTTTATAAATCCGATTTATTTTATGGTTTCGCGAAAAAAAATCATGAAATATGCCCTTTTTTGTTCTGTAGAGTGGCCTAACCCCTTAAAGGGCTGACAAGGACGTCTCGACGCCAAATATTAAGAATTAAAAAAAACCTCAGCGATGCGACGCCCAAGTACGCCGCTGCATTCCACTATTCTCCAATTTGCCGGTAGTCAAGTTAAATTTCAATTTCATCACCCTTCTCCGCTTTCACCATCGTATATGTATGTATATGCAGGCATAACTGAACGAATAACCATTGTAAAATCATAAAGAATTCTCATTATTCGGATAAAATTATTTTCGCTGAATGCAAATGGCCTCGCTCTCCGGAAGAAAAAAAAATGGTTTCCCGTTACGGTGCCCTCTGTCCTCGCGCGTTTGTTCCAAATAGCTGCAATCGTGAGAAAATTTAAAGAGCCTTATAAATAGGGCGTTGAAAAAGAGAAAAAAGCTCGGATTTTTCGCGACTGCAGTGAAATGGCTAGAATTTTTTTTTTCTAATTGCAAAGATCGAAATGGCGAAGCGAGATGGCTTTTTGAATTTTTGCATACATCTATTAAACAGAAAAATGTGATCTCCGATGAGAATAATGAGTTTTAGCGAAGATAGAATTTCCCATTTCACGTGCTACGTCGCTGATGCAAAAACAAAGGATCGTGCACTCTCAGCAGGATCCTGTTACTCCGAGTTTCCTGAAGGAAATTTGCATGCAGCAAAATTTACTTTTTTGATATTTATGTAAAAATAATTGCGTTAAAAACGAATAAAAATACTAAAATCATAAACCTTTTTTCACGGTAAAATGGTGTTTTCTTTCAAATTCAAAAACAATCTTCTCTATAAGTCAGTAAGAACAAGCACGTCATCCATGCCATATATTTTTCGAATGACATTTCAAAAAACGAGCAAGTGCAATTGAGACTCACCCTAATTTCATCACCCTGAAAACCCTCTTTACTACGCGCCCTCGTTTTTTTTTCCTCGAGGTACTTCAACAATTTCATGGTTCTCAATACTTTCCATCCATTTCCAACGTAATTAATCAATTAACGTATTAGTGTATAGCCACTTTTGAAAAATTGTAACGTCGACCGCTCAAAGTAGCTCTGTTACATCACTTTGAGGTTTCTAATTAAACACAATCATCATTGAAATCGATGGAATTCTGTGCTAGGCTAAACAAGAACAATGCAACTTAATATAACGGGGTGATGTAAAAAAGCGTTTGAAAGTTGGACAGATGGAAGGGACACGATGGATAGGGAAATCGGTGGAGCAAGAAAGAATCGTTCGTGCGAAAGGGGGAGTGAGGGGTGGTTTAGGGTAGTTATAGAGGGGGTAGTAAAATATACATGGTTACATATATATGTACATAAATATATGTGGGGAGATCGGGGGCGCCATCGTCATCCACGACCTAACCCAACTGTGCATCCTCGGGGCGCGCTTCTCAATTCTCTTGCTTTTCAGGGATGATCCTCGTCGTTCGTTTATACCACCGGTGAAACTTTTTCGTCTCTCTCTCTTTCTCTCTGTATGCACATACACCATCACTGCGGGGAATTCACACATATACGAGTGCAGAGGGCCGACGGCGAGTACGGTTATTCGAAGGTTTGCGCACTGCGTATATACGTGCTCTCTCTCTCTCTCTCTCTCTCTCTCTCTCTCTCTCTCTGTCTTTCTCGCCCTTTAGAATTCCCACCCTGTATATTCCACAGCACATTTTTCCCTGAATATATATTCCTCAACTTGTTACCGTCATAATGAGAATTTTGCAATAATCACGCGAACTTTTTCAACGCCAAAAAGCATTCAATCCCTATCTCGGTTTCATAATTAAGTTGAAAAGAAGGCTAAATTGCTTTTAAAATTTTTTTTTGTTCTCTGACGTTCTCGGACCAAAATATTTGTCATTCTCGTCAGGTATGAAATAGAAGAAAGAATCGGACCAAACGAAGTTCGCGCGATGGACGTTGCCTCTTGATGGCTTAAGATAGACTTAATGATCAACTATCAAGATTTGGAGGTCTCGTTTTTGTGTACATGTTGATTAAGTGTAAATAAAGCGGGCGAAGAACGCGGATATATCACGTCAAGATTTCATGCAATTTTAAAGGGACATACCCAGTATGTCCATGGCGTCTCGTGCCTGCGGTCGTGCTGGTGGCGACAGTAGTACTGGCGCCGGAACGGTCAGACTTGACTGCTGGCAGTGAAACTACCCCTGATGCCCGCCACCTCCACCTCCGCCGCTTCCATGCCAGTTTCTTCCCCCTCCCTCTGCGCCTAACCATCTCGTCTAGCGATGCTTTTTCCTTCTTCTCCTCCTGCCCCCACCCCGCCGCCTCCCTATCAACCCTGTGCTCCCTCCACGGATCAACCCCCGCCAGCTTTCACAGTGGGTGTGCTGAGGATTCGCGAGAGCTTACTCCGAGGGAGGGAATTGCGGGAGTCACGAAACGCGCGGGAGGGGGAGGCCGCGGACTCTTGAGAGAGGGGGTGGCGAGCAATCGCGATAGGGGTAGGTTTGCAAGCACGACCCCCCACAAGCTCTCTACGCGCGCGTGGTCCCTGCAGAATTCGTGGAGAACAAACGAAGAGATTTTCCGGATTAATATGAAAATTTGAAGAAAAAACGGATTCTGTGAAAAACACTGAAGGGTTTGATGTGCCAACAAAATCCTTCAGATTAATCCTACGGAAGGATTTTATGCACGTTATAACTTAGACTCACATGCACTTTGACAGTCGTCCCAAAGTACAAGACCCAAGTTTTCTCTGGATTTACGAAAAAAAAAAAAATTCTTGCCTGAGAATTCCTCCCCTCGTCTCGAATATTTCGCTTGACTATTTTCCATACAATTTTGTTCAACTATTTTCGTAATTACGTCTAATGAAAAAGCCTAAACGGACACACCCTTTTTTTTGGAAATGCAAAGTTTTAGCGAAGGGAGGAGCAAAATGGAACTGAAGGCAAAATGGACACCATAAAAAAAACCCTGCAAATTGGACATTTGCGCATTGCTTCCCCATCTTTATCCATAGTTAACACAGCTTTCTTTATCACAAAGTATGGCGATCAAATTTGGCTTCCTCATAAAGGAAGCTATGTTGAGTATCGAAAAACATGAGTAATCAATGTGAAAATTTGACAAATGCTTTCAAATTTACTTCTTGCCAAATTTGATTTTTGCCTAATTCAATAGCGAATAACCTTGATCACTATTTTGAATGTGTACAAAATTTCAGTACAATATCTCGCAAATAACCAAAGCTAGAGATATTAAGCTATTTTTCGAAAAATACAAAATTTGATAAAAATTTAATCTTTCGATCGATTTACGTCAAATTCGATACCAAGCAACCTTAATAGCTATACCAATTCTGTACAAAGTTTGAATGCAATATCTTGAAAATTGCAGAAGTCAGAGAGTTTCGCCATTGTTGCCAAAACGAAAAAAGTCGATAGAATCTGAAAAACCGTTAGAATTGAAACGAAAAATTTTCATAATGAATGGCAATTTGTGCTGGACAAGTGCGCCAAATGTCAGCTCGATATCTCGAACCGATCTTGAGTTATTAATTATTTACATCAGAAATTGGCACAAAAATCTCGAAAAACAAAATTTTCACTAAAAAAAAGCTTCCTTTATGAGGAAGCAATATCAAAAAATCCAAAAAATTAGAAAATGTGGGAATCATGATTATAAATGGGGTAAACATACCTGAATAGACTCGTCCTCGTAAAATCAGATTTAGATTTTGACATTTTCATGACAAGTTCAATTGAAAAACAGAACTTTTAGGTGGTGTCCAATTTGCCCCCCAATTTTTTTTTGTTGACGCGCAATCTTATCGATAAAAACCTTTTTTGTCAGATGAAAGCCATTTATTCTGTGAATAACATCCTAGCTGCTTCATTTTCTTATGGTGTCCATTTTTTCTCCCTCCCCTACTAACATTTGTTTTTGCTCACCTTTTCGTTTATATTATAATGAGAATGATAATAATTATGATAATGCAATTATTTTCGATAGTAAAAATTGAGTCATCAAAAAAATTTAATGACTCTGGCGAGCTTCCGATTTTCTCTGGACCCTAGAATCAGGATGTGACGCACATGCTCAAAACTAAAACCGGTATGGCAGGTTAATAAAAGTGCTCGATTTTACGGGGATGTGGGAAATTGTATTCGAGCTTTGTGTTGATTGAAAATTGTGGTGATACCGTCACTACGGCACATTTAACGAGGCCGTGGGCTATAAAGTTGTTTTTTTTCCACGGTGACAATCTATCGCATGCGTAGATTTGTTCAATGGCACACTGAAGAATCACCCGGAGAGATTCAATTTTCATTGCTCACGGATTTGAACTCGCGGTGCCGTAGGCTATCGCTATGAGGTGATTTAGGTATTGCGTTTGATTTTTTTCTTCTTTTTATTGATCGATGGGGTGCATTTAACGTTCTGCGCGATATCAATCTTTGTGTGCAGAGGAAATTAAGTGGTTTCCTCGTCGAGGCACCCAGAAAAAGTTATATTTCATTGCTCATTGCCAACAGTTTATGGACTATTTTGTAGTTTGTCACCGCAATCTTGTTGCGCGTTCCAATTTCTCCAATAAATTGACAATTAATCAACCTTGTACTACAAAAATGGACTTCCGAGTTTCCAAGTGAAAGTAACGGCTTTTCTTTGGTCGAATGATAACTCAGAGAGACGGAATAGAGAATCGGCACGTGCGGTCTCAAAATCGCGCGTAGAATTTGAAAAGACCCTCGGAGGGGTTGAAATAACGTGCAGTGAATCGTGCTCGAGGATTATAATGCTCATGAAAGGATGGAAAACATGCGGAGAGTGAATAAAAAAATCTTCGTTGACAAGTGAGATGATAAGCAAGTTCATGATAAATGGGGAGAAAGTGAGATGTGTCGGAATCAGATGTAGAAGAGGGGAAGGTCGAAAGTAGGAAGAAAAATCTCCCTCTCGCTCTTCGCCATCGTGGCAGAGGCTGCGTCTCTTGGAGAATCGGTTCTCCCCTCGGGAATGATGAGCACGTTAACCAGGACGTTGTTGGACGTCGTCAAAGACGCGAGTTACCGCTCAACCTGATATCAGAGTGAATTTACCGCTGACTCTGGTTGCTGTGAACCCGAGAGACGAGATTCTGCTATCTCATTGCCATCATTTTTGGGGGCAGCGAAAAGTTTGTCATCGTGGTCACGTTTCAACGGAAGAGAGGAAAAGTTGTTTGGAAAAACAGGGTAAAAAAAATAAATCATTACATAGAAAGCATAGGTTCACGGAAAAAAATGATCAGTGAGAACTGCTGAGATTCCCATTAATTTTTACAGTTTTCCCCATCAACAGCGCCTCCTGGAAGGGCAAACAGTTGAATTCGCATATTTCTTTAATACAATATACAGATGTCACATATGACATAGTACATGCCCATCGGACGAATTTTTACAGTGTGGCTACGTACACTACGTGAAACATTATATTTCTGTTGTATCCGGTGACTTTTTACACATTTCACATTGTAAAAATTATCCAGGGCCCGTGAAAAAATTACAGTGTACATTGTAAAAATTGAAAAGAACGTGGTATATTTTGCGGTACGTTTTTTATTTTTCACTGAAAATACTGCAATTTCTAAAATAAATTATAGGGTAGTGAAAAGTTTCGATATTTGAATAAATTACAATTTATTCAAATATTGCAACAAACCGTTATTTATCCTCGCTCAGGCTCATAACTACGAGGGCTTGTACTTGACTAATTAATCGTGAGATCGATTAATGAAGCGAATCTAGTTTAACCTCGCACCCATAAAGAGCACGAGCGTCACCGAAATGCAATGGTTATCTGTTAAGAAAATGTAGTCTTCAGTCCATAGGACTGCTCGACCGCAGAACGCGGGTGATGTTCCAACTATTGTATGTCAATTGAGGACGCCGATGTTGGTAATACATCGGACCTTATAGGTGCTCGGTGGCTCTCTCGCTGGCGCGTGAGAGCGCGCCGTCTGACGCTATCTAGCGGATCTCGGGCGAAATGCAGAGATCGTGACCCACCGCAGGTCGTCCCGTTACAGTGCCACACTGTAAAAATTGAAATTGACGTTACATATTTTGCGGCGCGCATTTGATTTTTCACTGGGAACACTGCAATTTCTAATTATGCGCTTTGAACATTCTACAGAGACCATTGTAAATTTTACAGTTCAAACACAGTGTATTTCGTCGTTTCTGCTTGTTATTTCTACTTTGTCTTTTTTTTGCGGTGAACATTGCATTTTTTACAGTGTAAATCAGCATTTATAATGGTCTGAAAAGTAGAAACTACATTAAATCCATTAATTTATAATGGATTCCCAGTAAAACGCCTGAATCACAGTTCTGAACCGTATATTCTGCATTGAATTCGGTAATTTTTTAAATATTACACATGAATTGTCACTGATCATTTTTTTTTCGTGTTCTATTAGCTTGCGAGAAATGGACGCGTTGACTTGGCCATCTAGCGGAGGGTTATGGAACTGGCGTTATATATTTTAAATCGGTAGTCTTTGTCGCAACGTACATAGTTTTTTGTGCGAATCTTTTTGATCATAGGAAGATGAAGCATTCGTGACATCAATCCATTCCCAGAGGACAGAGTTTACATACAAGTAGGGCACACACAGAGGCGCGCGCACTTCACTTCGGTACTCAAAGTACATCGTGCTTCACCGAGCTTGCTTTGCCATCAGATATCGGGCGTTAAATGATCCCGATGCTTCGAATGTGCTCCAAAACCACCTCAGAGGGGAAAAGCCTCGAATCCGACGCAATGTGTCACTATGAACACGCCGCAGGTCTCGTGAATTTTGATCAATCCAACGAGAGATCCTCTTGATTAGTTGATCCTCAAAATGAACGATCTCCACGAACCGTACATGCATCTCTGCGATTAAATTCAGATCATCCAGAGTTTCAAACAAATATTTAGATTCCTATTTGATGGAATCCTAGTTTTTACTATAATATTGAGCTACTGAAATATTGAAAAACAATGCACCTTGATCAAATTCCCTTCAGCGAAGTCGACGTTCCCCCCAAAAAAAGGGACAGAACTGATTTAATTTTGCTCGAAAAATTTATTCCGCCCCATTTTCCCTGCATAAAACATTTTTGCTTACATTTTCGAAAAAAAAAACAGAATAAATCAATGAATGTGCCTCCTTCAAAGGTACGAGGCCAGTTAGAGTTAAAAAAATCCACTTATCAAGTAAATAGTTATTTGTTTACTCCATATTGTTTATCTTGTCAACCGTGTATCCTGAATTGTTTTACGGAGCATTAATTTGAAAAAAAAGTATGGACACTATGATACGTGACCATTTATCCTTTGGATTATTCTATAGAATAATTATTTTCCCTATACAAACCATAGAAATCGATTTTCCATGTGTTAGTCAAATGGCAAATAGAAAAATCCATTGCCATACCTCTGAAAAAATCACACGCAGCCCTCCTTTGAGAGCGTTCAATATTATAGTTAAAACATAACAAAACATAATAAATAAATAATTGCATAATAAGTAACATTTTATTTTGGGCCAGTCTAATGGACGTATATTCATTGTATGTTTCATTAGATATACGAGACACTGTTTTATGTATAGTTTTACACATCAGCATGAAAACATAACAAATCAATCTGTTTTGATACAATATTTATCATTTTATTGGCTTTTTTTGTCTCCCACTCATCACTCTGCATTTACACCCCATTATTTCAGATTGAAAATCTGGCAAAAATTCAGCAACATTCGGCATGCTATTAACAACAATTATCAATAACAATTATCGATCATTGTTCATCAATAATAATATTGCCCAAAAGTCATTAACAAATTATCATTAGCAATTGTTTAAACAATTTATTAATAACTTTGAGCAATAGTATTATTGATAATTGTTTTTTTCAGAATGCCAAATGTTGCTGAATATTTTCAGATTTTTATTGTATCACGAAGTACGGAAATTTCAATCAGATACAATTTTTTGCTGGAACGTCATCATCAGAGTTTCGACCAAAAATAGTAAAAAAAAAATTACATAGAAAAATTCTGAAATAATTCCAGGCAATTCCGTGGATATGTACGCTACTTTTCCTGTACTTGACATTTTCTCTTAAACTCTATAGTTTTTGACTTACGTTGCATCTTTCAAAATTTGTCGTTTTTAGCCAAAAGCAAAATAACTTTGCGAGAAAAAATCGTACGAAGATTTTTAAAAAACGAAAATCGAGCGTCTGCTAACCCTTAAAAATGTACCGTAGATAACAAAGACAAAAACTAAGGCAAATCTTCAGATCCACTTTGCTCCAATTTTTTTCCATGTGGAAAATAGACAACGATATCACTTTGTTGGTAAAAAAATCAGCTTATTTTTACATATTCGTCTACTTATGAATCATAACATTCATTTCCCATCCTTTTTTTTTTGAATTTTGTAAACAAAAAAATTGCGGGGCAAAACGGACATGCCCGCTCAGAGGCGGTAAAAATCTATAATCAATTATTCTGACTTATCAAAGATACATGCACCGTAATTTTATTGTTCTCAAATAAAATGTTAACACCGCGCCCTAGAGCAAGTCGTGGGAAAACTGTTATAATTACCAGCCCGTCATATCGCACCAATTTAGCGAATAAAAAAAACAAAATAACAAAAAAAGCCAAAACCTCGTCTTCGGAGGATGTTTCTTGCACTTTTTGTGAACAACTATATTCAATATCCTCCGAAGACTGGATTTGTTGCACAACTTGCCAGAAGTGGGCTCACACTTTGTGTGCTGACGATCAAATATGTAACCAATGCGATTTTTGTAAAACATAAATAAAATAATCATCAATTACAATTTTTACACTGATTTTTACTTTCAGTCTTCGAAACTATAGGTTTTTTCAAAAATAAGAAATTCTTTGAATTTTATAATTTTTTAGTTTTAGAACGTGCTCGTTTTGCCCCGGAATTCGAAATTTTTTGCGTGCCCGTTTTGCCCCATGTTCCCCTATATCATTGACGATATTATGTAACAATGCACAACGAGAAAGAAAAAAATACATTTTTCACTCAACCGCGACATCGATAAATCGCATAAGGTCGTTATTCGCGAGTTCTTGGATAAAAGTGCGTCAGGTTTCGGTTTGATGGAACGCATGAATACGCGAAGGATATGAAGAATAGCACGCATATCACTTGTAAGCAAGGTGGTGATAGATGCCCGAGTGGGTAGTTGATAAATTAAGTGTGCCCCTGCGAGGGTCACGACGAGGGTGAGAGGATACACATACACATATATATACGTGGAAATTTTTCTGTAGTCAACTCGTATAGGGTTGGCTTATGATAAATGGATCGGTCGAAAGAACTGAGTGGAGTCTGGGAAACAAGATTGGGAATGCAATTTTTTTTTTAAATATAAAATAATATCAAAAAATTACCTATTTCCAAAAAAAGGTCTGCATATATGGATTATAAACCGTAGGGCTATTTGACGCATTAATTTACAAAAAAAAAATCACCTAAAAAAAATCTCCATTGTGTGTTTTTTTAAAAGCACATTTTGGTGTATGTTTTATTTTTGGGATATTTTTTTGGATTACTTGCATTCGGAAATTTTGATCGTTTCTGCCTGTGACTTTATTTTTTGGTATTTTTCCAAATGCCGGCCATTATTAAAACGGGTCACTTAGTCATGCATCTGCAGAAATAGACTGGAGAACGAGTTTAGGGTTTCAGCTCATGAAATTTGGTCAGGCATTTCGAATCTTCCAAATAGTTCGCACCCAGAAAAAAGATCGAGTCGTAGTTACTATAATCGTTTATTTGATTATTTTTTAGTTACTTTAAAGAAAATTTTCTTTCCATCCAACTTTGGGCGATATTTACTTCCACTATATTTATTTATTTGAATTCCCTGTCATCGAGAAACAGGCGTTGAAGAAAAATTCTATTCGTTGTTACTATAAATACCTATTCACCCGTAATCTTATCCGATCATATCTGCAGATTTGTCAGTACCCCGAAAATCCGGCAGGTGGCTACCTCTCGCACAAGCGAACCTGCCTCTCGACGCCTATATCCTTTCCAAGCTCGTCTATGTCTGATATCCTTTATAAGACACAGGTATGTTTTTCAATTTTTTAACTTGTGAATCCAAACAAATACCCTGCAAAAGCATTGATACACACACAAACACGAATGATAACAAGATAAACAACTAGTAAAATTCTAAGGAATAGGAATAGTTAGCGTAAGACAAAAATTAATGTAATGAACAATTTGTTACTTATGCAAAAAGAAATAAAGATATTTTAAAAGTCAAAAAATGTTTGATATCCTTATTTTTCAGTATGTATATTTAATACCTTGAACATTGCGGCAAAACGCAAGATGGTCGAATCCCCGAAAAGGATTCCCATAAAAAAGGGTCTTTTTTCTTTTCTCTTCTGCTAAAGAAAAGACGAAGCTTTACGGAATTGTAGACTTCATATGTGTAGCTATACATTCAAAGATTGAAATGTTTCAAAATATGTATTGTGTAAATATTAAAAAAAAATATATTTCATTTAAATACATATTTGTTCAGTTTGAAATAATATTTATTAATATTAAATAAAAATTTATTAGATCGCAATATATTTTCCTAGTAGGTCATTCAACAAAAAAAAATTTCGTTGACATGAATAGAGTTGTATTAGGCCGGCCTACAATTAAAAAAATTTATTTGGCTTGACTATAGGATTTACTTAAATGTACTAGATCTTTTTCTGGGTGCGTCTTCGGAAAAAGTCTGTAGTATTCTTCCAAATATGGTCGATGAACTGCGCCGAGTTTTTGTGAATTCCGCAAAAAAATATCTCGTGATCCGAGTAATGATATCGACCATCTGGAAGGACTTTTCGACGTGATGATATTTTCTCTTCGCATGAAAGACTGTAGTGCTATTCCTAAAACCCCGTGGCTTATATAGCATAAAAAACCTGACAGCTTCCCTTCAGGATCGTTAGGACGAGACGTACAGCGATATCGTATTCTTATCTCGAGTCAGAGGAAAAATTGAGGGCCTGGTTCGCGGGCCAATATAATTAGAACTGGAATAGCATCCGATTTATATCAAGCCCCCGTTATTTTCCCAGATGATTCTCTACGTGATGCCAATACCGTATTATGTGAGTCAACAAACTGTTTGCTACATATACTCGTCCCCATTCTTCTTCGATGGAAATAACCATATTTTCTTCAAACGTTTCTCAGTCACAAAAAGAAAGCATTAACTTCGTAGTAATGGGAGCAAAACTTGCTAGAATATGCGATTGTTTTTAGCTCAGCTGGGCGAACGACAACTTACCACAGTGTTTTACATGCTAAATTATACGATAAACGCCCTTTGGTCTTGTAGCAATCGATATACGCGCTATCTTGCCCCGGTTACTGTTTGTTGTTTTTTTTTCTTTCTGATTGATAGTCGAGGGGATTCTTGACCCTCCGACCCTCGCGCCTTATATCATCTCGGCAGATACTATTTTTACTTCAGCACATTTTGTAACAAGGAAATGTGTTTGTCTTCAGGGTAGTTTGTCGAAGGTGTCTCAAAATTTTGAAAAACAATTCTTGATGTTTTCACAGTTTCGGTGATCAAAAAATGTTGAAACTAATCCATAAACATTTCAAGTCAATTCAATGCAAATTTTTTAAGACAAATTATTTTTTTAATACATTTTATATGTTGAATTTTTATAGCTTAAAATTTTGAATAAAGAAATTTGTTTATTTTATAAAAAAAATAAATAACGTGATTTTTTCAACCTTTGAAACCCAAGTAACCTTAATATCGTTGAATCCGACTTCACAGACGAGCTCAGAAGGATTCAGGGAGTATTCTGGTCTAGAATTTTGGAAAAATAGTTTTTTTGCATATTCTTAAAGTTTAGATCTTTAAGAATATATCTTTGGAAGGAAATTTTTCAATTCGAATAATTTACAAAGTACGTAGCCATCCGGAATGTAGACTTTTTTCTCAAATATTTCAAGTTCTGCTCAACCAATTTACTTCAAATTTTTCACCAATTTTCAATGTATAACTCCCCTCAAATTGCCATTCAAATCGCCCCTACCACTTTTGTACAATTTTTTTTTTAATATAGTAAAAAAATTAAAAACTGGAAAACGAGTCGAAAAACGCCTTTTTCTGTTCAGATAGCTGCCATTTTGGGAATTTTTTTTTTCCGTTTTCTCTGAGGTCGGGGCTATAACGACATTCTTCCTGATTAAGCATTTTTTCTATAATTTTTATATCGGATGACTATAGAAAGGTTGCAATCGTGTCAACTAGCACAGCTTTTTTTTTAGCCCCAACTTTACCGACTTACATCTTATTTTATTTTCATTTTTTTTCTCAAAATTTTTTCTGTTTATTATCAAAATATTAATAAATATGTTGTAAAAAAAAATAATATTAAAAATATATTCTTTTATCGAGCTCGACAAAACGCTCAAAATGTACACTAAAGGCGAAAAGTTTCTGGACAAAACTTTAAAAATATTTGGAACGTTTATTTATGCTATTTCGCCGGAAAACAACGTAAACTAATTTAACAAACGGCATTTTTAAGAGGAAAATTTTTGCTTCATTTCCTGTTTTTTGAATTATTTTCGCAATTTGTTTTTTGATTTGGACTCTTATCTGAAAACAACTTTTTTCGCCTTTTTCCCCCTCACTTTAGGTGCACCCATCTTCTATAGGATTTTTTTAAAATACATTTTTACGATTGTATTCATAAAGGGAAAAGTTTGAGCTTGAATTTCCTTTTTTTAAAAACGTTGAGTAATTTTTTTTTCCAAAGTTATTCTATTTTTTGTGAAAAAAAGAGGGAATTTTAAAAATCCCGTATAACACGAAAACAAAGAGGATTCATGAAGAACTTCAAGATAGAAAAAAGTTGCGTCTGTTTTCGTTGAGCTCAGAGAAATTTTTTCAGATTTTTTTTCCAACTTTTTTTTTTCTCATTTTCTGGGTCGGAGCTCGGATCATTCAATTACCATAACTCGAGAACTATAGAATTATTGATAAAATTTCAAGAGGGGAAAATACTCTATTTCACCATTTTCAACACATTGGAATTTTTTTTCAAACTTTTTCCCAAATTTTTTTTCCAACCTCAACGTGAGAAAAAAAAATTGGAAATAAAAATCTGAAAAAATTCCTCTGAACTCAATGAAAACAGACGCAATTTTTTGCTATCCCGAAGATTTTCATGAATCCTCTTTGTTTTCGTGTTATACGGGATTTTTAAAATTTCCTCTTTTTCCACAAAAAACAGAATAACTTTGAAAAAAAAAATCGCTCAACGTTTAAAAAAAAGGAAATTGAAGCTCAAACTTTCCCCTCTATGAATACAATCGTAAAAATGTATTTTTAAAAAATCCTTTACAAGAAGGGTGCACCCGAAGAGAGGGGCAAAAAAGGCGAAAAACAGTTGTTTTCAGAATAGAGTCCAAATCTAAAAACAAATTATAAAACTAATTTAAAAAACAGAAAATAAAGCCGAATTCTTCCGCTTTAAAATGCCCTTTGTTAAATTAGTTTACGTTGACTTCCGTCGAAATGGCATAAAAAAAACGTTCCAGACCTTTCTTGAAGTTTTGTCCGGAAACTTTTGGCCGGTAGTGAATGTCCCTGGACCAGAATACCGCCTTGAGGAAAAAAGAGATTACCGTACATTTTCGTACTGAAAAAAAATCGAAGTAATAAATCACCAACTTAATTGGAGATGCCTTATATACCCTCAGACGTTTGAACAGACGGGTTATGTGTGTAAGTGACGTAGACATGCATGTATGCGTCGCTGTGGCTCGCCTTTGACCATCCGAGCAACCCCTGACATAATCATTATCATCCCAGGGGTATGCAGACAGTTCGTGGCGTTCGTTCCGAAGTATGCGGGCTTATAGGGTGTGCACATTGCTATGTTATACATATATATATATCGAAGGAAGTAGGTATATATACGCGAGGGGATCGTATGGGGGACTCTATGAGCGAGGGAATCTCGCAGAGAGCTTCATGGAGGGATGGGCGATCGACGCCGGGACAAAAGGGGTTGGATATTCTGCCAGAGGAACTATGATGGCAATGACGACGATGACAACGAACGAAGAACGCGATCCTACGCTATATTGGCATACCGCGACGCCGAGGCGATATGAGAATACTTTGAGGGCAACTTTATAGTCGTTCCCGCGCCAACGCGTACAACCAGGCCAAAGCTGCAGTGAGAATAAGAGGGATGATAGATGATAGAGATCCTCACGACATCTTCTGAATCGAGATCATGGGTGGACGTCGTGGTCCTTCCTTAATTAGAAAACCATCTACTCCAATTTTATATCCTCATTGCAAACTCCCTCTTTGTGCCTTGTCTTCATCCCCTTTTCCTCTGCACCATCATCTGGTTTTTTTTCCATCCCCCATCTCGACTATGCAACCCCATGTGTCTCATCATGCATTCTCTCTGTTCTTCGATCTCCGAAGCGATTTCGTTATTACTCGCTCGATCACGTTGATCGAGTTCCCGTTCAATTTACTCGACCATGACCATTTTTTTGACTACGGTCTGACTGGGTGAAAAAAAACATACACACACGCAGAATAATCCACTTTATGCACATACCGCGCGAAAAAGTGAAAATTTCGATACCTTTTTTCGGATGATATTGAAACTTGGCAATTTGAAAAATTGCCATTCGCCAAAGGTAACACGGGGAAAACGTCGAAGCTACAAAGTACAATTGGAAAAAATTCAATTGAATGGTTCAGCTTACCGGAGAGAATATAACAATACAATTTTATTTGCGAACGAAACTTTATCGCTCGATGCTTCTTCTTTTTTCCAGCTGTACCTCGACGTTTATCTGTTCGGTGGAAGAGTCTTCATTGTCAACGGCTCCAAGACCCTCATTTCTTATTCCCATTACCGTATACCATTTACCTATCGTAAATTCATATTGTTTCCCCCGGAGGCATTAATATCGGTGAATTAGTCTCGAACGAAAATTTATGAGGTGTTCATGGGGACCAAGGGAGGATTTTTTTATTCTCACCAAGACGTGGAACCTTCGTTCCTCCCCACGATCTGGAATGCTGACTCCAGTTTACCGTAAAGTATTGGACTACATGAGACACATCGCGCGTCTATTGGGCTTTTTTCCCTTCAACAAAGACGCATCCCTTACGAAAATATAGAGGAACGTGTTGTTGGCTGACTCTTTTCACCATCAGCCGTCAGCTTTATTCGCGCAAAATGAAAGTTTTCGGACTACCGGATTTTCCTTCGTGCGCCCTTTTCCCTCTTTCTGAGCATCCCCGGTCTCGATAGATCCTGCCATTTACCCTTGACGCGCACCCTTAACCAAACCTTGTCTTCCGTCGCCTCGTTGAAACGTGTTTTTATAGCTCCTTACTTTCATATCCACGGGAATGAGAAGCGGACAGCGAGCAAAAGGACGAAACGATACCCTCAGGAAATTAAAAATGACTTGGCTGAAAGAATTGTTGGCGAAGTCAAAGATTACATGATAATATTCCTCCGGCAATGGCGTACCAATTGGTATGCAAAGCAGAACCAAAGGCTCAAATTAATTCGACGAAAGACTCTGAAGTACGAGGGTCCAAAGATACTCTTCGATGTAGAGCTAAATATGAAGTATTCGGTATTGGTAATGCCATTAAAAATTATTTTGAAGAAAAAGGAAGATCCGTCGAACCGGAATGGGGGCGCAAACTATCCGGTGAAATTTCTGAGCTTCACCACAAACTACCGCAACTTCGAAGGCATCCTCGGTTATTATCACATCAATGGAGCTCGACTTTAAAAAGTTCGATTCGCCGAGGATTCGAGTACATAGCGATGAGATAAAAATAATATCATCCATATATACTCGATCTATGTACTTGAGATTCTAAAATAATTGGTTTTCAATAACAACTTCCGATGGATATTGGTAAAGTAGTCAAAGAAGAAATGCATTTATGGAACTTTCGAGAAACTTAAAAAAAGAACATTATATCGATGATCCCTCAACCTTCCGTGGTCACCAGGGGTCCAAAAGACCCCAGTGCAACTTTGGGCCAAAATTTTAATCTGTTCTTGGCGACTGAAAGCACTAACCTGCCATCTACAGACGCTTTGGAGTTCCTTTAGTAAGCACAGCATAATAGAGAAATAATCACGCTAATAGTTTCGCTGTGGCATTCGAAAAGAAAACATCGCTGGGGTCAGTTTGACCATCAGTGTGACAATTGTGTAATTTTCTGCGGAAAATTTTGATTTTTTTCTTTTTTTTTCTGTGTTGAACATCAGCATACAAGTTTTTTTTATAAACTATTAAAATTAACTCCAAAAATGAAAATTGCGGCATTTTTACGGCTTTTGGAGTCTTCAAATATTCCAGTGAATTATATGCATTTCTCTAAGGACGCGCGATTGTTCTATTTTTATGGATGAAAATTTTGAAATAAATGAAGTATTTTTGGTATTTATCGCATTTTTTAAACTCCGAAATAGAGTTCCCTAAAAGCCCCTCTTCGAATGTCCAAATAAATAACTTTTTTGATACGCTCTCTATCGAGTTATTTTTTTTTTTCAAACTGCCATATCTCAAAAGTGTTATCCTAAAATTTTATGAAAAAATAAATAAAAACTGCAAAAGTTATGATTTTCGTAAAGAAAGGTTTTTTCGCGTATTCATTCTTTTGTGATTTTTTTTCACTATCTTAAAAATAAAAAAATAAACCGGGGTGCATTGCATATAGAGGATGGCTGAAAGTATCACCCTGAATTATTTTAAGTCATTTTGAATAACACTCTGGACTAGGAATGTTCGATTCCGATTCGATTCTTTAAAAGATCGGTTCATTTGTTCAAAAAATCGATCTTTTGAATCGATTCTTTCCTTTTCGATTTTTAGGTGAATCGATCCTTGACCTCAAGTATCGAAGATTCGATTCTTTATAATTTTCCGTTTTTTTTTTATTACGACCAAAGCGACTGGTCACTCATGAAGAGAGCCTGAATGCTTTATTGAGGAATTGTGAAAAAAGTGGCCAGTAAAAGTGATTAAGGGATCATCACAGTGTAAAATTTTCAAAAAATCGATTTTTTTGCATTATCCGATAGTGTACACGGTCATAAACGTTCTGTGCAATTTCTAGATCGAAATTCGAATTATTTCGGTCGCTACAGACCTTCTTGGAAAAATTTTATTGGAGCGCGAGACCTAGCGCGGAAATTTTAAACGCATTTTTCTAGGAATTGTGTTTTTTCAAAACGGGGGCCACTCTCAAGGAAAGAGTTTTCAAGCGATCCGTTTGAAATTTGTACAGGACATTCTTCACATCATTCCTTAAGACGCTATAGAAGCTTAAAAAAAAAAAATCTTCCTATTTTTTTTTACGAAAAATATTCGAAAAAGGGCTAAATTTGATACTTTTTTGTTGAAACTGCCGCAATTTTTTCAAATTTCACTTTTAAAAAAAATCCTCCATAGGGCGATAACGGCTTTCCTACAGATTAATAATCTTTTTTAAATTTTTGTTTCGGACAAAATTTGCGGCCGCAATCCTGGCCCCCATGGAACAACATTTTTTTTCAACGCAATTTTCCGCAAATTAAAACTACGTTAAGCAATAAATAAATATATTTTTTTCAAATCATCTCGTATTACTTATCGGTGCTTCAATTTGTAAACAAAAAATTCGACCGATTAACTTATCCGATCCACCAAAAAAAAAAAAAATTGCGAGAATCGACTATTTTTGGCGCGGTCACACTGCGATGATCCCTTAAAGATATTAGTTCGAAATTCGTTCGTGTTGCGAGGTTATCAATATGAAGTATGCCGTTAGTGATACAATGAAGTCAGCATATACTATTTTTAAATTAATTGTCTATTAAAGATTGGCAATTAAAAAAAAACATTAATACAAGTCTAGAAAACATACAATGCCAAGGTTAAAAGAAAAAATTATGTGATAGAAAAAAAGTCTGATTTATAAAATACATTCATAATATTTCGAAGATCATATTAAAAAGTGCAAATATGTAAAAGACCCAAACTATGTTTAGCCAGAATGGAAGCTGCTTTATATTTGTTATTTTCTATTGAAGAAAAATTATCCAATTCAGTACTTTTCCACAGTAAAAACTTAATAAACACTTACGTAAGCTTTAATTAGCAATTAATTGTTTTTACGATTCTTAAGAATCGATTCAAACGAAATCGATTCTTTGGATTCAATTTTTTATGAGAATCGATTAGAGAATCGATTCTTTTCTAAGAATCGAACATCCCTAACTCTGGACATAGCAAGTGCTTAAAGATGACTGGGGTCACAATGACCCCATGTGACGACTATTAGGCTTAGGATTTGTGACCACGGAAGGTTAAAGCCGGTAGGATGTGTAACGAAGCTTTATTTGTTGAAAATTTGCATTGATTAATGACCGTCCGGTGAACGATGCTCTGTTGCGAATGGATATATATTGTTCGCAATCCCCGTCGGCGACTATCCGTGACTTTGACATTCGACGGATTGCGGAGCCCGTGTTTAATGGCAGTTGAACAATATTAGTCCACTCACGTGCACTTCTCGTTTCGTTGCTCCCTAGCTCTTACGACCGCTCACCCCGCATTCTCTGCCACTACGACCGAGGGCCTTCAACCCTCTTATCTTCCGTGTATATAATCCTGCCCTTCTGCGCAGTATGGAAAAAGGAAGTAAAGAAAGAAAAAGCGCGAGGGCCGCCCGCACTAACGCCACGTACTTCGCTACTTTACTTCGTACTTTTCCAAGGGGGGGAAAAGAACCGACCGTAAATCAACCTTAAACCGCATACCGTCCACGACTTACAATCGAACGTACTTAGCGAGGATATTGCGAAGAGGGCTGCGGTGAACCTCTCTTCCATGTCTTTCTCACTCGTTTTTTTTTCACGAGCCCTATTTCGTCTGTGGCAACTGAAACCGCTCTATATATACCTGTCCTCTATCCGACGGATATCGGACACGAATGGAATATATACTATGGTAGATTATCCTTTTCCACTGGAGATCTATGGAGCATCGGGTCTCTCCCTCTCTCCCACTCTTTCGTTCCCTCTCTGTTCGTTTTGCACAGATCATAAAGCTCTGAACCAAGTATGATGGAAAAAGAACGATTCTCGGAATGGTTCGCGCTCTTTCTTTAGCTTACTCACTTTTTCATTTTCCACGCCCTTCTGTCGACATTCTTAACCGGTGGTCTGGAACTTCGGGCGATTTAGCCGCAGAAACGTGAGTGACTCGAATGGAAAGACGTGAAAGTGGCCTCAAGTAGGTCGAACGAATGAACGGGACTTGAACAATTTTTTTATCTTCCCTCTCCTATCTTTGAACCCTTGACCAGCTCGCAATTTTCAACTAGTCCTACGATCTATCGTTACACGCTCGTGGCTTCGATAAATCACGCATTTTCATGAAATATCGCATTATTGGGGAGGAAATTACGTTACCAGAATTTCAGGAGCGATCAGTAGAGCTTTTTTTCCTACACTCACTTTGAGGTCAAAGTATAAGGTTATTATTGAATCTTGCAGGATGATTTTTGGGCAACCAGACTGAAGTAGTCAATCAATCTATG
Organism: Alloplasta piceator; assembly: GCA_946863875.1. Taxonomy (NCBI): domain Eukaryota; kingdom Metazoa; phylum Arthropoda; class Insecta; order Hymenoptera; family Ichneumonidae; genus Alloplasta; species Alloplasta piceator. The sequence continues at coordinate 11,998,496 of OX333072.1, read as the reverse complement.
CAATTGGATTAAGGAATTTTAATAGGAAATGCTGAAATAATTTTAAAACAGAAATAAACTTTGTGACCAGGGTTGCAAATAATGCATTACTTTTTTAAATGCATTTGCATTTTCATTAACCATTAACATTTAATGTTTATTGGAAATAATTTTCATTAACCATTAACCATTAAAATTTAATGGTTAATGGAAATTATTTTCATTGACCATTAACCATTAACCATTAACCATTAACCATTAAATGTTAATGATTAATGAAAATGCAATTGCATTAAAAAAAGTAATGCATTTGTTGCAACCCTGCCCATTACAATATATTGTGTAATAGAAAAAAATTCCATTACCCCTTGCAATGTAATGTGTAATGAACAAAACTTTGATTGCCATTTTGGGAACGGAAAAATATAGATGAATAAATTATTGCAGTTTTTCATTACATTTTATTGACTTAGGACTTAGATTTTTAGAATTATAATATAGATGATTTTTAGAATTTAAGGTGAAAATCTAAGTCCTAAGCCAATAAAATGTAATGCAAAATTGCAATAATTTATTCATCTATATTTTCCCATTCCCAGAATTGCAATCAAAGTTTTGTCCATTACACATTACATTGCAATGGGTAATAGAAATTTTTTCTATTACACACTACATTGTAATGGGCAGGGTTGCAAATAATGCATTACTTTTTTTAATGCAATTGCATTTTCATTTAATTTTAATGGTTAATGAAAATTATTTTCATTAACCATTAAATTTCATTAGCCATTAAAAAAGTAATGGTTAATGCATTACTTTTTCATTAAAAATTTCGCAACCCGGTTTGTGACTTTTATACATAGCGCTTCGAAATTTATTACAACGATCTGCGTCATGAATATAAAATCCCTGAAGACCAGAAATGTTACCGAGTGCTTAAATTTAACTAAAGTAGCGAATGAAAAAAAGTTCCCAGTATTTTCACTAATTAGAGATTTCCAATGGATTTTCCATTCAACTTACAACATTGAAGGAGTCAATCCATGCACCCCCTCAATTTATTCTTTATTTTTTAACCATTAAACAACCGATGTATAGTCATGTGTCAAGTAACTCAAGCGTCGAGTAGACCGATAACCTTCTAACGTTTGTAGGTTGGTTCTGTCGCAAAAAACCCGAATAAAGCGGGTATGACATGTGGTCTGTCATACGTCTGGCAACGACCCGTTGTCAAGCCACAACATCCGACATCTAGAGACCCAATATCGAATGGTACGATACCGAGTGCCTTGTACCTCGGTAGTGCAACCGGTGGAGGGTTGAGCGCACATTCTGTCGCAACCACAAGTTCACGGAATATGATAGAGTGAGGAGGTCCATGGACGAAAAAAACGAACAGCAGAGGAAGAAGGCAGAACCGGTCGATGGGCGAAGGGATTGGGGCCTGATGAATGGTTTTAGGGGATGGGAAATTGATTGTACGAAGCATTCTTCGTCAACTCCACCACTTCTACCTCGAGCATCCCCCGTCCAATTATGAGTCACATTTTCTTCTGCAAGACTACATATTCTACAATTTCCTGATACACTCTTTATTCACCTTTGTCCCAATTGCAATTCTTTCTGAAACGACATTCGAAAGCGAAGAGCATTATGGGGATGAAGAATGCTTCATACGGAAAAGGCAGGCGAAGCTGTAATAGATTACGGGGAATGGAGTTAAGAGCCAAGGAATAGGGTAAGCTAGTTCAGGCGAGGGACGAAATAGACTCGGACCACGATCCAATAGTCGCGACATTGGAAAGCAAAGTCCAAGGAGAAAAACGAAGGGTACATGAAAATGCAAGAGAGAGAGAGAGGGCAAAGGTAATGGCATGGACGGATGATCGAATCGAAGAGCACAGAAATACGGTAACCAGAAAAGCAAATGGAGAAACGGGAGATGGAGTACATGGTATATGGCGGAGAGAAGAGGAAAAAAAAATGAGCGCCACAGCGAGAGAAGAAACTTCAGACAAGAGGATGCAATATCAGGAGAAATAAATGATGGCTTGGAAGATACATCGGGAAGGAAGCACAAAAAGCACTTAAGGGATAAAAAAAAGGGAAGCAGCAAGAAATACCCGAAGATCGAGGAAGAAGAAGGAGAAGTAGAAAACCCTGTGTAGGATGAAGTAATAGGAAGAAAGACGGCGAAATATTTCAGAGGTAGAAAAGGTAAACGAGGAAAAAAATACACGGGAGATAGTAAATAGAAAATAAAAGGGCAAAGTTACGTAAACGCGGGTATCGAGATCCGAGAATGGCGAATGTATTTTATGTAATCGTTGGCATGGGAGTGAAAGCGGACGAAAGGAGAGAAAGAATCCAAACGAATGAGCCGAGGGATGAGAAGAATAAGAGGAGACGACGGAGTAACAAGATAGAAGGCGAAGAAAGCAATAAGACGATTAAAGAAAAAAAGCAGGAGCGAATGGGTTACCGAACGAAGAATGGATATACCATAAAGATGAAGTACCGGGGATGGTGGGATTGGTAATTGAGCGGGTATGAAATCGATGAAGGGAGATCCGGATAAGTGTAGAGAGAGAGAGAAAGGGATGAATAGTGCCGATCTTTAAAATAAGATATCAACCAGTCGATTACCGAGGGGTTAGCAAGACATTACATGACCCAATGTAACGATGCTGCCGGTAAAGTTGGAAAAGGATATAGGGATGAACGAAATGGTATTTCAGGCAGGGTTGCAGGAACGATAGATAACATTTGCGTGAACGATAAGGGCTCAAAAAGAAGAATGAAAAAATAGTGGCAATATTGAATCGCGTAGGACCATCGAAAGGACAGGAGGTAAATTCAGGGATAACGAAGTTAAATTGTGATGCGAAGCGAAGGAAGGACACAGCAGTGAAATGAAAAGGGAGAAGGGATTGTGGAGGTGAGACTATGAACCTACGATACATATTGTAGATTAATACGACGGCAGTATGGAAGAACGTGCTATCTCAAATTGTGCTAGAAGAACGTGCTATTTCAAATTGTGCTAGAAAAACATGCTATCTCAAATTGTGCTAGAAGAACGTGCTATCTCAAATTGTGCTAGAAGAACGTGCTATCTGAAATTATGAAAGAAGAAGGTAGTATCTCCAATTGACCACAATTGGAGATAGCACCTTCTTCTCTCATAATTTGAGATAGCACGTTCTTCTAGCAAAAATTGAGATATCACGTTCTTGTAGCACAATTCGAGATAGCACGTTCTTCTAACACAATTTGAGATAGCACGTTATTCTAGCACAATATAAGATAGCACGTTCTTCGATACTGCCGTCGAATAGTGGACATCAGAATTGGTTGAAGTAGAGTCATGATGGCGATGATGAGACGAGCATCGAAAATAGAAACGATACAAATTTTGGAGGAGTAAGAAAAGAGGACTGAATGAGGATCGTTGAAATACAGCGATGAAAGTATTGAATCGGTTGCATGGGAGACATACAAATTGGATGCTGGGGGTAAAATGGTGCACACGATGGTAAACGGTGAGACAAGAGACAAAGCCAAGTTGAGAGCGAAGACCGGGACGATGAAATTCGAAGAGAGAGGACGAGGAAGAGAAAAAAAAATGGAATGGCGAAGACGATGTTGGGAGGAAGTACGATGAGGTGAGAGATAAAAGATATTGCGATTGGAGAAAAAGAGGGAGAGGTTTTATTGAGAATCTCACCAGAAGAGATTGAACGGAAAAGGAGTGGAGGGATGTGGGTATCGCTGGAGGTATATGGAAGTGAAGGAATAGGGTGATGCAAAAGACTGAAGAAAGAGGGCGAGGGATTCGTGATACGACGGGGTGACAAGAAAGAGGTGGTGGGATATATGCCGGTATATTTGGATGTGGAAAGAGGACGAATGCGAGAAAGATGAGTAGAATTGCGAGATTTAGACTAGGATACGAAATGAGGGGTAGGAGAGAATACCGGGGAGGATCAGGAGGTGAAAAAATGCAGTCTGTGACAGTGAGGAGCGAAGAGGAGTAAGGGGAGTTGGGATCTTGTGCTGGAAAACTATGTGCGACGAGGGGTGTCGAGAAATGGAGAGGGTAAGGGCGATATCGAGAGAGAGAGAGAGAGAGAGAGAGAGAGAGAGAGAGAGAGAGAGAGAGAGAGAGCGAAGACGGCGCCGGGAACGAGTGGATGGGAGAATTGATAAGGGATGAAAAGGTGGCGGAACGAAACGGTATGAATGTGGAAGAGCGAACAAAAGCGAGAAAAAGTAGGGAGGGGAAGAAAATAAACGTGGTGGTGACAGAGCGGACCGAAGAAAAGAAATATAATGCGCGGGTAGGGAAAAATGGAGAAGGAAGGATAAACCAATGACAAATATGGCAAATACACATCTGCACGGAAACAATGTCATTTCAACGTATTTTGGAGGTGTGTTTGTTTAAAAGCTCGACCATTAAAAATGTTCAGAGAAGATTCAACGTTTGGGCGTATCAGAATGATAAAATGGAATGTATCAATTACTAGCTGGATTAGGGTTGTCTGAATGAATACCGATGGACGACGTTGATTCACGGTGTGAACACCATTATGCCGTCGAAAGACGCTATCTCGACGAGACCAGGCGTCTTGCCAACAATACAAATCTTTCACACTTGAGGTGTACAATCCTATCAGCCGTTAACGGCGAGACGAGTGCCGCTCTGGCAGATTTACCAGCACAGTGTATGGAGTAGCGGGGCTTACCCGTTTTGTACCCGCTCAAATGCTTCCGCTTTTTCCTTTGCCATATTTCCACCTTGCATTCTCGCTACAACACAGTTAGGTATTGCGTGGGGTCTATACATATATACCAGCTTCCCCACCCCTGTGTGTTACGTTACAGTTGCTCTGGCATTACGACATACTGGTTTCGTTCAGTCCTGTGGAAACGCGATACGCTTCGCGGCCCTATGTCCGCTTTCACACCCTGTAAGTGCGCAAGCACGAGAACCCCCGTCCGTATATGCATTCTCTTTCTCACAGGAGAACTGAAAGCCACCAACGCCGAGCGTAATGTACTTTTGACTTACGCGTCAGTGGAAAGCGCCAAATGAAGCGGAATTTCAGAAATTAGGGAAAATTGCCAGAGAAATAGCCATTGTTAGAGCGTGAAATTTCTCAGCCTAAGACTCAACCCATTTTCCCAAACGATTGCATCGCATGTCGGACTGAACATGCAATAAACGTCGATTAGCTGGGGAAATGCTGATCAGCAAAGGGTCAAGATTCAAGATATCACGTTTTAGATCATAAAACGCAACTGCGGTTGTCCATTTTTTATTTGGCACAATTGTCACACCGAGGGATGTTGTATCTTATCAATGACATTGAGAATATATGACCCGAACAAGATCCCGGAGGCTGGAACTAAAACGATGTTGTCCAGCTGCGCCATCCAATATTTTCCGAAACGTGTGTTTCACAGACAAATGGACTGCGATCCCACGGGGTGTGCTATGCGCCCATGACCCCAGCAGATGAGGATCATTATAGTGAAACACGAAAGGTAAAGCTGCGTAATCTGCCAGACGAGATTAAATCACGCTCTAAAAGAATTGCCTCTGGTGGAGGAGTCGCGTATACGGTGCTGTTCTGGATATCGAGCACGTTTCGATTCTTCATCCGTCTCTCCGAGATATCCGAGGCTACGCTGGGCGCGTTGGACGAGATTCTCTCGGGTGAAAAATTGGAAATCACCCTTCTGGCAACTGTAAGTAAGGAAGGAAACGCCAATGACGGGAGCGATCACTGTAAGGAGCAACCGCCATGTGGCTAAGTGGCTTCGATCGGCTCGAACCACGAACACGATTCTGAGCTCCTCTCGATTTCAATCGCTCGCGAGAACGCTGCGAGTCGTTTTTTTCTCTCTCTCTTTCTTCATTCCCTGCCTCACTTTTCATGCCAACGCTGCTCTCTTTCTTTCCGCCGCTTTCTCACTTCTACACTTCAGAACTTATAGCCTCAACAGCATCCTCGCGGCATGGTATAGTCATCGTACCCTCTGAAGGACCCCGCCGCTTACGCCACCACGTTCGGATCCTCAGACATTTTGCAGTTCTCCAATTACGATGCCGTCAGACGCGAGACTATTAGAATCCACCGACGCTGCCGTACAATTCCGGGAAATGGAAATACGAAAAACACGTACATCGAAAGCTTTTTTAAAAATCAATTTACACCGTCATCGTACTGCACCATTTTAGGAGTGTCCTATCTTTGAAGAATATTGTGCTGAGAAGTTTGATCTTCATAATGACAAAATTAGATTTGGTTGGATGAAGTCAGATTCTTAACGAACTAATCAGTCGCAACTTTTGATCGAATATTTAGGGTTAGAATTTTTTTCAAAAACACTAATCCGCATTATCAAACAACACGAATCTTGGATCAAGACCTTGGATCTTGGACTTGAATCTTGGACCATTTCAGGAGTCTCCTATATCTTTGAACAATATTGTGCTGAGAAGTTTGATCTTCATAATGACAAAACTAGATTTGGTTGGATGAAATGAGATACTTAATGATATTCAGTGGCAACCTTTGATGGAATATTTGGGGTTCGCATCTTTTTCAAAAACATCAATCCGCATCTCCAAACAACACGAATCTTGGATTAGAATATAACAAGAGATTTCATGAGAATTATTGTAAGGATTAGGAATATTACCAATAGAGAATTAAGTAATAAGAGCAACCCTATCATTACGTGAATCAAAAGACTACTCGACCTTGGAAAACTGAATTTTGTTCACGTGACACAGTTGACGCAAGGTCAACAATTATATTTCACTTCAGCGCATAAAATACGGTTTTAATTTCAAAATAAAATCTGCACAAAGTCTCAATCACGCGTAAGAACAAAATTCTCTTGTGACTAAATCCATTTTCTTTATGCAAACCCAGCAGTATCTTTCGCTCGTTGACGATGTCCCAAGCCACCGAGAATTCTTCGAGACTTCATCAGAAAGAAGAAAAGCAAGCGTCGCTATGGAACTTTGGCAGTAACAAATTGAAAGAGCTTTTACTCTTTATGAGTCACCTTCCTGATGGCAATATTCGCCACTATGTATAATTTCTGAAGTGACACTTGGACTCTGGCACGTAAATGAAAGTTGGCTGGTTTGAAGGGAAAATGGAGGTCTGGGCTTTTGAGAAATGAGGTCGCGGTAGCCACATACATCGGGCTCTCGAGCTTCTGAGTTATAGAACGAAAGCTATGCCGGTGTTGAGCTAACTGCCCGATGAAACGTTCGCTCTAAGTGATCCAGATTAATGATACCGCGTGCTGGTACGTCCGTTCAATCACAATTGAGGAAACTTAGTTTCTCGTCTCTGTGTATATATACATACAGCGTGAACGTATATCAAGTCTGCACTAGGGACAGTCGAAGATACCTTTATCTAGCTATATTAAGGACTATCCTAGAGCAGATAAGGCGATGAGCACTCGCAACACCATATCGTGTGTTATAAATTATGAAGATAGAATCTCGGGGGATTGTCCAGGATTATTCTGCTCAGGGGTGATGACTGATGGTTCACCCGTAATATGTTCATCATCTTGCCACGAGTTATTTTAATAATTGTGCGGAACCTTAATCCTTATTTCTGCCTCACTGACCAAAATCTTTAAATCCTTATGAATGCGAACGGGAATTTCGGAAAAGGGCGCATGATCTGACAAGTAATGCGGTAAATCACCACCCAACATTCGAGAGTCCTTTTCCACTGGGGAGAGACCAGGAAGGACACTCCTAAATCCCGATAAGCACGGTGTGCAACATTCGCGGATTGTGGTTTTGATCCGAGGGAAGGTTGGGCTGTTGTTACGTTGAAGAGAAAATATAGACGGCGATGGTGAGGGAATAGATTTTCCTGTCTCGTCGTACAAATTCGGGATCCCAGTTTACCACCGAGGCCACCAGCGATTCTCGACCGAACACATTGAACGGACGGTCCCGGACTCTTCCTCGACCAGCGCGAATGTCTCCCAACGTCATTTCTCTAGTAAAATCGCCGAACCCTTTTCTCGTTTCTCGATCTGATATACGAACGTTTGTGAGGAACATATTTCGACGCAAACGCTCTCTCTCTCTCTCCTTATCTCTCGTTCAACGTGATTTTTCTTATCGCTCTTCTTGCCCTTCCCCCCTATGACGGAGACCGAATGCCATTTGAAAAGATATCACAGAATAAAATGGAGATGAAAACGAAAAGTGAGGTAAAAAAAGGAAGCCTCGCAAAGGAACTGCTGAGATCTCTTTTCAAACGATGAGGAATCCTTGACTCATAACGTTGAGCCAGAGCGCGAATCCACATGGTTAACATTTATCTCTGATTGAAACCGAAGAAGACTTTTTTTTTAATAAAAAAAAAATCTTAACTACATTCGAGCATAGTTGTAATAATGGCACCTAAGATGTTCTTGACAGAATTACTTGAAGGGAAACATAATTTAATTGAATATCTGAAAGTCATCTTTTGAAAATACCCGTGAAACGAGTGGTTTTTCCATCGGAGGGAGGAAAAATTCTTTCGAGCGATGTTTCTTCCGAGATATCTTGACTTGGAGGGACGACGACAAGGGCAGACAAATATTTCAACGTCGAATGCTGCTGCGGCTTCTCATTCGATCCTTTCCGTGAAAGAATGAGGAACACGACAAATATTTTAATATCATGGGCGGAAAGCTCTAACGATGCCGTATATATATATATATATATATATATATATACATCTATAACATAAAATGAGTGGACTCTGAGGAATTCGCGCACTTCTCTTCGTTCTCCGACCGCAGTTCTTATTCAAGTACGAAGAAGCTGGAACTAATCGACCTACGAGAGTCGAAGCTCTTATCCGTATCTATGTTATATATATATATATAATATATATATACATATCCGAGACACAAATTCTATGCCACAGCATTCCTTATTTACTCCCTATGCTGAAAACCTTTTGACCCCAAAGTTGTGGGGAGACGAGTAAAAATCGTCAATTTTTAATTGCATTCACAAGGAATATTTCTGCAGGGGGAATATTTCTTCGAAATATTTGCTAGCTTGAGAATATCACGAAATAATCAGAATGTCACATTTTCTCTACCCAAACATCTGAAGCCATCTTGCTTTACTTATTTTTCTTTTCTCGGGAATGTTGTAACGTTCGATATTACTTATGAGAATTTTAATTTTATGTTCAAATCATACATGAGATAATTTTAAATGAGTATCAAGAATCCATTGTAATTTAGAAATCAATGGCAATTGTATGTTAATGAACATTGGCGATTTGATTACATGAAATTTTTTTTTTGTTTTTTTGCACAATAAATGTAATTTATTTCAGTCATTTCAAAAATGGCATTTATTTTTGGAAACAAAGTTTCAATGGAAAGAGATACGAACAATCGCAATGCCGATTGGATTTTCGCCAATTTAATTTAATCTATGATTTCTAATCATTTTACTTTTTTATAATCTTTTAAGGATGTTGAGTCCCAAATCGCAAATGATGAGAAAATTCGGAAAATTTGGTATGTTTTTGGATGAATTATTTAAGAGGTCATGTAAAAATTTCACGACGATTAGGAAGCTCGTTATCGAACAATTAACATTAAAAAATTAAATTTAATTACATGTAGTCTTTTGGAAATTGATATAACTTTGCAATAAGTTTTTTTTTTGACCTCACAATTTTTTAATATCTCCACTATATTGAAAGCGACGGAAACAAAACGAAGTTTATCGATAAACATTTTTTTATTTGTTTAAAAAATTGTTCTTAACAAAATGTTAATATTTTAATAACGAGCTTCCTAATCGTCGTGAAATTTTTACACGACCTCTTAAATACTTCATACAAAAACATACCAAATTTTCAGAATTTTCTCGTCATCTTTCATTTTAACCCTTAAGGAGGTTGAAGTAATGATGATAGAATTCTGAAAATTTAATATGTGTTTACATGAGGTATTCAGGAGGTCGTGTAAACATTTCACAACGATTAAGAAGCTATTTATTGAACAATTAACATTAAAAGATTTCATAGGGACTCAATATCCTTAATTACTTTTTTTTTTCTGGTGTTTTGAGCATATTTCATTAGCGTTCACGCGGAGTGAACACATTCTGGAAGAATTTTAATAATACATTCAAAGGCTAATTAACACTTCTCGCAACATGTTCGGAAATAGAAGGAGGTGAGGGTCAAATCCAGACGGAATTAAATTGGAATGCTCCATATATTGATTTAAAAAAAAAATGAAAATAAACGACCTTTGCAATCGATCGCCCAAGCGCTGTCCCTCCTTCTTTATACATGACACCAATTTATCGCAGACAGAATAACTATTTTTCCATCTCAACGTAGCTACCAAATTCACGCTTTTTAAACATCAATTACTGAGCTTGGAAACCATATTACCTCATTCTATTCCTCGCCAGTGCATAAGAACTGTCTGAGTTCTTATCCCGTGCACTTACATTCGAGATCTTTTTCATTCTCTAGCTCGATTTTCGCTTTTTCCCATTTTCCTTATATCCATTTAACGAAGTCCCCTGCCCATAAATATCACCCCCATAATGCGTTTCCCAGCAAGCTTGCGTTTTTGTTTTGTTTTTATGATTTTAATCGTGATCGCATGAAGAGAGAAGAAAAACTATTACTGAATTTCAATATTCCTTGCAAACAAACTTTTCAGTATTCGGAAAGCGTTTTGAACGTCCAAGTCCAAACCAACACTGAAAAATATGCTTGCTACCGGTTCGAGGCAGATAAATTTTCGAAAAGAAGAAAAGAGCGAGGGTAGTAATCAATTTACTGATTCCAATTTTCATCTACGTTCAGCATTGAAGATTTTGAATGATTACAAATTTTTTGTTGAATTTTTGGTGCGAGGCACTCATTCGCTGAGCCACGAAATCAACATGGATTCGCCAAGTCGTCGTTCGAAGTATAAGGGAAGCCAGACACGTACTAAACCACATACATCCCTTCCTTACCCCACCCTGTAATCTCTGGCATGGAAGACCCACCGCGGCGCATGGAAGTCCAGTCGGTTCATTGAAATTCCAAGTGATGTATTATTAATAGGGAGGAGAACCGCTGGATATACATTCGTGGACAAACAGTGAAATACACGAGCATTACCGAAGACGCTCTGTCATAATTATTATTGAGCTTTTTTCCCACGCTATATTTTTATGTTATTGTCCATTCTCATTTTCATAGTTATTTGCAGTTTCCACTGATTATCGATGCGATCAGAGCTGTAAATAGTGTTAATCACTTTTTCCATATATATAGTTGATAAATGGGAGACAATGAATAAAGCATAAACAAGTAATATCGATATTGATATTCTCACGAATTTCGAAACTTTTCAAAATTATCATAATAACATCTAAAAGCAGACGATATGAAGTTAATTCACATTTTTCGATTGGCACAAAGCAATTCATTACCGCAAATGTACATTTATATTTTATATTTGGGTCATTCCATGTCAAATCGACCAATAGTTGGAACCGACCCCGTTCAATTTCGATAAAATTTAGTGAGAAGTTTTCTTTTATCATGAAACGAAGTTCTACCAAAAGAAAAAAAATTAGAAATTTTTTTTTCGAAAGTTATGCGTAATTCGAAATTCCACCATTTCTTCGATTTTTCAAATTTATTTTTTAAATATCTCGAAAACTATTATAGTTACGAAACAATCGTTCGAGGTTCGTCTTAAAGAGTATACTTGGGGCTACGAAAAAATATATATTCCGAAGAAAATTTTTGATAAACGAGATTTGGAGAACATTTGAATTTTTTTAAATCGTGAAAATCCACGATCAACATTAAATTTTTGGTTCAATATATTTAGATATAATACCTTATAATGATCTTTAAAAACCCTAAACTTTTCAGAAGGGTGTTCTTTTTTTTCAAAAATATGAATTTTTGAATTTTGAAAAAAAAAAATTTTTGTTCAACAAGTAAAGTCTAACGATAAGACAAGTAAAGTTGAGCAGTCGTGTAATTTTGTAATTTTGAGCAGTAAAAATTACATTATTGCTCAGCTTTACTTAACTTAGAGGTAAAAAATAAATTTTTTTTACCGACATTTAAAAATTCATATTTTTGAAAAAAAAGAATACCTTTCTGAAAATTTCAAGATCTTTTAAGATCAGTACAAGGTATTATATAAAAAAAATTGAACCAAAAAATTAATGTTGATCGTGGATTTTCACGATTTTCAAAAACTCAAAAATCTCCGAATTCATCATTTAAACAAAAAAATTTCGAAAAAATGTTATTAATTTTTTTCGTTTGGTAGAACTTTGTTTTTATGATAATAGAAAACTTCTGACCAAATTTCATCGAAATAGAAAGGGGTCGATTTCAACGATTGGTCGATTTGTCATGGGATGATCCATATATATGATATACCATCTAAAGTATTCGCAGCTTTGAATTACCTGCAGCACAGTCGACGATTGAAGGGAAAACTCTTTCTCCGTGCTTCAAAATCTGGTCATACTGTTTGCCGGTCACGTTTTCAACTTTGTTGGAAAAATACAATTCCCCATTTCATTCGGCGGCTTCGACACACTTTGACCATTCTCGGAGTCAAAATGTCGCTGCACAATGAACGGTCATGCCGACCCTCACTTTATGCGTCGACATAGAACGTCCATTAGTGAAATTATACGATATAAAATATCCCTACCAAGGGAGAAAAAAAATCATCATCAAGAAATACCATCCCGAGTGGAAGGCGAAAACGTGAAGGACTAAAAAAGTTTTTTCAACTAACCTTTCGGTCCACCGCTTGCTTCTCATAACGGACTGAATTCGTGGCAAATCGAGCGAGTATCGATTATCAGCCGGACATCGCAGCAGTCCGTTCATATTTTGCGGTACTAACAAGCACGCCCGAGTGATTTGAGACTCATGCCCGAATGAACGATAAATTTTCAGTAGGAAGAAATAAACTGCCCGGACAGTGGCCATAGATCACGGACGAATGATTACAGAGCTTTTAATTTTTCGATTACACCCCCGCTCAAAAGTTTGGATACACCTGTCGATATTTCTTGCTGCACTAGAAGTTGCAAAACTGCGTTAAAAAAAAAAGATATTGACATTTTTTAAAAAGCGTTTTGACGGGAAGGCATTCAGCTCTGTTTCCCCTTTTTAAAATATAATTTGTGATTTTTTTTCGACCCGGTATGCACTTTTGAACAAGACCGTTTTTGGCCTTTTTTCGACCATCTCGAATTGGGCGCACGATTCAAGGAATTGTTTTTTTTTGTCTTTTTTTATCTACGGCATATTTAAAAGGGTTAGCAGATGCTGCATTTTCGTTTCATGCAAATTTTCGTACGTTTTTTTCTTGCAAAGTTATTTTACTTTTGGCTAAAAAAGACAAATTTTGAAAGATGCAACGTAACTCAAAAACTATAGAGTTTAAGAGAAAATGTCAAGTATAAGAAAAGTAGGGTACGTATACATGGAATTGCCTGGAATTATTTCATAATTTTTCTATGTTATTTATTTTTTTTTTTTTACTATTTTTGGTCGAAACTCTGATGATGCTTGAAATTTCTGATTGAAATTTCCGTACTTCGCGATACAATAAAAATCTGAAAAAATTCACTAACATTTGGCATGCTATAAAAAACAATTATCAATAATAATTATTGATCATTGTTAATCAATAACAATATTACCAACAACAAATTGTTTAAAGAATTGTTCAAACAATTTATTAATAACTTTTGGACAATATTATTATCGAAAATCGTTGTTTATAGCATGCCGAATATTGCTGAATTTTTTCAGATTTTTATTGTATCATAAAGTACGGAAATTTCAATCAGATACAATTTTTCGCTGGGACGTCATCATCAGAGTTTCAAGCGAAAATAGTAAAAAACAAAAAATTGCATAGGAAAATTCTGAAATAATTCCAGGCGATTTCGCGTATATCTACGCTACTTTTTGCATACTTGACATTTTCTCTCAAACTCTATAGTTTTTGAGTTACATTGCATCTTTCAAAATTTGTCTTTTTTAGCCAAAAGTGAAATAACTCTGCAAGAAAAGATCGTACAAAAATTTTCATAAAACAAAAATGGAGTGTCTGCTATCCCTTTTAAATCTGCTGTAGATAAAAAAGACAAAAAAAATGTCCTTAAGATGTGCGGCCAATTCGCGTTGTACGAAAAAAGGCCAAAAAACAGTCACGTTCAATAGTGCATAACGGGTCGAAAAAAAAATCATAAAAAAAAATTTTTTTTTAAAAAAAGGGAAACAAAGCTAAATTCCTTCCCGTCAAAACGCTTTTTTAAAAATTCGATTATCTTTTTTTTTGACGAAGTTATGCAACTTTTAGTGGGGCAAGAAATATCGACAGGTGTAGTCAAACTTTTGAGCGGGGGTGTATTGGCGAGATCGATCTCTATTTTCTTCTATTTTCGTTCTCTGCGTTACTCCAGAATATTTCGCTGTCGCATGTCCTACTGTTTATCTCAATTATCACCCTCATGGATACGTGAAACATGAGGGCACACTGAGAAGCAACCTACTGTGATAATCTACCGCCAGATTTAAGCTTCCTACACGATTGGGTAGTGGCCTGATTTACATGCTCAGATTCACAGACTGACCACAATAAGGTGATCATATAACCTGCGCACGTGCTCATTAACAAGAGCGCCACGCTTCGTAAATTATAATCAGGAACACAACGTGCATATAACGTGCTTACACTGTAACGCAGTCATGGGATTCATTGCACAATGCGATGATAATTACATGGAGTAAATGTATTATGGACACCACTGATGATGGACGAAAACGAACTTTGGACAAACTTACCAGAGTTTATATTGATAAAATGGGAACAATTGGTTCGTACCGATACGAAATTCGCTGGAGGCCTCGACTGAGGGCTGGAAAATGATGTACTGCCACGTTTCACGAAACTGAGCGACATTGAATGTTGTACATCGATTATTGTATCAATTGCACGATCATGTTCGTTCTCCGTTAACAAGATTTTGATTCTCTCGTTACTCCGTGGACTGTTATTAATGAGGAAATATTGCCACGGGCCTCAATCAGGCAATTTTCGAGCCATCGTAATTTGCGTGCTCCATCAAACTGATTGCGCAATGAGACACCTTCGCCCGTTTCTCATTATTGATTTATGAGTTTGGATTTTTTGCAGCATAGACGGAATTGATGGTCAAAAATCGTCGTGACTTTATGGTGGATAAAATTTAGATTTACCGAGAAGACGTAGACGAAGATTTGGATTACACGGCGCTGATGTAACCCTGTAACTGTGCCAAAACCGTGCGTCATTGTTTGACTAGACAAAAATCACCTTTGGAAAGTTTTTTTTTTTTTGCGCGACTCTTGGCGTTATGCCAACTGT
Organism: Alloplasta piceator; assembly: GCA_946863875.1. Lineage (NCBI taxonomy): Eukaryota > Metazoa > Arthropoda > Insecta > Hymenoptera > Ichneumonidae > Alloplasta > Alloplasta piceator. The sequence continues at coordinate 11,983,037 of OX333072.1, read as the reverse complement.
CATTTATCATCGGTATCTCGGTATTGGATGGGGAATTGAATGCACGATATTTTGTCGATACGGTTCAGGCGACTATCGGTCAACGGCAGATGGGTCCTCGTGTTTCACCGGAGCCCATTGTTGAAATTTTTGGGATATGCAGGACAGAGAATGTGCAGAGCAGTCTGCACAATTGGCATCGGAGAATATGATTTCAATAAATATTCTAAGAGGTTACATGGTTTTGAAAATCCATTTTTTACTTTTTTATCTGATTGTGCCAATGTTGCTAGAATATTTTTTCAAAGTTTCGAGTGAATCGGACTAAGAGTCTAGAGAGAGCCTTTGGAAATTCCTCGTACTAGGCTCAACTGGTCCAGAGTCGAAAATTTTAATCGCTCATTTCTAAAAACACATTCTAGAAGTCATTTCACATCATTTTTGAAGTCACTAGACACGATTCCTCCAAAACTACTGAATTGATCTTATTGAAATTTTGCACACTTTTTCAAAATAAGATTAACTAGTGATTGAATCAAGGTTTTTTATTACAACTTGACTTTACAATAACGTAGTGTAAATTGTACAAAAAATTGTACTGTTTTGCATAACTCTGCCAAAAATTTGAATTTGAATTTGCTTTAAAATCCTCTCTTCGATCACGAGATAAATTTATATGCCAACAGATAAAATTTGGTGTTTTAATTTCAGATAAAGATCATGAGTTATCCTGCACATGCACTTTTTTTAGCGGTCCCCGGAAAGCAGCTGAATTTTCGAAATTGTTCAATGAAAATGTTATAAAATATTATTTAAATGTTGCTCTTTTATATTCTTAAACTTTTCAATAAGATAATTTATTTATTACCTGTTATTATTATTTGTTTTTATGCCATTTCGCCGGAAGTCACGTAGACTAATTTAACCAGCGATACTTTAAAGGGAAAGAATTCGGCTTCATTTCCCGATTTTTTAATTATTTTTACAATTTGTTTTTATATTTGGACTCTATTTTGAAAACAGCTGTTTTTCGCTTTTTCCCCCCTCTTTTGCACCCATCTTCTAAAGGAAATTTGTTTGATACATTTTTACGATTGAATTCATAAAGAGGAAAGTTTGAGCTTCAATTTCCCTTTTTTAAAAACTTTGAGCGATTTTTTTTTAAGTTATTCTGTTTTTTGTGAAAAAAGAGGAAATTTGAACAATCCCGTATAACATGAAAACAAAGAGGATTCATGAAAAACTTCAAGGTGGCAAAAAGTTGAGTTTGTTTTTTTTAAGTGCAGAGTAATTTTTTCAGATTTTTTTTCAAACATTTTTTTTTTTCCTCATTTTCTGGGTCGGAGCTCAGATCGTTTAATTACCATAACTAGAGAACTATGGGATTATTAATAAAAATTCAAGAGGGGAAAATACTTTATTTTACCATTTTCAACACACTAGAATTTTTTTTCAAATTTTTTTCCCTAATTTTTTTTCCAGCCTCAACATGGGAAAACAAAATTTTGAAAAAAACATCTGAAAAAATTCCTCTAAACTTAATCAAAATAGATGCAACTTTTTGCTATCTCGAAGTTTTTCATGAATCCTCCTTTCGTGTTGTACGGGATTTTTCAAATTTTCTCTTTTTTCACTAAAAACAGAATAACTTTGGGGAAAAAAATCGCTCAAAGTTTTTAAAAAAAGGAAATTGAAGCTTAAACTCTCCCCTTTATGAATCCAGTCGTAAAAATGTATTTAAAAAAATTCCTCTAGAAGATGGGTGCACCTGAAGAGAGGGGGAAACAGGCGAAAGAGAGCTGTTTTCAAAATAGAATCCAAATCTAAAAACAGTTTGTAAAAATAATTAAAAAATCAGGAAATGAAACCGAATTCTTCCCGTTTAAAATGCCGCTTGTTAAATTAGTCTACATTGACTTCCGGCGAAATGGCATCATAAAACTTTCCAGACCTTTTTTGAAGTTTTGTCCGGACACTTTAGGTCGGTAGTGTATATAAATAAATAAAAATATACCCTTAATGACTTTCAGAGCATTTTCCAATTACTAAACCCTTCTTTGCATCCGATTGTTAGTACCATTGACTACTAGCATAGAATTTACCAATTCTGTATGCAGTATTGATTGATAAGCCGTTTCAAAGATGTCCATCTTAGACGATTATTCTGATTCATCTCACGAAACATTAAAAAAACAAAAAGTAGAAACCCGCTTTTGAAGGGAGGAAAAGACTGCCAAAGTCTCGGTTGATATTGTGGCTTAAGCCGCCAGGGACGAAAAAGGAAAGAGCTTTTCGCGGCGATAGACGTATACAGGCTTTTTGGCTGGTCTGTGCGAGGATTTTTCTTTCTAGGTTCTTAAGAAATATGCTGGCAATCACTTCAATAGCACTAATCAACAAGGCTTTTCTCAACCCCCTTCCGCTCTTCCCATATTCCGTGACTTGACATTTTTATTATCCTCTCCAGTACATATCCATGTTCTCGACTAAGGGAGCCCCACAGGGAGTTGTTCCTTGCACTCGTTTTTTTTTTCTATACCTTCGCCGCCATACTGCGCAACGAGAAACGAGAGGGAGAAATCTTTTTCGCCTACCACCGCATCTCGCTGTTTCTCGTTCCATTACGTATACTTGGGAAAGATTTATCCGTGACGTTTCTCCTCCTTCTTGGTCCTTCATTTACGAGACTCGATGTGGAACGGGAGTGACGCACGATCCTTATGCATGCCGGAAAATGCCGGAACCGTACGTATAAATAATTTATCGATACACATCAAGGCTGCACTGATTTCACATTTTTATTTCCAATCTCACCGCCAAAATGTATCGCTTCTTGAGACTAAAATATCCTTCAGAAGTGGCTGGATGGGAAAAAAATATTTGGAGATCGTTCAGAGCATTTTGCAGATCTATATCTGCTCTCCCTTCATTTTCCCTTTTAATAGTTCACTATAAAAAATTTTTGTATTAAGTTAAATAAAAAAATATGAAGCTTTTATACGTATGTACAGTATATTAAGCTTCATGTACATTTTCAACCATTTTCGTATACGGGTATATTAATTTTCAATGTTTACTCTTTTAATTTTAATATACAAATATTAAATTTAAAATGAAATTGTTAATTTTCCAATACTATGCATATTAATTTTGATTTCGTATACTTGTTATTGAAATTTCATATACTTTTGTATATTCAATTTAATAACATTTTTTACAGTGTAAACAGAATTTTCTTCAATCAGAGTAAAGTAGTTACGGATCCATCACGATGACATGAAAAATTTATTCGAGACTTCTGGGATACTCACATCTTGTTTATTTATGCATCCCTTTAAACTTTACTTTTTGTAAATGTTAATTTTTATGGCAAATCTTTTTTTTTTATTAATGTCCATTGAATTTTAGGTAGGGATGGTGCAAGTACATTTTTTCCAGCATAAATTACTTTTTGTTGACGTAATACTTAAAAAAAAGTTCATTACTCAAAAATCATGAACTTTCGAAATAAATTATATGCACTACTTCTTTTTAGAATCGGTCGAAAATTGAAAAAAAAATGCAGTAATTAAATAAATAATTTTGTTGAATGTTTATTTGTTTGTTTGTTGAATGTTGTTGAATACTCAGATCTTGTTTATTTATGCATCTCTTTGAACCTTTTTTTTTTAATGTTAATTTTTATCGGAAAACCTTTTTTTTATTAAGGATGTGAGTCCCTATGAAATGTTTTAACGTTAATTGTTCAATAAATAACTTCTTAATCGTCGTGAAATTTTTACACGACCTCCTGCATACTTCTTGTAAAAACATATTAAATTTTCAGAATTATATCATCATTACTTCAACCTCCTTAAGGGTTGAAATAAAAAATGATGAGAAAATTCTGAAATTTTGGTATGTTTTTGTATGAAGGATTTAAGAGGTCGTGTAAAAATTTCACGACGATTAGGAAGCTCGTTATTAAAATATTAACATTTTGTTAAGAACAATTTTTTAAACAAATAAAAAAAATATTTATCAATAAACTTCATTTTGTTTCCGTTGCTTTCAATATAGTGTAGATATTAAACAATTGAGGGGTCAAAAAAAAACACTTATCGCAAAGTTATATCAGTTTCCGTAAGACTACATTTAATTTAATTCAATTTGTTAATGTTAATTGTTCGATAACGAGCTTCCTAATCGTCGTGAAATTTTTACACGACCTCTTAAATAATTTATCCAAAAACATACCAAATTTTTAGAATTTTCTCATCATTTACGATTTGGGACTCAACATCCTTAATCTCCATTGAATTTTACGTAGGGATGGTCCTAGCACATTTTTTCCAGGATAAATTACGTCTTATTGACGTAAACTTAAAAAAAAGTTCATTACTCAAAAATCATGTACTTTCGAAATCGTAATATGAACTACTCCTTTTTAGAATCTGTCGAATATTGAAAAAAAATGCAGTAATTAAAATAAACAATTTTGTTGAATGTTTGCATGGAATGAATTTATCCAGGTGCCATCAAGATGAATCCAGAACTACTTCATCCAGCTTTTTCAACTGAATGAACATTTAATATCGATATATATTTTTTCTATTTCCTTTGTCATCATAAATTCGACCCATGACAAGACGATGAGCCAAGAAGAGCAAAAGCAAATAAAAATGTAGGCTATGGCGAAAAATATCATTCTATAAACGACTCCAAATATTTATTACCCGATAAGACCCTTCCAGAAAATTTCATTTGATCAGAAGAAATATATTGCCAGAGCCAAGATTAAAAATTCAAAAAATTAAGGTCAAAATCGCTTCACTTAAATGCACTGTCACAGCGACAACTCGTAGCATTCTTTTGTGTCTAAAAAAACCATTTATGCTTTTTGAGCACGACTAAAAATAAATACTATAAACCAAAGCGGATCGTGTCTTCTCGCACCGACGTGAAATATTCTGATATATGCGGTGCAATCCTGCTTTAATTTTAATGGCTCGTAGTCTCTGGTCTCCACATTCTCGGACCTTAATCGTGGGAATAAACGAAATTTCGCAAAATTATTTGGTATTGCAGTGATCCACGATAAATCCTACAAACGTTGAGAATTGTGGGGAAGTGGAGGGCACATGGAAATGTGGTGACGACACACAACGAGCGCTATTGTGCGGAGTGACTCTCGGACCCAAAGCGAGTGGTTCGGTTAATTGCCTCAATCCAATTACAGGAAACTGTGGAATAGTTTCATTATCTTAAGAGCCCCCCCTCTTCTCTCCCACCTTTACAGTCTGTTTGGTCTGGTATTGCTGAATCCTCTTTCCCGAGTACTTTTTCTCGCGCAACAATCGCGAAACGAATGAGACAGTTTAAAAGATCTGCCACATACTTTTGCAGATTTCAGAACGAAGAATTCCCAAGATAATCCAACACTCTTTTCAGGAGTCGCCGAGAGCTCTTATCAACTTCTTGATCAAAGCCAAACTTAGTTTCCTATTTTCTTCTCATCGAATTTATTCCTCAAATGGATTCGTGATATATCGGGGATATTCTTACAGAGGAGCTATAGTTAAGGATTAAGTGCATTTAACCCACTCGAGAATCAAAAAGCTCTTGGCAGACGTTAAATCGAACCATCGCTGAGAGCAACACTGTTGATTCTCATTCGTGAAAAGTTCAATCTCGTTAATGCGAGAGAGACACGATAAAAATCGGTTGCGACGAGCGATCGATGGTCAAACCCAAGTTTCGCAGCGTTTTATATCTTTCTGCTTCCATCGTTTCGGTGAAATCCTCTCAAGATATCCGGCAAGCAAGCACCATGTCCATTTACACAATGCCAATTTTATGGTGTCACCCCGTGTGATCCTTTCACGCTGCTAAACTCGTATATATATACATATATACATAGGCATGGGTATGAAATGACCCTCCTCCACTTTCCCACCCCATTTTAGCACTTCGGGCAACCGACACATACCCTCGCAGCGAGAATTGCATTTGAAATTATAATTTCTTTTATACGCCCCGAATCCTCTATCCGAACGATAAACCTCGTGCGGGATTCCCGTCGTGTCGTTCTCACTCGTTCCCACTCATCCCCAGATAGGTTTCACCATCCGAATCCCCCATATAACCCTCCCATACACTTCCTCCTTTTTTTTACCTCTAACGGCCCCTCAAGCTTGCACCAACCATTTCACCTCTCTCGCTTATTACATTCCAATGTCTTGCGCGTCACTCTCTGCCCTCCGAGCCCATTAATTCTTATCATGTTCCAACCGTGTCCGCTATATATTGCTGGAAGGGATTTTTTTCCCTACCAGGGAATTAATTTGCGGTTATGGACTCTCTTTATCAGACGTACAGACAAGTGGCGGTATTACAAATGACCTTGAAAGACCGAACCGTATAAATGACGAGAGGTCCATCGTTCAATTTCCATTCGAACCTCCCGAGCAAGGAGTAAATTTGATTGAATGACAAGGGGATGAAAATAAAAGTTTACTGCAATAATCTTGAATTGAGCCTGCTCCAGGTTAAGGTTACGGTTTCACTTTCGGTTATTCTCATGCTCGATTTCTCGGTTCCTCGCTGCGTTTCTCCAGTTTTCCTTCTTGTCTCGATCGCTCTTCTGTCGCTTCTTCGTTTATTTGCTTTTCCTCCCTTGTTCACCCTCTCGTTTTCTCACTCATTCACGCTCTCTCTCTCTCTCTCTCTTTCTCTCTCTTACACACACACACACACACACAGTTTCCGTCTCGATTGCTGTCTTTTTCGTCCCTCCCGGACTTCATCTACGGCGTCCCTCGTTCAATCGTGGCAGCGTTCCTATTAAACCTCTTTCAATTACTTGACGCCTCGAGACGCCGCCGTGTCTCCTCATATACCGCCGACTCTGTACGATGAAAATAGTTCCACCCCACCGCGTGGCGTCGACAAGCATTAGAAAGTTCGAATCTTGGAGTTCCATCTCGGACTATTATAAAGCTTGGGGGTTTATCTCTATACCACGGAGTTTTGGAATACCCAGAAGGATCCTTAATTCACGGGGGGTTCTGCGATATCCCAAACAATCTTTGATAGTGACGGAGATCCCCCATTAAAAGATACTTGCCGATAAATATAGTCAGGATGTAGAAAGAACTTTTTGTCACGTGTTAACGTGGATGTAGATCTTAAATAGTACATTACTTCACGAGGACGTAAAAACGACGTAAAAATGGACGAGTGTGAGTTTGCAGGACGAGCCGAAGGTGCGTCCTGCAATCACACGAGTCAGAAAATGTTTGTACGCCGAGTGATGTACGATATTTTATATCACGAGGTGCAATATGGACGTTTTCACGTCTGCTTGCGGGCGCAAAAGCGTCCATTATTGTACTGAGTGATATAAAATATTTTGGACATCCGCGCAGCACAAAAAGTTTCACTGGCTCTTTAAAAAATGAAGATATTTCATTTCAAAGGGGACATGTTCAGCTTTATTTCACTTTTTCTAAGAAAAATTTTTGATTTTTTTTTAATCCGGTACGCTCTTCGCTACATGGTCGTTTTTCGGTTTTTTTTTTGGTGGTGAAATGTTGGCACACGACCCATGGGAATTTTTTTTTTACGGTTTTTCGCATAGAAAACTTGTGGGGGAAAGTATAAGCTTCAATTTCAATTTTTAAAAACGACCATATTTATAAGATGTAGTCTAACTCTAAAACTAATGGGTTTTCGTAAAATCACTAAGAGGGTAAAAAGTTGCATACGATAATTCTAAATTCAATTGAATTTTTTCAGAATTTTTTTCTAAAATACTTCCTATCAATGAGATATTTTTTTATCTTAAACTACCGGGGTCTTACCTCATCTACAAGGTTGTTTCGGTGAAAAAGCCGAGAAGATGAGGTAAAAGAGATGATGTAAGAAATATTGCTTAAAATACACAAATATCTCGTTGATAGGAAAAATTTTCGAAATTTTTTTTTTTTAGATCTGAAAAAATTTCATTGAAACCAGAATGATAAAAAAAAATCTCGTTGACAGGAAAAATTTTGAAAAAGAACTTCTGAAAAAATTTCAATTAATCTAGAATAATTTTATGCAACTTTTTACTTTCCTCGTAATTTGACGAAAACCCAGTAGTTTCAGAGTTAGGCTACATTTTATAAATATGGTCGTGTTTTGCGAAAAATTGAATATTTTTGCGAAAAAAAATCGTCCGAACCTTTTAAAAAAACGAAATTGAAGCTTGTACTTCCCCCTCCACGCGAAACACAGTTTTAAAAAAATGTCATGGATCATGCACCAAAATTTCAACAACAAAAAAGCTAAAAAAACGACCATGTTTCAAAGAGCGTACCGGATTTTTAAAAAAACTGAAAACATTTTTTAGTAAAAGCGAAATGAAGCTGAATATGTCCCCTTTGAAATGCCGCTTGTTGAATTGAAATACCTTTATTTTTAAAAGAGCAGTGAAACTTTTAATGCAGCGCGGAATCGGGGCGAGTGTTTCCAAACTTTTGGCCGGCAATGTATCTATGTGCAGATGTGTACACATTATAGATCCCAAATATATCTTAATATTATTTTTTAAAAATGAGTACCTCTAATATTGAGCAAATTCGATAAAGTATTGGCGTTTCTTACTTTTCTGATTAGCTTATGTAAAGGGCAAATTCTAAAATTGGTAGAGAGAAATTGGTACCCATTATTAATTAACAATAATTTTCTGCCCCCGTGATAGGAGATTAACCAAAGTAGATTTTCAAAATACATATTCTAATATGACTCTATGATCTAAACAGATTGCTAAATTTAGATGCTATCCAGATCAAGCCGGGGGAAGAAGACTAAAAAAAATCGATCCTTCAATCTACCTACTTTCCGTCAGCACAAAATTTGATAAAATTACAAGATAATTGTCAATTCGGGGCATTTTCAATTTTTCGCAAAATTTCTTTGTCTGTGAGTGTTCTAATTTTGTAATTCCGTAGTTATCAAGCACAAATTTTGTGCACAAATGCACGATGTGATAAGTACAGTTGGTATTAAATTCGGTAGGAATTACTTATGGAGTTCAGAGTTTAAGAAAAGGATGAAATCACTTATCGACTTAAAAAATTAAATTATTCATTACAGCAACGCTCAAGGGAATGCTTAGAAAGGAGACTTCGTAGCCGATGGAAAAAAAACGGTAAAGTCATTAGCAACTTTACAATTTGCTGATTTTTTTCGTGGGGGATCAGATTGTATGAGGAGGGCTGACTATTTACCAACTCGCTACTTGCGCAGCCATTACAGCTTCTATAAGATCCTAAATCCGAGACAAGAGCAAGCTTAACAAAATGTGATGGATATAATGGCTAAAGTTAAAAATAATTCTACAAATTGAATTGCGAATACAAAGTAACCCAAAAGTAGTGACAAAAATTGCATTGCTGGATAAAAAACGAATTCAGATGCATTTCTATTTATTCCGTTTGGAGAAGGGATACTTTCGGATCAACCTAACTAAATAGCAGGAATTAAAAATTGTATATTGGCCTACCTTTGACGGCGTTGAGCTTGTTGCCGACCATCTGCTTAGCCACGAAAGCCGCCATGTTTCTAAGGTTCTTCTTGTGCCGCTACGATTAACAAGCTCGTGCTGATTACTCGGCCAATTGGGAAGGCTCAGAAGTCTGAAAACACACAAGATAAATTACTCATTTAAAAAAACCAGTCTATCTCAATCAACAGTACATAAAAAAAAAAATTATCAATACAAATTCTCAAAAATCGATAATGGCGATTCAGTGTGGAGTTCTCAGGGTAATCATCTACATGAGATAAGCCTGAAGATTATGTGAAGGTTAATGATAATTTTCCAGGAACTTCCTAGAACTGCGCTCACGTCGCAAAAGTCTATGCAACTTCTGCACCGATCCATAAATTTTGCGAGGTCGTCGTTATGACTCGGCGAACAAGAATAAAGTTTCGCACGAGTTTTCACTCAAAAGTCACTATGAGCCTCGTATATACTTTCTTTGTTCCGTCTGACGTTGGGTTGTTTCAAGAGTAAATCGACAAACAAACTCAAAGAGAGATGAATCGACAAGCTAAGGCCAAGGAAAGTGGGACAAAAGGGATGCAGCGAAAAAGAGGGAGTTAAAGAGATATACGTATAGAAAGAGAGAGGTCTACGTCGGAATTGGTTGCTTCGGAAGGAGAGAAATCGATAAGGGAGGGACCGCATGAGATGCTGGGACATGGCACCGAGACGTCTCGGCGCCTAGTGTCGTTAGCAATGGCCCCCTTACATTCCCTTATCCCTCTCTCACGCATAAACATTTATACACAATAAATGAGTCCATCCATATAAGCGAGGAAATGTGCGTTCCATGGGGGTAAAATAAGCATGGCAAAACAAATAGCGTATAGAATAAGGGATGAAGCAAATGGAAAGTCCGGCAGAGAGCTTTTTTATTCTCCATTAGAGGGAGGGTTGTAAAATGTTCGACAAATAGGGCAAGTGAAAATTCTCTTCACCTTGGATAGGATTTTCACATGATAGAATATGTATCACAGATAACGGAGAATTCGCCGTATATCGTACAAAAGTTTCTGATACACTTAGCAGTAGGAAAAGTTAGTTTCAGTAACCTTCTTTTTCCTCCACAACTTTTCTAACATCGAATTGTAGTTACGTCGATGCATGAATTGAATATTGATGGACGTATAAAATCAGTCTATTCTGAAATATAAATATTGCGAATGCGGAAAGATCTATCGGAAATTGTTGGTTGGTGAAAGTGCCGCTAGATGGCCAAGGAGAGAGAAATCTCTCTCGCATGCGAAACGCAAAGTTCTGCGTAAGCTGGCGAGCGACTTACTGGAAGAACACGGAATACTGTAAATTAATGAAGCAAGAGACGGGAAATACGATACGAAACCAACGAACGTAGCATGATCACTCGTCGTAACGCGGTTTTTTCTGCTCGAGCCGGTAAGATCAACATCAACGGTACCGATCGTTAAACAGAATCGTAACATGTATACGACCTCGAGCCAACGAATCAGCACACACCGACCGTGATGTAATACTCCGCGATACGCATTTCCCGAATGCGCCGTGAAAGGCAGCATCAACCGGGACTTGGATGTTGCGCTTGAATTCTGATCGCATCAAGAGCAAGCTAGATTTATTCAATGGGACGAGCACGAGCTGAGTTTGCAATGAATAATCGAATCACGGTATGAGGTTCAATTTGAGAGATACAACAAATAGACGATGTAACAGCGCATAATCTAAAGGACGGACACGGGAATTAATTATGTTGAATGTCTTGCTATCCTTATTTTCAAAATCCATGTCTCTACTCCTCCTAAATTCAATAAAATAGTGCTATCGCTCTATTAGTTTTCTGACTCGTTGATGTAAAGGGTGGAAAAAGTTATTATATGAAGACTTTCAAAAAACGATGACAAAATGATTTTCTTCTAATAGTTATTAGAGCAAGTTATTACTTTGCAAAGTTACTACTTTGCTTAAAAATAGCAATCGTTTTGAGAGAATTAATAGTAACTAAGTACCGGAAAGTACTTCAAGTACAAGGTACCAAGTACCAAGTCCTTGAAGTATCAAGTACCGACAGTACTTATTACTTGAAGTCCTTAAGATTGAAAAATCAAGTATGAAGTACTTTTCAAGTTTTCCGGTATATCTCGTAAGTTCTAGTACTTACATTTGATTTCTTATTCCGTTTGATTGTTATTCGAGTACTTGTTGTATCCAAACATATTTTTATCTTGTGCAAAGTGTGCATTTAAACAAAGAATTAAAAATAATTCAAAAATAACATTGACGATTGCAATTATGATTTATTTTGATGCAGGTTGAAAAAGAAGAAACAAATGATACAATACATGGATTGTTAAAACTTCAAAAAACTTCGTCTTCAAAAAACTGTAGCAGGTGACAGTTGAGGGACGGCATGTCCGAATTATTATATTTTCAATTACATATTCGGAAGCTTTGTACATATGCAACCATCTCAGCAAGACACATTCAAAAGTACTTGATATTTGTACTTGGAAAAGTACTTGAAGTACAGAAAAGTATTAAACATTTTAAGTACAATACCTGAAGTACAGAACAGTATTAAAATTTTAAGTACAATAATTAATATAATTTTTAAGTACTTCAAGTACTTAAAAAGTACTTCAAGTACTTAAAAAGTACTTGAAGTATGAAGTACTTAAAGTACTTCAAAAGTACTCGAAGTATGAAGTACTTCGAGTACTGCCAAGCTTCGGTTTCTAAGTATTTTTTAAGTACTTCATGTACCGAATACTTCGAGTACTGCCCAGCTCTGGTTTCTAATAAGGTTGTTGGTGCAACATTTCTATCGTGTCATTAAAATGCTTGAATTTATCATTTCTATCGTGTCATAAAAATGCTTGAAGTACTTTTTAAGCTGGGCAGTACTCGAAGTACTCGGTAATTGAAGTACTTTTCGAGTACTTCAAGTACCGACTACTTCAAGTACCGCCCAGCTTTAATTTCTAATAAGTTTATTGGCACAACGTTTCTATCGTGTCATTGAAATGCTTGAATTCATCATCACGAAAATCACTCAACATTTTCGCTCGATTCAGACGCTCATGCTATATAAATGATCGATGAATTAACAATAAAATAAAAATTGCGTTTACTTCTGTCTGGGTACAATAATACATGCGAAAATCATCAACAAGAGAGCAGTTAACGAGGTAATCCTTTATCAATTTATACGATTTGAACGTGCCAACGACAACGTTCCGGCCTCGAGCAGAATGAGCAACAACAAGCCGTTCATTCTCACTTGTGAAGACTGAAAATTGAATCTGGAATAATGACCTTGAATCATAATTGAACACAATTTTCCAGATTACATCAACTTTTGGGAATCGACCCATAGAAATGGTTAGTTTTTCAGCCTCTATCATTTTTTCCAATCGATAGTGTCCATTCTCTTCAACAAGACACAAGAATCATGTCTCTTGTCTCGAATTTTGCCGCTACTGAGAGAGACTTTGAGTCGCATCAATTTCGAAATCACAATTGCAGGGTATGAACTTTGCCGGATGAATCTCTCATTCTCGATGGCGATGAGTCCGGACATGGAACATCTGAAGAGAACGTAGCGACGCTCTCGACAAAACGATGATGAGATAAATGCGCGAGTTTGATGACTGAGGTTTCGCGGCACTTTGGCTTGCTCATGGGTTCGTTCGGTAGAACTCAACCGCAACTTTCGCTGTACTTTTGCCACCAAATGCCTGATCTCTCTCTCTCTCTCTCTCCCTCGGGTTCTTTCGACAAAACTCGGCCACAATGTTCTATATGCAGCGCAGAGTGAACGAGCGATTGGTAAAAGGGGTCTCTGCTCGTTGCTCTTGGAGCCCAGCAAACGAGCCAAGAAACTCGACAGTGTGGCTTGCTTTAGAGTTGGTTGGACGAAACTCGGTCACCGAACGTTCGGTTGCCTTGCCAGTACGATTCGGCTGTATATTACCTCGCTCGTCTCGACCACAACCGAGCTTTATATCTTCCGGTGCAAAGGGAAGCTCCTCTGGGCACAACGACCACCCTCGAAATTGTCTCACGCGAAATCTCTTCCATCCACTACTTTCGCTCTATGCCGATTCCGTCGCATGCTTAGAAATCGTCCTGGCACAATTTTGCGAGGAAGACAATGTCATGCATCAAAATGTTACCGCCAGAGGTGAACGTAAAGTACCCGGGTTTTCTAGTGCCTCCGTGTGAACTTTGGACGGTCGAATTTAGAGAACCAGTTCATTCTCATCAAAAGTTGTGTGGAAAACGTCAGTGTGATAAGTTTGAGGTGTTGTGGATGCGGTACGGTTGATTCAGTGACGTAAAATTTCCTAAATTTTTAGTGGTTTTTAACAATGCTGTATCTCAGTCAAAAATGGTCGTACCGAGGTCTAAAAAAAAGCATTTTGAAGCTTCAAGTTTCTAGTTTTGAGATCTTTCAGCAAAAAAAAATTTCGAAGCTACAAGTTTCACGCAATCCCTGGAAATAGTGAGAAAAAAAAATTTAGCAAATCTTTAATACTTTTTTTGGCTGCAGTTACTTGGAAAATTTTTTCTCAGCTAAACCATTGAATGGACCGGGTAACTTGTTTATTTAGCTTCAATTTGCTTTTTTGAGACCTTGATGCGACCATTTTTCGATGAGATATCGGACTTTTAATGAAACAGGATCTTTTTGTGTTTGACGATTGATATCTCAGCAGCCAATGATTGCACAGTAAATTAAAGGGGGGTTTGAAAAACTTGAATTAATGCTCTACAAGGATTGACCAGGATGGTTTATTGAAAAAAAAAAAAAATTCTATCCTTGCCATGAATTTGAAAAAACAGAGAAAAAGGGCTATTTATGGTTTTTTAGAAGATCAACGGCTAAATTTAAAATATTGACACAACGACTAATGTTGTGCGCGACTTATACAGCTCAATATACTCACAAAAACCCTGTAAAGTGTCAATTCGATCTATCGAACGGTTTTTTTGTTTCAAGCAATGAAACTTTTGAAACAATTAAAGGATCAAGTTTATGTCCCTAAACGTCATTTCATTAAAAGTCCGTTTTTTTAGACTTTGATACGACCATTTGTGACTAAGATACAACATTGTTGAAAACCACTAAAAATTTAGGAGATTTTTTGTTCCCTTAATTTTTTCTAGTAGTGTATTCTTCATATTATTAATCAATATATTAATTTGTGATATTAATATGTAAACAATTGTTTATACATGTTTATAGAGGAGAAGTGTTGTGCACTAAATTAGTTCTGGGTTAAAATTACTCCTTAAATTGGAAAAATCATGCAAATTTGGAATTTGCACATTACTTTCTCTTCATATTCGCACATTTGCAAATTATTCTCTACAAACAAATTTTCAATTCGGTTTCTTTTTAAATTCTAGCTTTGTCATAAAGAAAGCTATGTGATTAATATGACAAACTCGATGTTCATCCAAAAAACATTTCACGATAAAATACCCTTATTCCGAATTTTGAAAATGACCAAAAATCGACCATAAAGAGGCGACAAAAATTTTATTTCCTTTTTCTACTATCGATTCTTCGGTGCTTCTGAATATTGATCGATGGATATTTTGTGCCCTACCCGAAAAATTCCAAAAAAGTTTAGAGACCAAAAAACATAAAATGAAGCACGTTATTTTCGTTATCTCGGAAAATCTCAGTCATTTTCTCTCTCTCCTTCTCTCTTCAACCAATTTCTATCGGAGATCCATTTAGGTGCGAATATATACGATCTTTTTTCCATTTCGTGAAAGCTCGAACGTCCGCAAATTCACCCGCAAGTAAATATTTCCGTCATTGGGAAAATTGTTCTTGGACCAAGTAAAATGAATCAAAAAACAATCTAAATCCCGAGGGGTAGCGTCGCGACGTGGGTCCGCATTTACGGCTCAATTTGTGGTGTTCGCCAACATGAAATATCATTTCGTTTATACGAAAAAAAAAAGGTTAACCGATTCGCCTGGGTTGGCCGTGGCACATATCCGACCCTTTTCCACCGTTGCTAAAGGCTCTCATGGCTTATACTCATCCGTCATCATTAATACCACCATCTCTACCTGATGGAAATTCGTTGTCTGCAAGATTCTTCGATTATGGTGCGCATAGCCGGATAAAAAATGGCGGATAAGCCATGGACCAAGTGTCAAGGACCTTCTGATCAGACCAGGCGTCTCTGAACAATGACAACTGTAACGGGAGTAACCTTCCTGAATATAGTTATTGTTTGTTTTTTTTTGTTGTCATTCCATCCAAGTACATCCTCCGTGGTATATAAGGAGACTGCAATTCTAATAGGGGTCGATGCTAGGCTAATAATAGAGAAAATCAATAGAGCAGACTCTGTGTATATATACGCGAAGCAACTTCTCGCACATCGAAAGTTCAGGTAGAGAAGAAAGCCATGTTGGCTGTAGTGAAAGAGGGGATGGAATGAGGAGGAAGAGGAGGTCGACGTTATTCCATAGCGGAAGGCTCGAGGTACGGCGTACGGGCTGAACTATTGAGCGACAGAGAAAGAGAAAGAGAGAGAGATAGAGAGAGAGAGAGAGAGTGATGGAAAACTAGATAATGTGCGGCTTCGCTGGGAAAGACCGAGCCATATATTGACGTTGAAATATTCAGAGGCCAATGGTCCGGGTGGCAACCACACATTTTCCGGGCTTAACAAAATTCTTTGGTGGATAAATCGTGGGGGATGGCATAAATACCTTTCAAATTTCGCAATCCAGCCTAACTATTAATTGATCAAAGTCATATTTAAAATTTGGATATTGAGTTTATGATAGCCGAGCACGAATCCAATCGTCAAATGATTTATGCATGACCAAATCCTTTGATTTGGACCCACGATTAGCCATCATGTGCATCAATCGATGAATGGCTTTCAATTAATTCAGGAGATTCTGCAGCCAATATAAAGTCCTTCAATTGTGCGCAAAATGACAACTGTTAGGGGTGCAAAAACATCTTCATTCTTCTCTGCAGATCACGATTCACAGATTAATCGGGTTTAGAGTTAGGAAGTCAATGCCTTAACTGTAAGACAGATATTTGAAAAAATTCGAGCCAATTGCAAATTTGCGTATTGCATCCCCATCGATTGGTAATTTTTACTGGAAACGTTATTAAACTGTCTTCTAATGCTCTTCACATTGACATGAATCAGGGTTAAGCTAAATTATGATACCTTGAAACCACTCCATTAAATAATAATCCGAAAATCGTGCCGATTGGAAACTGGCTCATTGGATCCTAATTTTTTTTATCCCTTAACAAGTGCCCTTTACATGCAGTTCCTTGAGTGACTCTATGATGAATAGTTGAATTAGACTCCCTCATGAAGGAACCTGAACAAAGGAAGCTGTAGGAAGCTAAGTGCCAATTTATAACTTGCATAATTATTGATCACCTTTCAAAAATTACCAAATTTTATAAACTCAGTTCATTAGCATTGTCTAATAATCTCAAATTTTTTTCAAAAAACCACTAAAGCTATTCTTGCCAAATTCAATGTCAACCATCTTCATTATCAAGTGTAACGCAAGCGAAATTTGACCTCAATAACTACAAAATTAAGAAAATCAGGGCACTCACAGGCATTTGGCAGAACATTATTAGCCAAACAAAATTAGCACCGAGTGAAAAAAAATTGATGTAAAATTTCGAGGTCTCATAAATTTCTACGATTACATTGAACCATTTCTTCCAATGCATTTACAAATATGAGAATGAATAAAATAAAATGTCAACATGTGACATTAGAAAAGAAATTCCCTGAACGTTACAACCCTTAATATTAATATTAAGTACTTTTCCTTCGCATGAAAAGATTTTCCATCTAAAATACACGTGAATCAAAAATTTTTGTATTCAAAATTCTATAACTCAGCGGCATTTTATGCTATCACATTGTTCTTGGTCGCAATTTACGCAGGATTGAACGATCTTCTAAAATACCGTCAACAGCGTAAGGGTAGCTTACACTGGTGAGATGGTACGGGTCACTAAAGTTGTTTTTTACCCAAAATTCTCGTTTTTTTTGCTGTTATCTCCGAAATGATTAACTTTACCGAAAAAATGTAAAAAAAAATTTTGTTGGAAATTTAATTTCCTACAAAAAAGGTCCTTTAGACCAAATTGGTAAAATTAATATTTCTTGAGATATTAAGATATTGAGATATCAACAATTTAAAATATTTGGTTCGATAAACCATAAAAATTTTAAACCACAAATAAGTCAATGTTCAATATCTCAAGAAATATCAACTTTAGCAATCAGATTCAAAGCACCTTTTTTGTAGAAAATTAAATTTTCAACAAAATTTTCCATAACATTTTTTCGGTCAAGTTAATAATTTCGGAGATGACAGCAAAAAACGAGAATTTTGGGTTAAAATCAACTTAAGTGACCCGTACCATCTCACCAGTGTAATTTACACTTATGCTATTAAGGACACTTTTGAAAATCGTTTAATTTTGGGTAAATCGCGACCAAAAACAATGTGATAGCATAAAATGCCGCAGAGTTATAGAACTTTGAAAAAAAAAAATTGATTTACGTGTATTTTATATGGAAAATCTTTTCACGCGAAGGGAAAGTACTTAATATTAATATTAAGGGCTTTAACTTTCAGGGAATTTCTTTTTAGTCACATCCAACAAAATTTCAGGTGGGGAAAGAGAAAAAAAATCACCCTAATGTGACATGTAAAGAATCTTCCTCTTTTTATGAATTGGCAAGTGTCCTAATTCGTCCTCGGTACTAATTAATCAATGTTTTTGGGTGTACCAGAATGGCGGTCGGGATTTAAATCAACGTTAAAAACCAACGTGGAATTATCCTGTTACAAAAGAGATAACACGGTGAATCTCTCTGGAAGATTCAATTACGTTAATTGCGTGGTCACGGCGTAGCCACGACTCAAAATGTCATTCGTCATGGCTGCAACACTTGATACAGTTTTCAAAGTTGACGAGACACCTGGTGACGTTGCACGCGAAGATAAATCGAGCGTATAAGCATAAAATGGTCATAAAAGTGGAGGAGAGATATAAGGACGTTGTGCGCACAACGTCGACGTCCCCGAGAGGATGACGTTCCTAATCCGTGGGTAACTAGAGCGTTGCGATGTTGACAGCAAATCAACAGGACAAGGTCCAACGTCCTGAAGCGTCTCAACGAGCAGAGACCTGCACTCTCTGGCACATATTAATATACGGCGAAACACGGTGCTCCAAGAAGATACACAAAGTGACGTGCCATTTTTTTCTCCAATGGCTCATTGTGCCAAAGTGTTTCCATTTGTGTCGGGAAATTTTTAGTCCCCGTCAAATGTCTCTCGCAATATTGAGAATCCACTTCTTTACGGCTTCGAGACTTGGGCGACGCCGAAAGAAACAGTGGCATTGATTTTCGAGACAAATTTTCCCGTCATCGTTCTACTTCTTGGTCACGCGCACGACCTTATAGCTTTCGTACCTCGAGAGGCAATTTCACGAAACTTTTCATCCAACCCGACGCCAAAAGAGAGCGACTGAGAGCAAAGGATATATGTATAAAGCAAACGAGGCAAATTTCAAAGACGCGAAATTGGGACTGAACAGGACGAAAGATGAAAGCGTTGAAACGAAGATTCGCGTTGAGGAAATGTCGTGCTTATTGCCGAAAAGGGCACGTGCGTGCCTTTATAGTATTTTCGGTACCTTATGCCAAATTGTGATTGAAGATGATATCCAAGATTCGAAGATCTGTTCATAAAGACTTCTTGAGTGCGGGATTGTTGTTTCGTTCGGTTTTTCTTGTTTTGTCCTGATTTTTTTTCAAGTTTTTGGAAAAGCGATGCCATAGATAGTCGTTTTGGTACCCATCCCATAAGGTATGGGATACGTTATGGGATATAATGGCTCATCATCAGAATATTCAACATTCCAGGATCTGCCTACAAAACAAATTATTGTTTATTTTGTTATTGTTTTTTAGCGATGAAAAATTTACCACTGATTATGAATCTACCATTAAAAGAACCCAGATCTCCGCATAATACGGTGAAATAATAGATGAACAATCTAGTAATGAAAAATAATGTTTCCCGTATTATCCAAGATTTTATGCATATCCTCTCACTTTACATTAACTTGGATAAGTCAGCTTTCATATTTTGAAAAAAAAACCCACGAATCTAACCGTAGACGCAAAACTAAACCCTCAAGAACTTCTTTAGAGGGATTCTTCGCCGTCTGACCTAAAAAGTTAGTACTACTAATAATTCCCGTGCAAGTTCCTAAATCTGCTGTTTCAGGGACAAAATATTATCTTGTTTCAACCAAATTTTTATCGAATGAATCAGTCACTGATCAAATCAACCAGTCGAATCAACCCTTATCTCCTTTTCCACCCTCAATCGCAGATTGGGCTGTTTCAATACTTTTTACTGAACATTGTTTCTACCGATCGATATCGGGCAATGACAATGACAGAGTATTCCACCGAGTCCCTCCAAAAATGCACTTTCTCCGGGCGTGGACAACGGGAATGGAATTTGCATCTGAACGTGAGGTAGCAAGCGGATAAAGCAAACGAAACTCAAAACGCTTCTGTCGTTGCACATACTTCATTCTAATTTCCATGGGACATATATGTGCGAACATTGGCATGTCTGCTTTCCATAAGCTGCATATTCAGCATCGGGACTGACGATTTTATGAGGAAAATGCGCCCTGGTGCGATGACCTTCGGAACGCATTGCGAATGTCGCAAACTCACGGTACAAAAGCTCGGCTTGCAAGCACACGAACTCCACCTGCATAGATATGGGGCATTCCACATGAAATCACGCGGCCATCAGCCTGACCCCCTCGGATTTTGATGTCCAATGAATTGTGGGTTTCGTTTGGCCCAAAATATGACCTCAAATTTTTAGAAATTTTCATTTTATTTTTTAGGGGTTTTTAGGGCAAAAAATAATTACTATTTTTTTTAAATTATAATCACTATTTTTTTTTAATTATCTGTTTTATTTCAGGTCGTCGAGGTTAATAAATTTTCGAAAAATGTTGTCGTTTCACTCTTAAACTAAGAAAAAAAAAGTTTCACTAGAAAAATATTTTTGTTGCTGTTATTCTCACTACAAAAAATAATCAAAATAAGGAATTATGAGAACAAAAAAATTAAAATACAAAAAAAATAGTAATTACTTTTGGCCCATTATCGAACGATGAAGAAAATATCTGTTTTGGGCCCTAGTTTCTGTGAAAAAATTTCATTAATTTAAAAAAGGCCCTTCCTCATGTTATCCCTTAATTTAATGATTTTTTAGCTCGGGCAACCCCTAAAAAATGAAATGAACATTTCTAAAAATTTGAGGTCATATTTTGGACCAAACGGAACCCACGATTCATTGGACATGAAAATCCGAGGGGGTCAGGCCGATTACCGCGTGATTTGACGTGGAATGCCCCATATATATGTATGTATATGCATGACATAAGCTCAGCTTGCAACCCCAAATGGCGTAAGCGTGTGTGCACAATGTACACGTCCGTGTGTAAGCGGATTTGGCATTATACTTGCTGCAAACGACTCCCGGCAGATGGCGGCAGAGAACGAAATCCGTAACGATTTTCGCGCGTTGAAAGTGCGAAATTAAAACGGCGGATCGACCGGCGCGCACGAGTGTCTGGCTACAATTCGGAGAGTCCGCAGTGGGCTCATTTCCGCATTTGCAAAAGCGAAAACTCGACTCATGCGAGAGGAACCACTGTCGAAAAGCCGCCAAAGATAACAGAATCGGGCTCAATGCGCACGAAGTCAATCGATGATTGTGCAAAAGCCAAATCATCATCGATTGACTCTATCCGGCCCACTGATGAAAGATTAAACTTGGGCAAGAAGAGATTAACTTTTGATTTGCGATCGGAACAAAAAAATTGGTAGCCCGAAAAAGAGACAAAAATAATTGTTTATTTTTATTATTGTTATTTGTTTTGCACTCAACGAATTTTCTTTGAATTTTGCTTCCCTATGGAGAAATAGATAAGCCTAATACGAATTTAATTCTAACGGGAATTTAGTTTTTTTTGGCTTGCTTCTATTTTTACAAGAATGGCGTAAATACTTTAGCTTGTACCAAATTTCGAAAATTTCGTTTTTTTATTCTAATCGGTATATAATTAAAGAACACAACTTTTTTTAATCTTTAAATCTCCATGCTTTAAATCATAGTTCAAAAACTAATCATAAAAAACATGTTCAATAATTTTCAGAAAAAAAAAACAAAAAACGTCTTTAAAAAAGCCACAAAGCTCAATTTCTCCCTTTTCGAATTTATCTGCTAACTTACCTCGCTATTATCTAAGAAATCACACACGTCTTTATGATGACATAAAAATGGTGAAAAACGAGTATTTCCAAAGTCTCCAAGAAGGTGCTAAAAAAGTAGTGGAAAAAATTATTACAAAGCATAATAAAAGTTGGTTCCTTATACTTTCAAAAGCTACGAGGATCATTCGCTTGCCTCGCTCATAATTCATCTCGGCTACATTCTTCGTTGCATAAAATATCCCGGCGAAAAAGGGTTTTTCGCCGGAATCTCAAACTTTTCAGCCTTATCGAAAATTCAAGAGTGATCCTGATGATGAACTTATTATAATATACATACATATATTCATACACACATCCATATATATAGGGTGTCCCAGAAATGAAGGGCA
Source organism: Alloplasta piceator (assembly GCA_946863875.1). Taxonomy (NCBI): domain Eukaryota; kingdom Metazoa; phylum Arthropoda; class Insecta; order Hymenoptera; family Ichneumonidae; genus Alloplasta; species Alloplasta piceator. Next base: position 11,960,775 of record OX333072.1, on the reverse strand, counting down.
ATGCCGTGACTGTAGATTCGTGACGTAATATCGAATAGAAAAGTCCTTTGCCATTTTTAGATATTTTGCATAACTGAATTGTTATTAATTAATTAAACTAATAACGGTTCAGGGGTTAAAAATATCAAATAATGGCAAAGGACTTTTCTACTAAATATTACGTTAATAATTAATTAAATTAATAACAATTCAGAGGTTTAAAATATCAAAAAATGCCAAACGACTTTTCTACTCAATATTACGTCATGAATCTACCCTCACGGTATTGCCCTTCATTCCTGGGAGACCCTGTATATATATGAGGTATTCCCCCTCATCGGGACCCCATTTTATGCCGACCTCTTTCGAATTGTCTGAAAGTCGAGTATGTTTTAGTGTTGCCTGAAAGTATATTGTACACCAATTTTCAGATGTCTAACTATAATACTCTTTGGAATACACCAAAAGTTATATTTCAAACTTTTGCGTATTCAGCTCTTCGGAGCTTACATTAGGCACGGTGCGAAATGAACTCGAAAAAATTCTATTCCAATAGCTTTCGATCAAAAATTTCCTGCGCTTTTCGAAAAAAATATCAGCGATTTCGAAAAAAAACGAATTCATTTAAATTTCGACCAAAAACCGAAAAAATTGATTTACAAAAAAAGAGCATAATTTAATTCAGCAGAACAATTTTTTTCATGTTTTGTATATATCTGAGAAGTCACGATATAAATTTCAAGTTGGATCTCGCATCCGTTTACTAATGCCAAGTCTTTTAGTAGGATAAAAATTCTTAAAAGTCATGTTTTTCGTATTCAACAAGTCTCTGATATATAATATAGTTTTTGTAACGAATTTTGAATTTTATAAATTTATTAAATTCAAAATTTAATAAATTTTATTTAATAAATTCAATTTAATTAATTTAATTTAATAAATTTAATATATTTGATTATTTAATAAATTTAATGTAATTAATTTAATAAATTTACTAAATTCAAAATTCATTAAAAAACGCTATATAATATATCAGAGAACTGTTGAATACGAAAAACATGATATTTAATAATTTGTATCCTACTAAAAGACTTGGCATTAGTAAACGGATGCGAGTTCCAACTTGAAATTTATTTCGTGACTTCTCAGATATATAAAAAACATGAAAAAAATTGTTTCGCTGAATTAAATTGTGATCTCTTTTGTAAGTCAATTTTTCGGTTTTTGGCCGAAATTTAAATGAATTCATTTTTTTTTCGAAATCACTGATATATTTTTCGAAAAGCGCAGGAAATTTCCGATCGAAAGCTACCGGAAAATAATTTTTCTGATTTCATTTCACGCCGTGCCTAAGCTCCGAAGGGCTGAATACGCAAAAAGTTTGAAATATACCTTTTGGTGTATTCCAAAGAGTATTATAGTTAGAGACCTGAAAATTGGTGTACAATATACTTTCAGGCAACACTAAAACATACTCAATTTTCAAGCAATTCTAAAGAGGTCGGCCTAAAAGGGGGTCCCGATGAGGGGGAATACCTCATATATAAATCCAAAGTGCCATGTACTTCCACCACCCCTTAAAACCGCCGTCAACCACCCTCTCAAAATTAACGCGACAACCATAGAACACGCAATCTCTCTTTAACGTGAGTCCACAAGGGCTCGTTGTCTTACAAGCCCCTGCTTAAAATATCAAATCTGGAGAACGAGACATGACAAGCTTGAAAAAAAAGAATCTTATCGCCCCAAAAACTATTTATACTTCGGAAATTCTCTGCTTGTACTTCAGAACTTCTTGACAAAGTGATGTCTGTTGACAATGGGAACCCTTATCGTTTCCCATAGAACAATAGAAAATAAGAGGTTGGAAAAAAATTTGTGTATTCTCTCATGTTTTCTGGACACGTGCTGAACACGCGTCTTTTTGTTCCGCGATGCTTCCAGAAAGCAAATTTTCCAGCCAGCAGGGTGCACATAAATCTTACCCTCTGCTGTATTTTCTTATAGCCACTATTTCAACCATATATATTATATTATACATATATATGTATATACACACTGTCGGCCAAAAATTTGGAAACACTCCCCCCAATTCCGTGCTACACAAAAAACTTCACTGCTCTTTCAAAAATGGAGATAATTCAATTCAACAAGCAGCATTTTAAAGGGGATATATTCAGCTTTATTCCGCTTTTTCCAAAAAAAAAATTGATTTTTTTTTAACCCGGTACGCTCTTCGAAACATGGTCGTTTTTCGACTTTTGTTTGGCGTTGCAATTTTGGCGTATGACCCATGACATTTTTTTTGAACTGTTTTTCACATGAAAAACTTATAGGGGGAAGTATAAGCTTTAATTTTGTTTTTTTTTAAGTTTTATACGATTTTTTTTCGCAAAAATATTCAATTTTCGCAAAAAACGACAATATTTATAAAATGTAGCGTAACTCTGAAACTACCGGGTTTTTGTGAAATCGCTAAGAAAGTAAAAAGTTCCATGCAATCATCCTAAGTTCACTGAAATTTTTCCAGAATTTTTTTTCAACATTTTTTTTCCAAAATTTTGTTTCAAAAATTAAAAGATCACTCCAAGGTTTGATATAAACAAAATTTAACAACAAATTTAATGTTGATCGTGGATTTACACGATTTTTAAAAATTCAAAAATTTATATTTTTGAAAAAACAAAAAACACCTTTCTGAAAATTTCAGGATCTTTTAAGATCAGTACAAGGTATTATATAAAAATTTTATGTGCAACTTCGATTTTCACGATTTTTGAAAATTCAAAATTCTCCAAATTCATCATTTTCCAAGTTTTTTTTCGGAATATTTTTTTTTTTCATAGCCCCAAGTATACTCTTTCAGACGAATTCAGAACGATTTTTCGTAACTATAAAAGTTTCCGAGATATTTTAAAAATAAACTTGAAAGATTTGAAAAATTGTGAAATTTTGAATTTTTGATAACTTTTGAAAAAAAACAATTATTTTTTTCCTTTGGTAGAACTTCGTTTTGTTAATAACGAAAACTTCTAACCAAATTTTATCGAAATTGAAAGGGGTCGATTCCAACTCTTGGTCGATTTGACATGGAATGCCCCATATACGTATGCATGTACTTCTCAAGATACATGAGAACGTTGGAACCATTTCTTCAACTGAACATTAACAGGTTTTCAGCAACTATTCATTGTCACAATGATTATTGTAATTATTACCGCTATTATTATTATCACTATTAGCGTCATTGTGTGTAGCAGCTATTATAATAATGCATACGCATATAATGCATATAATGCATCGTCATTGTACTCCATTCACAGCGTATCTTATTCGTAAGTTTACTATTTATGGTAAAGCAGATCTTGCTTATCCTATTCAATCAAAATTGTATATGCTCTCATTATAATTTCAATTTCACGACATATAAACTTTCATACGACGCTTTCCTTGGTGATGTATTTGTTAAACACATGTTATAAAACGTTACAAAATAACGACGTCGTGCATTAAATATCTGTCTATTTATACACCCCATTTTCTCGAGGTTCGTAAATTAATTTGACATAAATTGATGGAAATAGATCACTATCTGGATTAATACATCAAGTTTTTGAGTCATTTTCTTAACGATGGTATTGAAACTAAGTTTAGGTTTAAAGCTCAGAAAAATACTCGGTTATCGATGCTCTTTCCGACGAAAGAAGAACTAGATTTTTGTCACTAACTCTCAAACAGAAATACTTGCATACGAAAAACTGCCAAAATTAAAAAAGAAATGCAATTGTCATCCTACTTCTCCTTTTTGGTCCTGTAACTTGGTTAGGTATATTTAAGTCTCCCAAGGGAACGAAAAAACGTGACCCAGTTGGTTTTTATTGTCCTTCGCTCTTATCAAAGCAAGATATTCCACACTTGTGAGGATCATGCTTTCTTTGATGATTTTTTTTCTTTAACTAAAACCATGCAAAGTGACGTGTTACATGATTCAACGCTCCGAAGTGACGCAGTTACGCCCTTTTGCTTAACAACAGTCGATATATCGTTTTTGTCACGGCTCTTCGGTGTGTCGCATGGCGAGTGAGAACTTAACTCTGAGTTTTAATCGAATTATGAACAGCCCGAGGTATCATGGTAATTGGACGAAGTTAGCAGCCTGATGCTCTCAGTATATTCTCTTCATGAAAGCCCGACAACCCGTGACGTACCTCTCACGATCGAGCTTTTCTCTACCATGCACCCTTTTCCCTATGTACATAAAATACATATATATATGATATAAATGCGTATTATACCACTTGCTCCCTCACTTTCAACTAATTTGCTCTTTCGTCCTCGAACTCTCCATCCTCGCTGTGTCGTCACCAAAGCATCGTCCAAAACCCGAGAACTTGATGTAAAACTCAAAGACCCGACTTAAATGCCAATCCAATGGAAATTGTCTCGAGAAATTGTGCTTGATTCTCTCAGGAATACGCGACTGAATGTAGCTTAAAGGTTCGAAAGAGTTTTGCAATGGTAAACTTGAGAAAGCATCCGTCGATGAAGTTCAAAACCTCGCAAGACTGAAACGTCTTTATCAAGTCGCGGGGTTTCCCACATTTTACAAAATTAATAGGAAAGATGTAGATACGTTATCATGAAACTTTATCAAATGGTGAATTTTCATTCAACCCTGCAAGAGCTGCGTTAACTGCGACCAGAACGGTCCTGAGATAGAAAAATCACATGATTCCGAATACAAGAAAAGTTAAACTTTTTTAGTATGATAATATGCGCGTAATGTTCCCGTGATTTTATCAGTTTTTTCCAGTATTCGTGACCCCGCAGACTTTCTCCTTACAGTTGATAAGAGTTGGAAACGTTCTTTTAAACTTCTCTTAATTACTTGGCGCCAAGACGCTACCGCGTCTCTTGATGCAGCTATTAAAAACAAAAAGTACACGGAAACTACTTTAAGGAGAAAAGTACGACGATCGAACTTTCGTGATATACATTTTTTCGCTTGTTTAGTTTGATGATTTTTGAATTATTCCTTTTTGGTATATTGTTCCATGACAGTGATAATAAATTTGACGAATGAAAGAACATTCTACTGAATTGTTACAGCGAGTTGGAAAACAATGAGCGACGTGGTAATGAAATTATTGTTAAATCGTGTCAACGTGGAAGAGATACACAACCAACTCTCGCAGTTGCTTGCGAAATCATCCCTCTTGCCTGCTAAAGGGGATATTTCTGTGGGCTTTCTTTTCGCCATTATTGTTTCGTTAATTAAACGGACAGGACGGTCGAGACGTTGTATAACGCCGGGATATTCTCCCTCCTTCGTTTCTCCAAACAACTCAAGCATTGAGAATCACGTCATGTTTTCGTTGTCCTCCACGCCAAGAGACGATAACAAGCATTTCATGTACGTCATTAATATTTACAGAGCGATTCAAAATAGCTGGTACATCGGTCATGTTGAAATTTTCAGTGATTTGCATAATTATCATACAGGGTGCCCCACGAATGAAGGTAATCCTCGTGAGGGTAGATTCGTGACGTAATATCGAGTGGAGAAGTCCTTTGTCATTTTTCGATATTTTGAACCCCTGCATTGTTATTAATTAATTGAATTAATAACAATTTAGGGGTTAAAAATATCAAAAAATGGCAGAGGACTTTTTTACTCAATATTACGTTAATAATTAATTAAACTAATAACAATTCAGAGGTTTAAAACATCAAAAAATGGCAAAGGGCTTTTCTACTCCATATTACGTTGATCATTAATTAAATAAAAACCAATTTTGGGGTTTAAGATATCAAAAAATGGCAAAGGACTTTTCTACTCGATATTGCGTAACGAATCTACCCTCACAAGGGTACCCTTACCCTTACTTGACACACTGGGGTACAAAACACCCCAGACAGAAATTTCCTTAATTTTAAGTACCTCAATTAAAAAAAAAATGAGACTCCTTCAAGCTTATAGCATCACTCCAAGACAATAAGTTTTTATGTATCTAGTACACTGAGAAAAAAGTTCAGTTAAAACAACTAAATCGATTTAGTTGAAAAAAATGTCGATTCAATATTCAATATTAATTTGTTTGAAATAATGAAACTATAATTAATTCAACAAATGAATTTGGTTAACCATAAGATATGAGGTGAACGAAATTATTTGGTCAATTTTCAGATACAGTTTAGTCCAATTTACACGTTACTGAGTTGCTGTGGAGAAATATTTCGTTGATTTCTAGTATATTTTAACTAAATAAATTTAGCTGTAACAAAAAAACAATTCGTATTTTCAATCACACAATTTATTTGGTACAAAGATATTTATTTGATTGAACTGAAACTTTGCCCATTCAAGCAACGATTTAACCGATTTAACTAAAACTTCCACTGTATCTTTGTTGAATTACCAAAATGATCTCGTTGAACGTCTGGAAACAAATTTTTGCATTTTCAACAAAATTTTTTTCTCAGTGTAGTGAGTGCGAAAGCTTTGTGCAATTTTTTGTATGTATATTAAGTAAACTCTATACATATATTAAGTAAACTTAGTTAAATTTTCAACCATTTTTGTCGGAAAATAAAAAAGTTATGATTTTTTTCGTAAAAGTTGTCATTTTTTCACTTTTTTTAAATATTTAAATTTTTTATCACATGTAACTTTAATATTCTATTATAAATACCGCAGAACTTTGGAAAGTAACCTATTAAGAAGTTCTAAAAAAATTTGCAAGTTAAAATTTTAAATGGTATAGTCTTTATAAGAATTTTTGTCGCTGAGGAAGATTCTGAAGTTGGAAATTATATAATTGATGTAGATAAAGTCGATGTAAAATTTACAGGTAAATAAAAGTACATTTTTTTTTAATAAAAAACCTTTAGTACAAAATTTTAGTACAGAATTTCAGTAAAAAATGTTAGTACAAAATTTCAGTAAAAAATGTTAGTACAAAATTTCAGCTTCCTCCAACTGAATATCACTTACTATATGATGTAATATAAGAGTCCATATAGCGAAAACAAAAATTTTCCATACAACCCGATTTAAGATTTGGCTGTTTTCGTCATTTATTGGTTTATAAAAAATTTGTAAATAAAAAATTTCAGCCTCCCTCAACGAAATATCATTGATAGTGATATAACAAAGCGGAATCATCGCGAATCATCGCGGAAAAAAAAATTCTTGTCGTTTTTTGGAAAAGCCGAGATTCTAAATATTTACCGAAAATAATAATGAAAATGGGAGAATTTTCGGAAAATATTGAATTGAATGTTAAAATCTATTAAATCCAACGAAATAATGTAAAAATATGAAAACCATTGATAACAAAAAATAAAATAAATTGCTTAAGGACCCCTAAAACTTTATGTTTTTATTTCATTTTGATTTTTCAACAACAAGCTTCCTAATCGTCTTACAATTTTTATTATTTTAACGATGAATATATCCTTGTCGTTACCAATTGTTTTGATATTTTATACATCATTTTGGTATTACAATTTTTAGGTAATTGATAAGCAATAAAGAAGCTCAGTCGATTTTTTGGAGAGACTAACTTCGCTTTAAGATTGTTGCCTCGGCAGAATTTGAGAGGAACTCATTTTAGCATTACCAATTTTGAATCAGCCTGTATGAGAGAATACACGGCTTATATATACCCTGTGTATTAATACCGTACCCGACACATGTCTGCGTACGAACGCGGATAATAGTTGAGGGATGGACGGACGGATGTGGGGATGACAAAAGTACGGAGGTTTGCGTTACCAGTCAGGAACAGACAACGTATAGACAAGGTTCCCCTTACAGAAAGCGAGGATATAATAAGAGAAGGAGAAAACGGGAAACACCGTGAAGAGAAATGACAGGGACAGTTCGAACGCAGTTCGTCAGTTGACGCTTCTCTTTCGTACTCGTCCCGTACATCCTATACAAATACTTTTTTCACTTCTATGGAAATGGTGATGAAACGCTCATATAATCGGGGCTTACATTTTCAGACGTCCGAAAAAATATACTCTTCCAATTTTTTAAAAAAATCCTACTTATAGATTTCTCCAGAACTACGCTATAATATTTGAAAAAGTGGCATCTGGCGTAGCCAATAACTTAAAAAAAAACGTCTAATTATAATGGAGAGCCTAATTATAATCAGAACCGATTTTCGAAAAGTACTTAAGGTAAACGGCCCAGTTAGTGACACTTTTAGTGTCGCGGTGTCGGATTTCTGCTATTTATTCATGCGTGATATGGCCAAACCGAAAACTAAAGGTTTCAACATGTGCATTAACGGCCCCCGAACGAGATTCACCTATCGTGAAAGTGAAAAAATAAAAATTTATTAATAAAATCATAGTTTTAATAGCGCTTTTCTGATACCGGAGTTCCTAAGACTGAAGCCACGCCCATGTCCTAGTTTGTGCGATTTATGACACTAGTGGCGCAGTTTATGACGCCTGCGCGTCACCAGTTACTGACACTAACCTTCAAACTTTTCACGAATGATAATAGTTTCATTATTGTATTTTTTCCCCGTTTCTTCCGTTCATAAAAACTAATGCTCTTTTCTTTAAATTGGTTTTTCACAGTAAATTAGAATAAATGAGCAAAGAAAATTGTTTGATGCAACAGGTGACATATCGAGGCGTAACAACATGGGCACAACCTCAATTGTATGACCCAGTTATTGACACCCCGAATTTAAATAGATACCTGACTAAAAAATTATTTCTTATCTCGTCGATAGACTGGTTCCTGCTGAAGACGTTGATACCATTTTTAGGTTGTTTTATACTTGCATGACGAGGAAAATTCACAACATGTCGCTTGTCGTAGTTTGTGGGTTTCACTGGTCCATTTCCATTTTAAATATTTAATTCTAGAATGTGTATCTCTCCAATAATTGAAAGTGAAAAATTCTACTTAATTAGCCGGTAATTGGATTATTATTCGACAAAAACTGCATTTATGGCAATGAAAATTGAGCCGTCGGTGTCACAATCTGGGACCGTGGCAGTAACTGGGCCGTTTACCTTATAAAAAGATCTTCTGCAAAAAGCAGAGCCCTTCAGAACGAGATCAATGAAAATTGAAGAAAAACCAAAGAAATTTCGTCAGTATATTAATTTCTTCTGCGATTGATGAAAGGAATTTTCAGAATATCAATACAAAATAAAAATTAATACAAGATGGCGAGTATCTAAAGGGAGTTTTGATTTTTGCAAATAAATATGAAAAAATACTCCAATCAAATGATAGATTGTCGCATCAGGAAAGAGCTCCCAATATTTGAAAAGATCAATGGAAAACGTAGTTAAAAAAAAAGGTGTTGAGAGTTTCAATTGTGATCCGATCGTCTCCAATTTTCAGGGAATATTTTTTTACATTATTCACTGGAAAAAAATATCGTGTTTAAAAAGTAGTTTTTCGATTTTTAGACTAGGATGACTAATTAATCAAAAATTCTCAGCATTAAGGCTGTATTTTGTTCTAAAGACATACATTTTGAGAGTTTCGTCAAGCTCGATAAAAAATAACAAATATATTTTTACCATTCTTTTCTTTACAACGTATTTATTAATATTTTAACAATAAACAAAAAAAATCGAGAAAAAAAATTGTAATTAAATAAGTTGTAAGCCGATAAAGTTGGGACTAAAAAAAGAGGTGTGCTGGCTGACACGATTGCAACCTGTCTAGTCATCCGATGCAAAATAAATTAAAAAACATTCTTAATTAGTAAGAATATCGTTATAGCCCGTACCTCAGAGGAAAAGGAAAAAAATCGCTAAATGGCTGTCTGAACAAAAAAAGGCTTTTTTCAATTCATTTTTTCATAGTTTTTAATTTTTTTACAATAGTAAAAAAAAAATAATATTGACACAAAAGCGGTAGAGGCGATAGAGAGTTAAATATTGAAGACTGGTAAAAAATTTGAAGTAAATCGGTTGAGTAAGACTTGCGTCACTAAAATAGCTATAACTCCGTAAATTATTAGAATTTGAAAATTTCCTCTTGAGGATATATTCTCAAAGGTCTAAACTTTAAGAATATGCAAAAAAAATTTTTTCAAAATTCTAGACCAGAATACTCCCACTAAAAATATTCGTCCACGACGACTCCGCGAATAATTATTGTTTAATCCGATAAAATTGTCAATGAAAATAATTTTGAGATTTCTGTTGCTGGAATTATTTTGCGTGTTTCTCATTGACTGAAACTTTGCTACTGTTTCTCATATAGCTCGAACTGGGAGACAATATATGTTACCATCATAAATACCTATTAAATCCATGTGCTCGAAATGAAAACGCGGACTCCCTTTCTAGCCTTGCTGACAGACGCTCTCGAAAATACATGGGATATTGTAACGGCAACTGGACACGAAATTTCCGCGTTGATTTATATCCCTTATATAAGAGAGATGTTAACCTTTTTCTCTCTCTCTCTTTCTCTACTTCTTCTTTGTCGCTGCCGAATCTCACGTGACATCGAAATTTTGTGATTTCAATGAGGACTATTCGTTCCCAACGGAGGTACAATTGATGACTGACCTCATAATCCAGAGGCTTGAGATATGGCTACGAATTTCGTAACGAAGGCTTCTACTCAAACGTGTTTCGTTTCGCAATTTTATTTATTGTGACATACTGTAATTATTAGGGCGATTTTTTTGTCGACTTTTTTTATTTCTTTCACTCCCCACCCGAAATTTTGTTGCATATATCTGAAAGAAAACTCCCTAAAAGTGACAGCCCTTAATATTAATATTAAGTACTTTCCCTTCCCGTGATAAGTTTTTCCATCTAAAATATCCGTAAATGAAAAACTTTTTTCTTCAAAATTTCACCACTCCGCGGTTTTTTATGCTATTGCATTGATTTTGGTCGCAATTTACGCAGAATTGAACGATCTTTGAAAGTGTCCTCAACAGCGTAAGTGTAACTTACACTGGTGAACCGGTACGAGGTCACTAAAGTTGATTTTTAACCACAATTCTCGTTTTTTCGCTGTTATCTGCGAAATGATTAACTATATCGAAAAAATGTAACAAAAAATTTTTCTGAAAATTTAATTTCCTACAAAAAAGGTCCTTTAGACCTAATTGCTAAAATCAATATTTCTTGAGATGTTGAACCTTAACTTATTTGTGATATGAAATTTTTTATGGATTATCGAACAAAAGTTTCAAATTGTTGATAGTCCATATCATATCACCACTCGTGATATGATATGTGATATGGTGATATGATATAGAATATTAACTATTTAAAACTTTTGGTTAGAAAAACTATACAAATTTTATACCATAAATAAGTTACGGTTCAATATCTCAAGAAATATTAATTTAAGCAGTTAGGTCTAAAAGACCTTTTTTGTAGGAAATTAAATTTTCAACAAAATTTCCCTAAACATTTTTTCGGATAAGTGAATCATTTCGGAGATAACAGCAAAAGATCGAGAATTTTTGGTAAAAATCAACCTTAGGGACCCGTACCATGTCACCAGTGTAAATTACACTTACGCTGTATAAGACACTTTTAAAGATCGTTCGATTCTACGTAAATTGCGACCATAATCAATATGATAGCATGAAAAACTGCGGAGTGGTTAAATTTTGACGAAAAAAGTTTTTCATCTACTTGATATTAATATTGAGGACTGTAATTTTCAGGGAATTTTCTTTCAGACATATACAACAAAATTTTGGATGGGGAGTGAAAGAAAAAAAATAAGTAGAAAAAAATCGCCCTAGTAATTATATTGCCAAATAAATCGTATTGTACAATAATAATACGTGAATGAAAAATAAACAACGTTTAATGTCAATAACGTTTATGAATCAGTGAGAAAAAACCATTAATTGAAAATTCATACATATATATTTTTAACTTTGGAAGAAAATAACATTTACTTGGATGAATTTTATTTGTTAACTTGTCCGAAACAAAAATTGTGTTTTTGTTTAAAAAAGGATTAATTTTTTAGGGGCTTTCTTTAATTTAAAGTTGAATAATTCTTGTTAAACTTTGTGAATTACGATTTCATGTCAAGACAAAGTAACCTTATTAAGGGGAAGGTGACCCTCCCTCCCCCTGCCTTTTTTGTGAATGTGAGTGCAAGAGGAATGAACTTAAAATTCCTAACATATTTTTCTCGCAAACGACTTTATGGAATAAAAAAAAGAACAGTGGCAGCTACCGGCACATATTAATTACGCAGGAGGCCTTTTGTTTTCTTGTCCCCTCGAGCTACCAACGAGAAAAATGTGTTATAAAAATTTTAAGGTTGCGTTGACCTCTATCGTTCCCTTAAGTAGAGGCTGAATACCCTCCTTCCCTTCCTCCCTCTCGGCTTTCCGCGCTTGTGAGTACGAGAGAGGCAACTCTATAAAAATTGTGTGGGAGCGAAAAAGCGGGTCCTTAGCCTCCTCTTAAGCCTCCTCTTCCTCCTCTCATGAGATCTCTCACAGAGCTATGTCCCTCACAAGCACGGAAAAGCAAGAAAGAGGAGCCTTTGCCTCGACTTAAAGGAAAACCATATTAGTTTCAGCGGCATTCCAGGTGTAACTTCATCTGGACGTCTAAAAGTTCAGGAAGACGATATTAACCCTTTGGGGGTCCAAACGACCCCAGTGCAACTTTGAGCCAAAATTCCAATCTGTTTTTGGCGGACAAAAGCACTGGCCTGTCATCTAAGGATCCTTTGGAGTTCCCTTAATAAGCACAGCATAATAGAGAAATAATGGCGGCAACAGTTTCGCTGTGGCATTCGAAAAGAAAGCATCGTGCACGAGCTGGGGTCAGTTTGACCCCCAGTTTGACCATTGTGTAATTTTCTACGGGAAATTTTGATTTTTTTTTCTTTTTTTCTGTGTTGAACATCAGCATACAAGCTAACTACCATCATGAAAGTCATTTTTTTTTTTTTTTATAAACTATTAAAATTTACTCCGAAACTTCAAAATTGAAAATTGCGGAATTTTTGGGGCTTTTGGAGTCTTCAAATATTTCAGTGAATTATGTTCATTTCTCTAAAGACGCGCAATTTTTCCATTTTTATATATAAAATTTTTGACATAAATGAAGTATTTTTGTTATTTATTGAATTTTTAAACTCCAAAATAGAGTCCCCTAAGCCCCTCTTTAAACGTCTAAATAAATCACTTTTTTGAAACGCCGACTATAGAGCTTGTTTTTTTAAAGTGCCATATCTCAAGAGTGTTATCCTAAAATTTTATGAAAAAAAAAATTCAAAAAAAAATCAGAGTGCATTGCATATTAAGGATGATTGAAAGTATCATCCTGAATTTTTTGAAGTCATTTTGAATAGACCTCTGGACATGGCAAGCGTTCAAAGATGACTGGGGTCAAAATGACCCCATGTGACCACCGCGTTACGATTAGTATTGTCGAGAGAGTGCCTAAAAATGGTTTGTGTCCATTTTGAAGCATTTGTAATTCCGTTCCTAATACGAAAGAAGCGGAAAATTCAAATTATCAGAACTTGAGAAGGAATTGCTGATCGAGACGAGAAAAGCTTCGCTGACAGAGACAACGAATGGGGAATAAAGAGAGGGGAAGAAAGAAGGAGAGTTCGCGAGGGAGAGAAAGGCTGATAGAGAAGCGATGATACCAAGCATCCGTCTCGCTGATATGCCGAGAGCTTCGACGATCCTACACGACGGTGGAAGTTAGTTAACTGGCTGGTCCCGTCAATTCGATCAAAAAGCTATCAGGCTTTTCTTGATGAATAGCCAAGGGTTACGTGAGCTGGGAAACGCGGCGTCGCACACGATTTAGCTTGATACGCGATGCTGGTCGATCTTCTTCCGTCCTCTCTCGACAAGTCTGTGGTATGGCGCGCGAAAATGGTCCAGAGAAAGAGAGAGAGAGAGAGAGAGAGAGAGAGAGAGAGAGAGAGAGAGAGAGAGAGAGAGAGAGGGAGAGAGAGAGAGAGAGAGAGAGAGAGAGAGAGAGAGGGAGAGAGAGAGAGAGAGTGAGAGAGAGAGGGAGAGAGAGAGAGAGAGAGAGAGAGAGAGAGAGAGAGAGAGAGAGAGAGAGAGAGAGAGAGAGAGAGAGAGAGAGAGAGAGAGAGGCAAAGATGAAGCTGTGATAGGATATGATGAACTTTAATTACAGTGAAAAAGACACAAGAGTTCTCCGAGGGCGGGTTACAAGAGCAAAAGGAGAATGAAACAAGGGAGAAAGTGCAGAGAGTGACATGGAAGAAGTCACGTCGCTGCGTCAATTTTTGATTTTCCATTAACGGCTCGAATTTTCTGATATTCGGTGCTCAAATAATTTCTGGAGGAAAGAAAACGCGCCATTCGTCAAGGTATGTTTCACTGAGGTTTCAAATTTCTATCTTGAAATGATGATCAGGCACTCCTTTTTTTGTAACATTGAAAAGTCAATATAGATATGCAGTTTTTCATGCCCAACGTTCTGGACGCCATTTTCTCGTTTTACCATTGCCTGTCATTGTCAATTCTGCATTGATTTGTTTCTCAGATGAAACCGTGCGGATTCAAACCGGCAGAGTGAAAAGAAAAAAAGAAACCTCGACGTTGTTTGCAAGCAGTCATACAAATACAACGTCAACTGTACATGCAATTTTGTACTCTGTACATATTGACGCGCTTCGCTTGACATACTGCGTTTTCCGTTCTCTGTAAAAGTGCAATTTTTCGATATATGAGAAATAGAGGACGGTAAACAAACGCAGGGTTTTATACGAACTTTTTTTACCTACTTCTCCAGTCTTTCCTGCAGCTTGACGCATCCCTCCGAATCGATAATACTGAATTTTCCCAGAAGGAAAACGCACGAGGCTTGATCTAGATTTGCAGAGGTCCATCGTTAATTGTTCGTTCAATAATAATACTAATAATAATAATTCAATAATAATAGAGGGTTAAAAATAGTAGAATAGTGATTTATCTTTCACATAATAGTGACGTTTTCGTCTAAATAGTATTTTTCGTCTAAAAATGAACAAAAATGTTTTTAATGAAAATTCCAAAAAAAATTGATTTTTTGAGAAAAATATTGGTGGATTCATGTTCAAGGGGACACAGTACATCGATATAAAGTTTGAACAAGAAAACAAAAAAACATTTTTTTTACATTTTGGCCAAAATTGAATCTTTGCTTCGTTCATTCGATTCTGATGATTTTTCGAAATTTGTCTCCTATCCTAACTGGCACCTCTATTCTAACCATTGCTGAGCTCTGAAATAGTGACAATAGTGACCAAATTTCGAAAATAGTGAAAAAAGTGACACGATTTTAAAATAGTAACTAATAGTGACAATAGTGACTCACTGGCGAACCCAGTACATTCGAGATAAGATGATAACAATAATGAATCGACGTTTTTTACACCAATATTATTGTCAAATTGCGTTTAAGCGGTGGGGAAAAGTTATACCTCTCACCGTGAAAGATGTAAAATTACTTTTTTACATTGTAACTTGTCTTATAAATACTTCTTGAAATTTCCAAGGCGGTCGAATCAAACTTCAGAGTTCTAAGCTCTCATGTTTCTTGTTAATTACGAGTAATCCGCTTATAAAACTTTGAGGGCGTTTTTCTCAAAAGTTCACGTTTTCTGAGTCGAACAAGACATCTCAAAAGCTGCTACATCGATCTTTCCGAAATGCCCCGGGCTTTTTTTATTAAAAAAAAATCTAGTATTTGACTGACAAATTCTCTTTCAGACACATATTTTCGATTTGATAAATGAAAATTCCTCAATTTTCTCGTATAAATCTAGACTTCTCACTTTTAACCCTCACCATTTTGTTTTCATCTCATATACTGCGGAAATTCTTTCAATTAATCGCAGAATAAAATATTGTACCACCGAAATTTGTTTTTGTTTTTTTTCACATCACCTATTGCCAAAAACCTTTTGAAGGAGTTCTTCACTGAAAGAAAAAATTACTAGAACCAAAGAAATAAAGTTTTGAAGGCGAAAAATCATTTTTTCCATTATTTGCCAAAACATATTAGATTGGTTCCCTTATGTATTTACTTGGTTCATTTTTTTCAGTCAATTCCGTAAATTTCTGTTTCATTAAACGAATTTACTTGAATCTAAAAATATGTTATCAATTATATATGTATAATATGTTGTCTGAATCAAGAACACATTTTATCATTCAAAACATGCATGTCTTTTAATATAGGAAGCACTGAGAAAAAAAATTTGTTGAATCAACAAATTAATTAGTCCAATCAACAGAAAAAATGATCGATTCAATCAAATGCGTGTTTATTATTTGTTGCTAAAAAATTTATAAAAAATATAGAGCCCTTGCCAAATAATTTAATATGCATAGTGTAGTGACCCCAAAAAGAGATAAATACTAGAAAACAAAGAGAAATCTGCGCCAATTCTCCGATATAATTTCACTGTCCGACGGAGATTCGAACCCTCGACCCTACCTACCATCATACCTATCCTACCTAACTACCTGACATGCTACCTATTACGCTATCGACTACTACTATGTATGCACTTAAAAAAAGTTGGGAGTTATGAAGATTCGAATATAAGAAAACATTTAAAAAACCATTTTTTTAATTTTTAACAATTTATGTATACTATTAAAGTATATTATAGAAATGATAGTTCTTTGCTAGACGGAAATAAAAATGTAATCATTCCAAACAAATATTCTATTGGAATAAAATAATGTAGAATTTATTTGACTACAGCTTCTTTTAAAATAATCACAATAAATTTTATATCTAATAAATATTGAAAATGCTACAGAAATATTTTTAGAAGTAAAATAATGATGAATTTATTTGCAAGAAATAATTTTGTTCGAAAAAAATAATTTCGTATTGAATTCGTTTTTTAGATCCAAATCATCTCATGATTATGAAGCGATCAATGTAATTAACCGAATGTAATTAACCCAATTAATTGTTACTATTAAAGAAGAGCTTAATATAATGGAGTAATAGATCCGTGAAATTATTTTTTTAAATGAAGAGTTATTTTCTTGGTTCAACAAATAAATAATCGAATTAATACTTTCATTTAATAAATAAATTCATGTTCTCAAATTCAATAATTTTTTTTCTCAGTGTTCCTGAATCAAAAAAATTACTCATAAAAAAAAATAAGAAATAAACAAAATCCTCATAAAATTTGCTTTAAAAAATTGCTCTCTTTTGTGAAGTGACTTTTGGAAATACCAAACTTTAAAAATATATATATAACAAAATAAATATTTTTTTGTAAAATAGAATTACGTTTTTTTCCTAAAGTCATCAGCAGTTGCAAATAATTCTTCAGGTATGATTGCGAGACTGTCGTTACATGAAAAGAAACATTGTGCAATTGACAAGATAAAAGGGGAAAAAAGTGTATTCGTCGTTATTGCAATCTGACTGTGATGTCTGCGTGATGGAATCGGGCAATTAGCATGAGAAATAAGGTTTCGAATCAAACGCATTTGGCGCGGAAATCATTTACATCTATCAACGAATGGGGCATATTAGCGTGTAGTTGTGTAGTTATACAGTTACATGACATTCCTATTCGAGCATTCTCATTATTGTTATGACGAGACAAAGACCCTCGAGTCGGTACTCTATTTTAGAACTGGCAAATTGCTTCGTTGCTCTGCGATACTTCCGAGACCAAATGGAAACAGCGTAAACAATCGTTGATGTGTAACAGCGTCGATTCCTCGTGCACGTGTGTCTGCAGCAGCCATTGCTATGGGTTATTCATTCGCCAAAGTTCGTCGCAGCGAACAATCTGCGTATATACGCGTTACTTCCAATGATGAGTGAGTTCAGTCTTGAGAAACGGAGTAATTGCAATATGCACAGTAATGCAGATCATGAAGTATACAAATTTATGGAGCACAGCTGTCAATGGCTGCATGGAAACAGTGCACTCTGCTAAGGGCGCATGACCAAACCCACGCACAATTTCATCCCTCTGTTGCCGATCTAACGCAAGAGTTTCAACGCGTCTCCTCATCATCGATTCTAAACCCAGCATCCATTATCTTTGGTTCCCTAATATCCCAACTAATCGTCTCAGCGTGAATTTTCAACGACGTAACAACATCGAACAGGATTAAATCGCACTCAACTGAGATATTGTACGCGAAAAGCGAACACATTAAGGGCTAACACCACCAGAGTGGTCCAAGAAAGAGGCCTAACTTTGATAATTTGTTTTTGGAGTAGGTATAAAGAGTTGGGTTCTTTTTCAGAGGGTTTTATTAAACACATATTGAAGTATGACATAAAAATGTATTATTATTTGAATACAAAATGACAGCTGCCGAGCCAAGCTTTGAAGTGACCTTCATAACTCCTTGAGCGAAAGACGGATTTCTAGTAAAGTATAAAAGCTGGAACGAAAAACTACATTTTGCTTCCTCATAAAGGAAGCTTTGTTTTCGCGAAATTTTTTTTTTCGCGATTTTCATGTCAGTATGTTCAAAATGTCCCAAAACGTCGACAAGTCACATTTAGAAAAAATGTCCGGACGTATGTATGTGTGCATGTGTGTGTGTGTGTGTGTATGTGTGTGTGTGTGTGTGTGTGTGTGTGTACGCTTTGTGCTTTCCTTAAAATGAATATGTCTGGAGAACGCTTTGGGCAATCGACTTGAAATTTGGTATACAAGTAGACTACGTATGTTGTAAGTGCAATTTTTTTTTATATTGCAAAATAATTGTAAATTTGGCTGGATTTTGTATTTTCTGTAAATTGTTTGTTAGTCATCTAACTTTCGTAATTTTGCAGTTACCACCCTGAAATTTTATGTGCAGATACACTTTATAATAAGGACGGTTGGGATTGAATTTGGAAAAAATCGCTCAAGAGGTTCGGTTTGAAAAAAAAAAAAAAATTTTCGTAAAAAATGTGCAAGTTCTCTAACTTTTGTAATTTTTCATCTATCGAGCTGCATTTTTTGGTGACGATTCACTCAATAACAATGAAAAATAATACTGAATTTCGTAGAAAACGTTTGAGGGGTTCGGTTAAAAAAAATTATTGAAATTTCCATAAATATTTTGTTAACGCTCCAACATCCGCATTTTTAGAAGTATCGAGCTAAAACTTTTTGCACAAATACACTAGATGATAAGAATGGTTAGGGTTGAATTTGGTGAAAAATACTCAAGATGTTAGTTTGCTAAATTTTTTTGAAATTTTCGAAAAATACTTGTTAACACTAAGTTTCCTAATTTAGCAGCTATCGAGTTCACTTTTCTAGCACCAATACACTGGACGACAAAAACAATTAATAATGTAATTGAACGGAATTGCTATAAAATCATGCAAATTAGAAATTTGCACATAGCTTCTTCATTTGTTTCCGTCGTTCGTGAAGCTTCCTTTATGAGGAAGCCATGATAATAAACATTCATGCCATAAAGATGGTCAAGGAGATCCTCATAAAGGAGGGTTGACGAACGGCGGAAAAAAATGAGGAAGCTATGAGCAAATTTCTAATTTGCATGATTTTTTAATATGCTATGTACAATTGGCTCTGGGAGGATGTAGGGGTTTCTTTTTTAATTAAATTTTGAAAAGATTGGGCACTTTCGAAAAAAAGGAATAATTTTTGGATGAAAACTTGTTTATTTAAAAAAAATGTACGCTTAATTAAGAAACGGCTACCTAATTTCATAAAGAATGTGATTGTGAAGCTTTTTCGTAATTTGAAATAGATCCATCCAACAGTCAAGTAATCTGTTCTCGGAGTTCTAAAAAAGTGATTTCGAGAAAAACGCGTTTCGAAACCGAGAATTAAACCTCTTAAATTTTTTTTTCACTAGAGGACCAATTTGATAATATTTTTATAATCCTACAGTATAGTTTAAGCCGATTAAATATCGATTTTTAAAAAAATCCTAGAGTAGTGTTATCCCTTAATTGAGCTACTGTGAAGCAGGCAACAAGGAGCGAAGAGCTTTTCGTCGATCCTCCAGGATTTTCATTGAATCATTGTATTCGTGCAATGTAATATCGGGTGGTTTAAAAACAGTTTTTTCTGATTCCGGACTCGTAGGGACGTTTTTACTCTGTCCCTAAAAAAATAGGCCACGCGCAAGCGGAGGCATGTACGATTATTATTTTCAATGTGGAATTCTTCATCCGAAATCTTTTTTTTTTTCATTTTTCTGCTGTTATATTAGGCAGAGCTGGGCAGTACTTGAAAGTACTCGGTACTTGCAGGTACTTGAAGTACAGTACTTGCAAGTACAAAGTACTTCAAAAGTACTTCAAGTATTGTACTTAAATTTTTCAAGTACTTCATGTACTTGAAGTACTGTACCTGAAAATTTCAAGTACTTTTCTGTACTTGAAGTACTTTTTTCAAGTACAAGTATCAAGTACTTTTGAATGTGTCTTGCAGATGGTTGCATGTGCAAAGCCTTTGAATATGGGTCATTCCATGTCAAATCCACCAATATTTGGAATCGACCCCTTTCAATTTCGATTAAATTTGGTCAGAAGTTTTCTTTTATCATAAAACAAAGTTCTAACAAAGGAAAAAAATTAAATTTTTTTACGAAAATTGAAAATTTCACCATTTTTTCAAGTTTATTTTTTAAATATTTCGAAAATTATTATAGTTACGAAAAAATCGTTCTGGGTTCGTCTTAAAGAGTATACTTGGGGCTACGAAAAAAAATATTCCGAAACAAATTTTTGAAATATCATGAAATTGGAGCATTTTTTTAAATCGTGAGAATCCACGATCAATATTAATTTTTTTTTTGTATTTTCTTTATATAACACCTTGTACTGAGATTAAAAGATCCTGAAATTTTCAGAAATGTGTTTTTCTTTGTTTCAAAAATATGAATTTTTGATCAATTTGTAATTTTGACTGCTGAAAATTACAAAATTACATGATTGCTCAACTTAAAAAAATTTATATTTTTGAAAAAAAAACCCTTTCTGAAAATCTTTCAGGATCTTTTCAAATCAGTACAACGTATTATATTTAAAAAATTGAACAAAAAATTCTATGTTAATTGTGGATTTTCACGATTTTAAAAAATTCAAAATTCTCAAAATTCATCATTTTTCTAAAAGTTTTGTCGGAAATTTTTTTTTTGTAGCCCCAAGTATACTCTTCAAGACGGAACGAACGATTTTTCATAACTATCATAGTTTTCAAGATATTTAGAAAAAAAATTTGACAAATGGTTATATTTTGAATTTTGCATAACTTTTGAAAAAATTCCTTGGTAAAACTTGGTTTTATGATAAAACAAAACTTCTGACCAAATTTCATCGAAATTGAAAGTGGTTGATTCCAACTCTTGGTCAATTTGACATGGAATGACCCAAATACCAGAATTTACGAGACGTACCCGAAAACTAGAACAGTACTTGATACTGGTACTTGATTTTTTCAAGTACTTGTACTTCAAGTACCCGTTTTGACAAGTACTTGCAAGTAATAAGTACTTTGTACTTCAAGTACCTACGGTACTTTGTACTTGATACTTGAAGTACTTGCAAGTACTTTGCCCAACTCTGATTTTAGGTTACTCACTGAACTATTAGAAGCTTTTTTTAAGACAAAATTTTAAAAATAAAAGATTAAAAAAATATACGTTTTCATTCGATTTCGCACATCATTATGATTCTTGTTAAGCATTTTACAAAGTTCAATCCACGAATCCGTCCTCCAAATCATATGAATAAATTTCATAAACTAACCATTCAAAAATTGATGAGGGTTGAAAGTTCAAAAATTTCGACACCTACATTTCTTTAGATAAAAAAAGCTCAGTAAAAAAAATGTTCAAAAAGTACGAAAAGCCTGGGAAAACTTGATTGGTAGGGAAATCTGTCAAGCAAGGTTTTTTTTCTCGAATCACCCTGATCTAAAGTGAGATTTTAGCGTTTGAATAAAGATGCAAGCTCGACGAGGGCGATCGTTAATCGATTCTTTCACCATCGCGAATAAAATCGAAGGGTAACCGATGTGGAGACGCGGTAACACACGTTCTCGGAGCAAGTGGCCTCGAAGCGAGACGCCTAACCCATATATAGAATACACGATAATGTATAGCGTATATATACGTATAGTAACCATAGTACATCGGTGTAACATGCGCTAATATTCGTTGGTTGGATCGTAATATGCGAGCGTGAGAGTCCTCGACTATGACGTTATCTCTTTCTGAACATCTTTCTTCATCTCGGTGTTTCTCGTTTATTCACAAGTCCAGGCTTTCCTAAGCGCTGTGAGCCTCACGCACGTGTACATTACATACGTAAAACGTACGTATAAAAAAATTGCACGAGCAGAGATATTCATCGTTGTACTCATGCACTCCATATTCATACGGAGAGGCGCTCTTATTCCCCTTGTTTCATTCATCCTTGGATTCATCCATTCCTTCTCGACCAGTGGCTTCATTTCTCTTTTGTACGTGGTACTGAAATAGTAGGTAAAAAAAAATCCCCCATCTCCTCGGAATCTACTTTCAACTTCCGTTCTCGATTGTTCAAGAACGCGTGAGCATCGAGTAATCTTCATCCTAGAACCAGCCTCGGTATTCCAGAATTTCCAAAGAAAATCATGCTTAATGGACACGATACATATACCCATAATCCCATGCTCATTCCACTCTCATAAATTCCACTTATAGCCAATGGAGATAGTTGAAGTGGCTCGTGAATGTAGCAATTCGAAACTGCAAGTCAGGCGATTCCCGGACCATGATATCGTGTACTTGTATGGTGGCGAACACACATCTTGTTTTGTATCACTTGTACGTTACATCCGAATATATGCACACAGATGCAACGGTAATCTCTGTACAGACACCTATTCTGGTGTCCCTCGACGGTGGCCACAATACCCACACAGCGTGCAACCAGCAGCCTGTCCAGTGTCACCATACGCCCAACTTTTAATCCTCTTGCTGTCACAAGGATGACCACGATGGTCTTGCTCCGCCATTCCAAATAGAAGTGAGCATGCCCGTGTGCAAGTACGTGTCCCACTGTGGATAACGCTCCCGGCTAATAGTTCTATTTCTCCCTCCAAACTCGTAGGTGTGAGTCACTAACGTGGCTGATGAATTTAAAAAGAAATCCTGTCGGTTAAATATTTTTCCATGGTTTTCCTATTTTTTTTCATCGTTCATCGAATATTCTTTGTAAGGTAAATGTCCCAATTATTGAACACTGTGTATGTTTATTATTTCTCATTCACCTGCATGCATTTACTTATTTATAAAAATTTCATTACATATATGGAACTCTTAGCTATCGAAATGTTACGTTACTTGTGCAAAAAAAAGCTTTAATTAATAGAGAAACAAATTATTGAATCAGCAACGGTGACCCGATTTGACGTCGCGTGGTAACTGCTTATCGTTTTTGCTAAGACGCCCCGCTTCATGCGTAAGGGCATAAAAAATTCAAAAACTGTCGCATCTCAAAAAGTAAAAGCGTTTCAGGTTCCTCAGAAAATTTCTTATAAATAGCAATTAAATTTTTTTTTAAATTAATTATTTGTTAAAAAATACGGTGTTCGATTATTGGGACATAGAAAATGCAGTGTGTCCCAATTATTGAACACTCGAATTCTCCAAGATGGCGTCATTAAACCCATTAAAACATCGAGACAGTTAACGCGTGACATCGTGTGAATCGGATTTATTCAAACAAAAACTGTAAGTCCCTGAATAAACTTACATTTATTCTTTTAAGAATAACTCTAAGATCGTCAAATATATTTTTTATTTGTATTTTCGTGCAATAAACATTAAAAGAAAAGTAAAAAGAGAATATAACCTAAATGTAACCTAAAAATACGAATGTAATGTTCAATATTTTTTGCTCTCCGATATTTCAGTCGAAAAACAAGAGGGCTGCGACAAAATCAAACAAAAACAAAATATAAAAACGAGGAAGCTGAAAATAAAAATAAAATAAAGTTCGAGTTGAAAAGCAAAAATAAACCAAATGCGAATGAACCAAAAACCTGTTAAAAGAGACTAAATATATATTTTTGTATTTTTACATGATTAATCAAAGATTATTTAAGTGCTTGATTTTGCTTTTATTTCTTAATATTGTACCCAAAAGAATATTTTCAGAACGGAAAAAGAATTCTCGAGAGTGTTCAATAACTGGGACATTTGCATGCTTCACATTGTTATTCTTTTTTTCATTTGAAATCATTTAAAAATAATTTAAAGGGTGATTTTTCGAAAGTAAAAATATCAAAGTATCATTTGAACATGAAAGCGATGGTTTTTTTTCTTGATTTTATATTTTTTTCTCACCGAATTCAATCCCCAGATCCTTAGCTATTCTATAATTGGGACATTTACCTTAAATAGTTTTCAAAGATTTTGATATTCGACGCAAACTCCGAATGCCACAGCTGGTTTTCCCAGATGTCCTAATTATTCAGTTCATTTGTGTGAAAATTTCGAACCCGAGAGTTGGGAAATTATGGAAATAGGAATGTTTGCCAGATCTATTGCTTTTTTAATTTAATTTAGACCCAAACACTGGAGAGATACTTTCTGCCACTTCTGATTACTTAGTAATCAATTATTTTTCAATAAATTTTGTAGGTAAATTATAGGTACTGATTGATACTTTTTTATAATAATAAATTAATTAATAATTAAGGACTACTTTAGAAGGCCAAAAAAAAGCAAATTTTGAAGATTTTTATCCTCAGCTCCTTTATCAGATATAACTATAAAACTGTTATTACAATATTGTTTCATCTTTCAAAAGTACGAAACAAATTTTTTTATTTATTTCGATTATTTGAATAATTTATAGAAGGTGCCAAAATCGAAAATGTATTGTCCCACGGCCGACAGTTAATCTCAGGATTGGCAAGTTTGAAACAAAAAACTAAAAAAGCATTTTAGAGAGGAAGGTTTCTTACACAAAAATTAACCACCGTTAATGAAAAATCGATTGAAACAAAAAATGGCGGATGTCTGAAATAAATTGTGAAAAATTAAATTTTTATTTTCATTTCAAACATCCGCCATTTTTTTTTAAATCGATTTTTCATTAACGATGGTTAATTGTTGTGTAAAAAACCTTCCTCTTGAAATTTTTTTTTTGTTCCAGACTTGCCAAGGGACAAGACATTTTCGACTTTGGCGTCGCCCATAAATTATTCAAAGAATCGAAATAAATAAATTTTTGTTTTGTACTTTCGGAGGGAGAAACAATGTTGTAATAATAGTTTTATAGTCATATCTGATAAAGGGGCTGAGAAAAATTATCTTAAAAATTTGCTTTTTTCTGGCTTTCCAAAGTAGATTAGTACCTTAAATCACAAAAATAGCGTTCCCAAGTATTTCATGAAAATTTCAAAATGTTGTCCTAACCAAATGCCCAAAAGGATGCTTTTTTAATTCGTTTCCAAGTGTCTTCATCATTGAGTGCATCTGCACACAAAAATTGAGCTCGATAATTGTGAAAATACGACGAGCACTCACGAAAATTTTTCGCGTTTTGCAAAAAATTAAAAATTTTGCAAAAAAATAAAAATTCAACTTGACAACTGTCGTGCAATTTCGGAAAACTCTCAGCTGAGTCAAGGAAGCTAAGTAGTCCACTTGCATATTCAGAATCGATCGCTGATAAATCCTCCCCCAACATATCCATCTGGGTCTTTGAAGCTATTCATAAAAATCTGGCATGAAAATCTCAACAAAAAAAAATTCATGAAAGAGAAGTTTCCATTATTAGGAAGCAAAAGTATCGAATTTCTGCACAATTTCCCCGACACTCTTGAATTTTTTTAATGGACGAAAAAATACCACGAAAGTACTTGGAAAAATCCACCTGGTCCAATTGTGCAATATTCATGAGAGGATCGCAGGATTTATGTGAGAACTTCATCGAGGTTCGAGCTATCTCGTACATTGTATCAATCGGTATTTTTTGCCATGCAACTATAGTTCGATATACACATATATATATATATATATATACACAGCGAATGCAACCCTCTGGGAAAACAACAGACAGAAAGAGAAGAAATGGAAGTTTGCGGTGTTACACCGTATGTAACTCATCGCAGGGAGTTTTCTTCGTCCCAGATAAATTCCCCCGAGAAATCACTTGACTCAGCAGCCGTTTGAAATCGTTCGAAAGACCGAACGAATGAGTGAGATCAACTTCAACAACTTTCCAGCAATAACAGTTTTTCCGAAGAGATTGTTGCGATCTTCCATTTTCTCGCCCACGCTCTTACCTCATAGCTGGACTTTCGATAATACGTTTCTTGTATATTGATTCGGTGGACAAAAAAAATCATCAAACTCCACTAATTCATCTTGGTGAACAATATTTTACTTTTAATGTGTCTTCGCGGAGCAATAAAAACTCAAAACAATATAAATCAAAAAACTCTGAAGCAGGGTTTCCTGCTGGTTTTTCAGGGCGATCGGAGTCCTTATGAAAAGTAATGGCATTCACGTTTGTAAGTTATATCTTCCCATGATAAATCGAGGTGATCATCGTTAATCTTCTTAAACTGAATCCCTCCCCAGTGGACTTAATTTCCCGGGTGAATTCTCTTGGCTATACGAATACGTGCAATAATCTCCTTCGATATAATCTACGTCATACAAAATCCCTTTTACCGCAGCTTTTTTGTCATTGATTTCCCAATTTGATGTGTGACATTTCTCATTTATCGTCGAATCAAGGTTGTGCCAAATGCCGCCCTATTAGTTCCTATTTGTAAAAGTTCACGGAAAAAAAAGATCAGTGACAATTGACGTGTAATATTTAAAAAATTACTGAATTCAATGCAGAATATACGGTTCAGAACTGTAATTCAGGCGTTTTACTGGGAATCCATTATAAATTAATGGATTTAATGTAGTTCCTACTTTTCAAACCATTATAAATGCTGATTTACACTGTAAAAAATGCAATGTTCACCGCAAAAAAATGACAAAGTAGAAATAACAAGCAGATACGACGAAATCCACTGTGTTTGAACTGTAAAATTTACAATGGTCTCTGTAGAATGTTCAAAGCGCATAATTAGAAATTGCAGTGTTCCCAGTGAAAAATCAAATGCACGCCGCAAAATATGCAACGTCAATTTCAATTTTTACAGTTTGGCACTGTAACGGGACTACCTGCGGCGCGCCACGATCTCTGCATTTCGCCCGAGATCCGCTAGATAGCGTCGGACGGCGCGCCCTCTCGCGCCAGCGAAAGAGCCACCGAGCACCTATAAGGTCCGATGTATTACCAACATCGGCGTCCTCAATTGACATACAATTATTGGAACATCACCCGCGTTCTGTGGTCGAGCAGTCCTATGGACTGAAGACTACATTTTCTTGACAGATCACCATTGCATTTCGGTGACGCTCGTGCTCTTTATGGGTGCGAGGTTAAACTAAATTCGCTTCATTAATTGATCTCACGATTAATTAGTCAAGTACAAGCCCTCGTAGCTATGAGCCTGAGCGAGGATAAATAACGGTTTATTGCAATATTTGAATAAATTGGAATTTATTCAAATATCGAAACGTTCACTACACTATAATTTATTTCAGAAATTACAGTATTTTCAGTGAAAAATAAAAAACGTACCGCAAAATATACTACGTTCTTTTCAATTTTTACAATGTACACTGTAATTTTTTCACGGCCTCTGGATAATTTTCACAATGTGAAATGTGTAAAAAGTTCACCGGATACAACAGAAATGTAACGTTTCACGTAGTGTACATTTTACTGTTCCACACTGTAAAAATTCGTCTGATGGGCCTGTACTGTGTCATGACATCTGTTTATTGTATTAAAGAGATATGCAAATTTCACTGTTTGCCCTTCCAAGAGGCGCTGTTGATGGGGAAAACGGTAAAAATTAATGGGAATCTCAGCAGTTCTCACTGATCATTTTTTTTCGTGTTGGTGAAGTAGCAGAACGAAGGTCGGATAAACCGTGACATCCCCAGACAAAATTTTGAAAATCCGATATGATGACAATTTTTTTCGATCTTTCTGGTATAGCACATATTTTTCTTCGCCCGGAAAAATTCGGCTTCTCCGACCAAAAGAATGTCGTGCGGTTCTTATAACCCAATATTTTTCCGTAGCATAGATATATTGACTTAATACCCCAACACGGGGGAAGGTGGTGTGTGCCGTTATTTCTTCTACCCTCGAACGCCACACAAGGCTATTGTAAGAAAGCTGAAGGGAGAATGGAATGGCCCCCAAAATTGCCGAGACCAGAGAATGCTTTAATTCCACTGGTTTCCCCGTGAACGGCGAAATATTACAGTTTTATTGATTTATAGATAAGAAGGGAACTAGCGAGAACAGGGTGGTGGTCACGAAATTGTGTGTATGCGTAAACACAACTTATCAAACCTCTCGATCAATATGGGAAGTGTATGGTTGATGGAAATTTAACGTCCAATATTTTGTTGACCAATCCGGCTACGGTCTCGGGCCCAACGATAGTCGTGGATGCATAGTAGGGCCTTTCGGCACATTGGAATCTTTCTACTTCTGGAAGTCGTCGACTGATGTAACTTCACTTTTAGGCGTACACTTTTGCGGAATGCACGACTATGAAGCTGGAAAATTTTCAGAGGACGAAGGCTTTCTGTAAAGATGTTTAATCAAGATTATTAAGGACGACAAAGTTTATGAAGAGTCGAAATGGAACGGTCGAAGGACCTTTCGGGACGCTTGTTTGGAGTTGAAGAGCCCCCGACAGGATGATCCTCTCTCGTTCGCAAGATACCAGCTCAAACTGATATTTAATTGTACAACCTAAGGACGACGAACCCTGCCACTCCTACGTCTGGACAGAACCCAGAATTTTCCGAGTCTCTCGTTGCCTTATTCGCAAATTGGACCCAACAAATTTGAGTCGACGGTGAATTGTCCATTGAAGTACCGAAGTTGAACGATACGGTCGTCGACCGTCAGGGACGTCGACCTTTTAAGCAAATTCGAAATCTTCATTTCAAATGTAATCAGTCAGTGATGCATTTTTTTACGATTCGACCCAAGCTGTATCTGCTTCGTGAAATTTTTCGTATCGTTGATTAAATTTTTGGACTGCACATGACATCTGTTCTAAGGAATGTCAGTGGGCAAGTTACCTAAACTACTACATCGACCGTTTTGAAATTCGTCAATATTTTTATAGAAGGAAGAATCTGGTATTCGACGAAAACCGGAAGGTACTTCAAGTACAAAGTACCGTAAGTACTTCAAGTACCGGCAGTACTTGAAGTACTTAAGATTTAAAGTACTTGAAGTACAAGTACTTAAAAAATCAAGTACCAAGTATCAAATACTTTTCAAGGATTCAGATATATCTTGTAAGAACTAGTACTTACATTTGATTTTTTATTTTCATTTGATGTTTATTCGAGTACTTTTTGTATCAAAACATATTTTCACCTTGTGCAATAGACTAAGATTAGGCTGCCCAATCTCAATGCATTGCAATCTTCTGTTCCAATCTGCCTAATTCAGACAAATTGGAACAGAATTATTTAAACAAAGAATTAAAAATAATTAAAAAATAGCATTGACGATTGTAATTACGTTTTATTTTGATACAGATTTGAAGAAGAAAAATAAAGAATATAATACATGAATTGTTGAAACTACTCCAACTTCATTTTCAAAAAAGTATCGTAGGCAACGGTTGAAGGTCAGTATGTCCCTACATCAAGAAATATTTTTTTGATTTACATATTCAAAGGCTTTGTACATGCAACTATAAGCAAGAGACATTCAAAAGTACTTGATACTTGTACTTGAAAAAGTACTTGAAGTACAGAAAAGTATTTGAAATTTTAAGTACAATACTTTAAGTACTTTTTAAGTATTTGAAAATTCAATGAAAACTTAAAGTACTTTTTAAGAACTTCAAGATCCAATTCGTTCCAATTCGATGTTTAGGAAAGCCTTCAGTTAATCAAAGTTTTGACTGATATACAGCAACAACATTTATCCGATTTTTTTTATTGCTCACCCCAAAAGCTCTTAGCAAAATTCGTCCAGAACATCGGCGTTAACCCCGTTAATTACATATTTATTCGTAAAAAAAATTACAGCCAGTTGTTCAGATGTTACTTTACGAAACAACACCAATTCTATAAAAATATTTAATCATGAATTTCGAAAGTCAATCGCCAAAACACGCTTTTTTCACCCTTTGACTGCGTGCAACCCTTGAAACCAAACAATCCTGCCAATTTTTCTATTCCATCCGATTCAAGTGATTTAAATGCCGAAATAGAATGGAAAAATCGGACGCTGCCTGAACCCCAAATTTCTCGTAGCAATCTTGTAATCAACCAAAAAAATTGGCTTTTTATACCGAAGAATGTCATCACGATCGTGTGAAATCGAATCGCAATTTTACGCTGAACGCGAGCGTGCGAATGAAGGGGGGAAAAAAAAGATACCAACGACAGAGGAACGAAGTTTTACGATAGCGAACGAAGAAGGAAGACAATTGTATATAAGCGACACGATCTCGCACTTTGGCATTCAACCTACATGCGTCATCACTCGAATTGACATCGTGGCTCTCAAAAAAGTTACGTGATACACGGAAAAGCGTTAAAGGAGAAAGCAAAGAATAATAGAGAATTCACGGATCGAAGACACGCAGTAATACGACACTTCCGAGTTTATGTGCTTTCCTCCCCATTGTCTCTTTCCTTTTTTTTCTTTCTTTTTTTTTGTCAACTCTGTTACTGGCGCGTTGAATAAGCACCCAGAGAACAGAGCGAAAAGCTCGTCAAGTTGTGGAGGGTGAAGACGATACTGGGATATATACAGGCGCTATTACTGTTGGGCGAGGAAAAGGTAGGCCATCGAAATCGATGGGCCTCCGCGGTGACCTCGAGCTTTACTACATACATGCATACATACATGCGCGAGTACATATATGTATATATTATATATATATATATATATACATATATGTCGTGGTGTATAAAAGCTGCGTGGCAAACACGCAAGAGGGAATGTATCCCACATGGAAATAAAATATACACATCGGTTTTTCCATGAACTTGGTCACATTTTCGTTTGACCCTCATCAATTTATCCGACAACTTTCCGGCATTACTTCAAAACCGTTCCGGATTTTTTTATCATCTTACTGTTGAATTGATTTTTCCACGAATCCACAGATGTAGGAAGTGAGGCAAGTTACTTTCAATGCAAATTTCAGAACAGATAACACGTTTTTCATTAAAAATTCCAGAAATATTGATACTTTGGTGGAGAACTCACAATTTCAACTGTGCGCGTCAAGCTCAGTAGCGAAGTATTGATTTTAATTTAGCAAATAGCTCCAGATGAGTTTTATTTTAATAGAGAAATCGGCAGACTTATTGAGGGATGAAACAGAGTCCCGATGCCAAGTAATTATAAGTTCTGGGTTCGGTTGGTATTAGTGATAAGACGGAAATGATGCAATGGGAGGGCTAAAAAAAATGATTTTGGAGGATTTATTTGAAGAATTCCTAGTTTCTGTATTTAGACTAATACAGTTATTTAGTTAAAGTAATAGTTTAGCAGTGGTGATTACTATTTTAGTTAAAAATGTTATACTGTAAAGTGTCGCACTTAGTTATCAGAATGTTAAGGTTTGCTAGAATCTTAATCAGGGGTTTAGCCATACCAGACTAAAAAAAAGATAATCTAGTTGGCTATCTAGCAATCCATTTTTTTCTCAATGAAAAACAGTAAGTAAACTTGCTCTTGGACAGATGACACGATTGTCGTTAAAATTTTCAGAAATATTGATACTTTGGTGGAGAACTCACATTTTCAACTGTGCCCGTCAAGCTCAGTAGCGAAGTATTGATTTTAATTCAGTAAATAGCTTCAGATGAGTTTTTTTCTAATAGAGAAATCGGCAGACTTATTGAGGAACGAAACAAAGTCCCGATGCCAAGTAATTACAAGTTCTGGGTTCGGTTGGCATTAGTGATAGACGGAAATGATGAAATGGAAGGGTTAAACAAAAATGATTTTGGAGGTTTTACTTGAGGAATCCCTAGTTTCTGTATTTAGACTAATACAGAAAGTATTTAGTGAAGGTAATAGTGTAGTAGTGGATATTACTATTTTAGTTGAAATTTTTATACTGTAAAGTGTTGCACTTAGTTATCAGAATGTTAAGGTTTGCTAGAATCTTAATCAGGGGTTTAGCCATACTAGACTAAAAAAAATAATCTAGTTAGCTATCTAGCAATCCCTTTTCTTCTCAATGAAAAACAGTAAGTAAACTTCCTCTTGGACAGATGACACGTTTGTCGTTAAAATTTTCAGAAATATTGATACTTTGGTGGAGAACTCACAATTTCAACTGTGCGCGTCAAGCTCAGTAGCAAAGTATTGATTTTAATTCAGCGAATAGCTTCAGATGAGTTTTATTTTAATAGACAAATCGGGAAACTTATTGAGGGACGAAACAGAGTCCCGATGCCAAGAAATTACAAGTTCTGGGTTCGGTTGGTATTAATGATAAGACGGAAATGATGCAATGGAAGGGTTGAAAAAAATGATTTTGGAGGATTTTAATGAGGAATCCCTACTTTCTGTATTTAGACTAATACAGAAAGTATTTAGTGATGGTAATAGTTTAGTAGTGGAGATTACTATTTAGGTTGAAATTTTTATACTGTAAAGTGTTGCACTTAGTTATCAGAATGTTAAGGTTTGCTAGAATCTGATTCAAGGCTTCACCCATACTGGACTTAAAAAAAATAATCTAGTTAGCTATCTAGTAACCCGTTTTTTTCTCAATAAAAAATAGTAAGTAAACTTGCTCTTGGACACATGACACGTTATACGTTAACATTTTCAAAAATATTCATAATTTGGTGGAGAAATCACAAATCACAGCTGTGCACATCAAGCTCGATAGCAAAGTATTGATTTTAATTCAAATAGCTCCAGATGAATTTGAACCTTCTTCCAGGCAAGTTTTATTTTAATAGAGAAATCAACAGCCTTATTGAGGGACGAAACAGAATCCCGATGCCAAGTAATTGCATGTTTTGTTCTCGGTTGGTGATATTGATGGGACGGAAATGATACAATAGAAGGGATTTCCAAAAAAATTGATTTCGGAGGATTAACTTGAGGAATCCCTAGTTTCCGTATTTAGACTAATATACTTATTTGGTTAAAGTAATAGTTTAGTGGTAGTGATTAGATTTTTGGTTGAAATATTATACTGTAAAGTGTTAGTTATTTATCAGAATTTTAAGGTTTACTAGAATCTTGATCAAGGCTTTAGCCATTGTGGACTAAAAAAAATCATCCCTCCGTTTAACTAGAAATTCCGTCTTTCTCAATGAAAAACATAAGTAAACTTGATCTTGGGAACCTGTAAAATATTTCAGTTCTAAAATATAGTCCAACTTTTTCGCTATTCTCCAAACGACGATAAATTTTACAGAATTCTAACTATCTCAAGTAACTCAAGATTATATCGCCAATACTGTAGGATATATTTTAAATATCCTTCCATGCGGGAAGTCAGTTCTTGTTTGTTCATTTTGCGTTTGCCGCAACACGAGTATTGAATCCGCGAAACTGTCGCGGCACATCTTGATAGCAATCGAGGTACGATGAATGGTTTCCATCCGGGGCTTAATTGAAGCTAAAGCAGAGTTAAGACGTCGGTGGTAACACGTCGTTCTAACTCTGCTCTAACTCTCTGCGCCGTGTGCCGGAGTTAGCAATTGAGAATGAACGGTGGAAACAAGCAAAGTTTACTGAAAGCAGGCTGTGCAACTCGAGAAACGCTGCCAATACCGAATGTTACATAAGCTCGTACGTTACGTTATAGCCCTCCTTTTCTCTCTTGAAAAGTTGGCAATGTCAATTGCGGTCATTCGTTATACCGTCTAGAGGTGAGTCTTCGAATTATTTAATTTCACGTGGAAACCCGTGTATGCTAATCTTTGCTCTAGCTAAGCTAGCCGATGGAAATGAGCCATTGAAAAAACACCCTCTCGTTACGACGTTATTATTCCTCCGACTTTTTTCTTTCTCCAACCTGAAGAGACCTCCTTTTCCTTCTTCCGTCTCTGCCCTTTATCCAATTAACCTTTTTACTTAAAAATATACAAACCTGAACGTGGATGTAAAGATTTTGAGAAAGTTTTAATTCCGAAATACATCCTCAGGACAAAAATCAACCTCCCGGAAATCCCCAACGTCCGAATTTTTCATCAAAGATTCATTTGTTTTGAAGATTATTTGAAGATTTCAGTGATTGAACTGGGTCGAAAGTAAATTACGGAAAACGAGCAATTTGTTCTTTAACTGCAGGTTTCTCTATGGTTATAAGAGCTTCGTGTCTCATTATTTGAGATTTTAATTGCATTCTCATTGACCCAAATTCGAGGGCAACGAGGCAAATTGATTTTTCCACGCGACCATTTCACGCAGCATAAAAGATCTTTTTTCTATCATCTATCCATCATCTCTGGATTTTTCTCTCGGAAAATCTTTCCCTAACGCATTCTGCCGTTCGGTTGCGTTTTCATTTCTCATCGAGAGGAAAAAAATCAAACACACGCACACACACGCACGGAAACGCGCGTGCGCACGGGTTCGCGCAGAGCACATACATGCACACAGCAGACACATATCCGGATACTTTTGTCAGAATATGATTTCCGAACGTTATGAACAATGCATTGGCCTCATTGGCAGTGGAGCCACGATTTTTTATCTCTTGAATCAGGAAATGAACTAATCGTCTATTTGCAGGATATGTAGAATATTTGAGTTGGAAACCCATTTATTTGTATATATATTAAAATAGAATCGACAAGATGTCCAAACGTTTCCTGTTCCGTAGATGTGCTTTTCCCTTACATTCCAAAGGTTTACAACATTCACAAAATAATTACAATACATGCTTACTTATATTACAACTACCCGAAGCAGATGAACTTACTGGAAAACCGTACTTATTTACGCTGACAGTCTAAGACGAAGCCATGTAATTGTAATTACATTAATTAGCATTAATAGACATGATCAGCATACTTGTAAAAAAATTTAATTCTCTACATGACGCACCTTGATAAGATGTAGCAGAAATCCGTCAGCAAACACTGATAGAGAAAAGGTCCTCCTCTTCTTCCGCTTCTCTGTCTCTGCTTCCGTCTCGGAGATTCCTCTTCTTCGTGTTTCTCTTCCTCCCTTAAGTCCGCACCCTCTGTTGACTCGTCTCTGATACGTCTAAAAACGTGTCCCCACACCTTTTTCAGTTGTTTTTCCGCGTTCCAAGCTCGTGCTTTCACCTGGAACCGGTTTTTCCCTTCGCTCTTTTCAAATTGTACTCAACGTCCCTTTCCAGAGTCTCCTTCGAAACCTTGTGTTTCCGGTGCCCTTAACAAACTTCTCGCCGACTGTTCTTGCACTCTGATCGCCTAATTTACTCTTAAATTCGTTGAAATTGCAGGCTGGACAGTGCGCCAAGGGTGGGGGGTGGGCTTAGTGCGGGAGGGGTGAAGGGCAAAAAAAAACGCAGCGATTTTAAACGTGTGCGTCTGCTGACGTGTGTCTGTAAGAACAGATCGAAGTCTCGTGGAAAACGGTCGTGGACTGAGTGAACCCGAGTTCAGACTGAGCGGTCGAACGTTTTTCCCGTGGTTGCCGGTGGCGCCCCAAAGGGGGCGGAGGAGCGCCGTCCATCGATCCGCGTGCAATGGGTTGAGGGTTTTGTACCGCCAAAGCTTGTGAGCGCGCGCGCTGCCACATACATCCCTTCCCCCCCCCCCTTCCTCTTCCATCCCGCCATCAGCGCTGCCACCACCGCCGCCGCCGCCGCCTCAGCCGCGCTCGTTGTCCCCCGACGATAACCGGCCGCGCGCGTCCCCTCTGCGCCGTTGAATCCACACGCGCAGCGTAAAATATAAGTTGCGAGGAGAGGGGTTGCTCGGCGGTTGGCAGCGTTTGCAGGGTGCAGCGTTACGTATTTACCACTACTAGTTACTAGTACAACTACTGCTACTACTAGTACTACTGCCCACCAAACCCAAAAAATCCTGACACCACTACCATCGCCCGCAGAGACGACGCTTACCACGACCGTGAGCTCAACGACGAGCGCGGGGAGTCGGATAATCGAGTCACGCTGCCGCTGCTTGCAAGTTTGACGCTGAAAGGGCGGGGTGATCACCACCCCACTTTCCCCACTATCTCATATATACCCTCAGATTAATCTATATGTAGATATATATCACGATGTAATGAAAATATCTCACTGCCTCCACTGCCTTGTACAAGGATTGTCGGACTTTCGCCTTGGTGTCCCATTACAAGCAACACCGTTTGGGATTTTGGGACAAGAGTGATACGAGAGCGCAAAGTTCGCTGCAGAGTCCCTCCGGTTGCTCAATAGTATTTTGCTTCTGCCGTCACCAGTCTTTACGATATGGAACCCCAGAGTATATTCCGGAGACACCTGTCAAACTTAAGTTGACAGTGGCTTAAGCCCAGAGTAGATGAAGTCCAAAAAAGCCTGGAAAATTTACAATTCGATGAGTAGCTATGGTCCGAGAGAAGGTGGAGTTCCGCTGAGGCTGAAAATTTGGTGGAGCTAAAAATCTTAATCTTAAGCTTAAGTCCCAGAGAAGCTGATGTTCTGATTGGCAATACCAGGACTAGTCAAAGTCCTGCTCAAGCTAAAAGTCCAGTATAGCTAGAGTTTGAAGTGGCAATGATTTCAGAGTAGGTGAAGTCTTGCTGAAGACAAACCCACAAAAATTAAATATCGGCGTAGTTAGAGCCGTGAAAAAGCTAGAATTCGGAGTCAGGAGAATAGCCTGAAGTAAATAAAGTCCTAACAAATCCAAAATTCTGGCGAAACTTAAATATCGGAGTATACAAAGTCCCGAATAAGCTGAAGAGCTCAGAGTAGGTGAAATTTAGATATCCCGGAACTAACCCCGAAGAACCAAACCCCAAGGAAAATTAAGTATCGGACTAGCCAAAGTCGCGGAGTAGCTGGAAGTTGAATCGAGAATACTTCCAGAGTTGGTACAATCTTGCAGAGGTTTGAATATCAGAGAAAGTCAGCTACTGGAAGTCCAAGAGTGGTCGAAGTTCGAATTGCTAATAGTCCCAGAGTAAGCAGAGCCTTGCCGAGACGAAAATCCCGGAAATACCAAAATATTGGAGTAACTATAATCCCGGCAAAGCCACAAAACCGGAAAAGCTTGAATAAAAAATAGAGCAAGTAGAAGGCAGAATGGTGGGTGGGTGTGTAACGTCCGAGTTGTACGAAACCTTCCGCATTACATGATGTGGTTTATACATCAGCTTTGAGAATACTACGTTTCATCTTTGGATCAAAAGCAAGATCAAAAGCCTTTAGATTTTTAACAAGTATATGTCACCTTCGAATTCGCTTTTTAAAAATTCATATGTCTAACGATTGATGCACAACAAAATTTACATCATCGGGATTGGTCAAGGGATCAAGTAAGCAATTATATGGCTAGGATTTTTAAATAATTTTTATCACTTTTAAATTTTTTGTTTAACCATGCAATGGGCATAAATATAATCAACAAATTAATAAACGAATTGACCTTCTCCTTCTAATGACTTATAAAATATGATAGTTTCATCTATTCCAATAAACTTTGCCTTCAAAAGTTTATTCAAGATTATGATAAAGATAGTGACGCTGATGACGATCCATCTCTGTTCCATCTCGTTAATCCAGCGCACTATTATAAAATCGTCATTGTCGGATCTTTTTCTTGAATTTCACAATACCAAAGTATATACACATACATCCATTTAATGCATGCAATATAGTGAAACACATAATGTGCAGGCGCAGAAGAGAGCACGCAGTTACGACAAAGGGGACAGCAGAGTTATACGAGAAATGACACGGTAGTCACGGCGTCACCGTTATTATAATTCTGCTTGATAAACAGGGAATGAAAAAACGCGAGCTAAAACTCCGGTGTGAGAGTATTCCATTTCATCGTTCACTGACACTTCTCTCGAGCTATGAATAAATATACATACATAAAGAATAAATACGATAAATAAATAAAAAAAAGTGTGCAATCATTCTCCAAGTATCTCCGTAAGCTTTTGTATATATGATGTATATATGATTTACCGATCTTCATAGAAAAACTTTAATGCAGAATAATAAAGAGGACGCTGCAATCTTCAAATTGAAACGGTTGAACTTGATTCACTGATGCAATAATTGAAAATCATGATTTCATATTTCACGCTTTGAACAATCTTTGTTATTGAAATTAGAATTAGAGAAATTGAAATTAGAATTAGAGAAATGGGATTAGATATTTTCGCGAATGTATTTGAATAATAAATCCATGAAATCTAAAAACGCTAAACATGAAATGAATGCAGCAACGAAACATGAATGATAATTCAGAGCATCGTATGATTCACATTCGAGTTGACGTTTCAAAGCGTTGACCATCTATCTAATTCATTGGTAATCACTTGATAATTGATTTAATGATAAGGGTCCAATTGAATAATTGAAAAAAAAATTGCTTCACATTTTCTACTTAAGGTAGCCAACTGTGAATTTAAAAAATCGATTTTTTTACATTTTTCGCAAAAACAGCTTAAAAATATACTGTAAAAGTTTTAGACTGAAATTTTAGATATTTTTCAAGTTATAGCCAAAGCAAGAGAGCAATTAACTAATAAGTTAAAAATGACTAATTACTCTGGTTTGGCAATCACCAAAAACTGTAAATCTCGCGAAGAAATGAAGAGAGCTTTGAGATAACTTTGAGGAAACGGAAGGATTGCTCTATGCACCAGGCATAGTTGATTAATGTAAGTATAATTTTTTCATACAAAATCTGTTGTTAAAACTTTAAACGCGTTTTTCTCGAAACTACGTTTTCGAAATTTCGAGGAAGCACTGACTAAAAACTATTCAACCGATTTGGCTAAAAATTTTACCCGTTATTTAAGACATATAGCTAAATACCTAACCTTCAAAACATTCATTTTTTTAATAATAAATGATTTTTTTAAACAATTTTTTTTTAAATTCGATTTCGGAGGCCTTTTTGTTCACAAGCCCGCTATTTTGTTTTTTTTTCTCTTAAAATATGCATATTATAGGTTATAGACCTAGAATTAAGCCTACAAAACAATAATGTCTTTGGATTTTTTATTTCAGATGACTGCGGAATAGGGTGGGCCGAAAATCCGCTTTTATGAATTTCTTTTAGCAATACCGAAAACATTGTTCATTATGCTACAAAAAAAATCTGTATCAAGGAAAAAAATTTTAAGTCAACATCCTAGGCTCGCCCAAGTTCGTTAAAGTTCAAAGTGTTGAAAAAAAAAATTTCTCGGCTTATTTTTATTGGAAATTTAATTCTCTACAAAAAAGGTCCTACAAAAAAGTCCTGTTTTTGTGAAAAATTTGTCATTTTCCTCTATATTTATACTTATTATGGGTTAAAAAATATTTGATAAACTTCTTATTTTATAGGAAATTTAATTCTCTACAAAAAAGGTCCTTATATGAATTCATGTAGGATTGATGGTATCTAAGATAATTGCAATTTAGTAAAAAAATTGTTATTTCCCTCTATATTTACATTTTTTATGGTTATAAAATAATTGATATACTCCATATTTCGTAGGAAATTTAATTCTCTACAAAAAAAGTCCTTGTATGAAATCATGTAGGATTGATAGTTTTTAAAATAATGGCAAATTTACTTAAAAATAGTCATTTTTCTTTCTATAAATATTTTTCCTATGAAGACAAAAAATTACCTTCCCTTTTTTAATAAATTCTCTACGAAAGCAATCGTCAAGTCTATTTACCTCAATATTATATGTATATTTTGAAATTGTCGCTTATTGTAACAATTTTTATTCTGCCAAACAGATTTTTTCATAATAACAATTACAAATTGGCTACGTTTTCCGTAACATTTCCTGTGAGTTCATTCAATGGCCGGGTTCATCTATGACTCTTTTTGTAGTTGTGCTTTTATAAGCAGAGGTCGCGTCGGATGTAAAAAGACTCGCTATCGCGACCTTTGATCATGTGGAACCGATTTTCCCTAAAGTTCGCAACATTTTGACCTCTGGCGCTAGTATTTCACGAAGAAAACATCCAACATTTGTTTCGACTTACGATTAGGCTGTGTTTCGAATTCATTGCGAGTACTGACGTCACATCGTCAGTACTAAAAAAAATAATAAAAAAAAGGAAGGAATTTTTTTTTCATAGGAAAAATATTTATAAAAAAAATGACTATTTTTAAGTAAATTTGCAATTATCTTGGAAACCATCAATCCTACATAATTTTATACAAGGACCTTTTTTGTAGAGAATCGAATTTCCTATAAAATAAGAAGATTATCAAATATTTTTGTACTCATAAAAAGTATAAATATAGAAGAAAATGACAAATTTGTCACTAAAATAACAATTATCTTAGAAACTATCGATTCTACATGATTTGATATAAGGACCTTTTTTGTAGAGAATCAAATTTCCAATAAAAATAAGCCGAGGAAAAAATTTTTTTTCAACTCTTTGAACTTTAACGAACTTGGGCGAGCCTAGGATGTTGACTTAACATTTTTTCCCTTCACACAGATTTCTTTTGTAGCAAAATAAACAATATTTTCGGTACTGCTAAAAAAATTTCGAAAAAAGCGGATTTTCTGCCCACCCTACTGCGGAAGGCTGCATGCTTCCCCGAAACAAGTCACCTTTTATTCGAGGACTCCACTTTGACGTACAAAAACATAAACAAATTCATGTAAAATTAAGTAAACAAAATTTTTTTTGTACTCTTCAAGATACAAATAACGACATGTAAAAATTTCAAAACGATCGCATTTTATTTTGTTATTTACAAAAATTAATGAAAAAACGTCGAAATCTCGGTCGTCACAGTGGACTGCCTTAAAGCTAATATGACGATACTAAATTTTACGAATTATCGGAGCACTCGGTCTTTCCATTGAAAACTGACTTCCCTGTCACATGACTTTGTAATCCCCTGCGCCGAAGCTATTGATGTTAGCTATTTGCCCGCGGGGATTTTTTTAATCGAATTCATTCTATCATAGTTTATTTGAACTTTTACTCTGAGCCACGTTGTTTATAATAGCCAGCGGTTCGAGTGAAAGGTCAGAAAAATCTCTATTTTTATTCATTTTTACTAAATTGCAAAGAACGCAGAATTTCTATATGTTAACGCTGTTTATGATCGAATGGACAAAAAACCTTCAGGCCATATCTAAAATTCAATCCATAGAAGTTTTGACCAGCCAAGTTTTTTATCCAGATATGATATCAAGGAAGTTCTACCAAAAAATTCCATGCAGATTCAAAGACGTCGCGAATTCATTGAACAATATCAAATCAGTCATAATTCCATAAATATGAAACGTGTCAGAGAATAACTTCAATGAATCCGCAATAAAATATGCAGTATCTCCATTAAAGTCACCTTGACATTTTTAGACATTGCAGAGAAATTTTCAATATTGTGCCATCGCAATTATCCTCAAGATATTGAATCACAAATGTTCACACTACAATACCTTGAAACAGAAGAAGTCACATTATAATTATCAGGTGACTTCAATCTGCTTCAGTCGTGATTGACTTACAAGGATCATTCCTGCGTATACGCTGAATAATGCTCAGATGTTTCTGAAGCAGAATAATTATGGATTGCGACAGATGACTGTGAGAAAAAAATGAGCAATGTTCTGAGCAAAGGAACAAAGTTGCAGCGAATCTGGCGCAAGTCTTATCGGACCTCGCTTGTCCATCAAACGTTCAACGCGACCCGTTCCCATCGAGCCTTCCATTGACCTCCTCAAGTCCATTTAATCCAACGTGCCAAATATCTCGTTAAACTAGTTCCAAAACGAGTTGGCACAGTGTTGAACTTACTCGAAGGCGCGAGATAGACGGCGAATGGTGAAGTTCCCGTAAAGTGGTCTCGAGTTTTCACGTTTGATGATGATGAGCCTCGCGAAATCATCGGATCGTGATGGAAGAGAGTGAAAACCATCATCGGGATGGTGGAGGTAAGAAGGTAAAAAAAAAAAAGAAGACGCAGAAGAGCGGACGCCACGCGAATGAAACTTGAGCGGGGGCGAACTATTACCCGAGGGAATCAGAAAGTTGGAGTAGTGAGGCAAGAAGAAATATGGTAGAGGGGCAAGGCTTTAAGGTGAAGCAACGCAAGACAACACTTCGGCTATGTGGTTCCCTGAATCT
This sequence comes from Alloplasta piceator, assembly GCA_946863875.1. NCBI lineage: Eukaryota > Metazoa > Arthropoda > Insecta > Hymenoptera > Ichneumonidae > Alloplasta > Alloplasta piceator. Next base: position 11,918,456 of record OX333072.1, on the reverse strand, counting down.
GTTGCTCTATGCCGCCGATGTGTTTTACCTCTCTTGAGCCGACTGTGCTGAGCCTTCTCGCTGGTCCGCCTTACCTTTCTTTCCTGATACACCATCACGAAGGAGTGGGATATTTGCTGGTTGCCTGGCACAAAGCTAGCTGTATCGTTGTCGGAAACTTTCGACGACAGTAACCACGAAGACGCCATGATGCGATCACCTCTATCCGCACCCTCGTCACGGTGCTTATTCTTCTCGACCACTTCGCGTCTACTCACCACTTCACTGCTCATCCTTCTGGCATCACGTGAGTCTCTTCATTGTTTAAACAAAGCAATATGTGGAATATGTTCCCTGTAAACAAGGAACCATTAATTCGAACTAATCATTCGGATCCTGCTTCTTCGATTAATCACACGAGGCCAATGACTTTGTGAACCAAATCTTAGGGAATGCCCATCGCTTCTGCCAATTGTCCACGCATTGACTTACCCTCTGGACTTCCTAGAGTCTCGTTAACTCGTGTATTTTCTATTTGCATGCATATTGTATGTTTGTATCCCTTTGCTGAACAGCGTCTCATGGGCAAAAGGGATGAACAAGGGTTCGAAGAAAGGTCCTAGATAAGCGTTTCCAATGTCTTATCGTGGGCGAGACAGATTGGGGTCTTGGATAGCAATGAGACTTGAATGTCAGGGCTTATTTTTTTTTATTGTTCTCGTGCGATTATCTGTTGGTTTTTATTGTTAAGGCGTTTCGTGGAGTGTACATGTAAATTACATCATGCCAACGACCCAGAGACCTCGCGAGTTAATTTTTTTTTTACTGAAGAAACGACGAGACTCTTTTTTTTTAAATTACTTGAAAATTACTCGGTTCTTCATCTCGTTGGGTGACGGCGTTAAGCTCCTTGAATTGAGTATCAACGACTGTGCCATTCGTCCGAAGGAATATTTAATCCTCGTGCAATTCGTGCGCCGTGTGCTGCAATCTTCAAAGTGCGCATTATCTCAGCGACTACCATGAGAATCTCAAATGTCAGCAGAAATTCTGACGGCACGATGCAACGAGCGGAGAAAGAAAATCTCATGTCTCAAGATGTAATCGAGTTTCTCGTTTATTTTCATTGTTGGGTTAAATTTAATCGGAAAATCGATACGCTTCGACGCGACGATTTTACGGCCGAAAGTGAGGTCTTTGATGGTCGAATTTTATTCTCAATCGTATGTCTTTGGCCTATTATTAAAATGAAATGTGAAATCATTTTTACTCCGTCGTAATTGATCCTACTCTTTGGTACTTTGGTCGAAACCTCCGCCACCTTGAATTCAATACTCAGTTCAATGCATAAACCGATATAATCGATTATCAAAATGGAGGCACTCGTCTAATCGGTCAGTATGTTTCCTAGCCCTAGTTGATCCCATTTTTCGGTAGTTCACGCCAAAAAATCTGTACCACTTTGAATTCAAGGGTATATTCGTGACTTTTGCCATATGATATAGACACCATTTTTCAGACGCGACAGACAATCTGTTCTGTGAGGCTTTTTTTTCTCAAACAGCTGTAAATATAATTGGGACAGACGCCCGGAGCGTGTGCGAACGTTGCGAAATATTAGTACTCGTGAATTTCGTTTTATTCCTCTGTGCCTCGGTGAATACTTTCCAAGAAGGTCACAATGGTTACTTCATTGAAGAAACCAGTGAAAAAAAGAATCACCTTTTTTTTTGCAAAGAAACATTGGCGCTTGTTTTACAATGGAAATTTGTAAGACAACTTTGAAAAAATTTCAAAATTGTGTTCAAATGAGTAAATTTGATGAATATACCCTTCAGATCCGGGGAGACAACAAATTACAAATTGGCACTTTTTGTTCTTCAAGATCATCCGCTTTCTCTTGAAAAACTGAGAATCCTTCTTCCTCATTGTAAAGGCGATAAAATTGTGAGGAAACAGTGTCCAAGCTGTAATTAACGTCTTTTTATTGGCGAAATAATAATGAGTCATTTTCATTGAGTCAAAATCGTCACAGTGCGTCTTAACAATTAATTCTGACTACATATATATTAGACTGATTCGAAAAAAGCGACTATTTTTTGTTTTCCGCAGTAACATATTGAATACTTTCGGGAAGGTGAAAAAAGATGCTTGTTAAAATTAGAGCTCTTAATAAAAATATTTAGCGGTGGCGCATCGTATATTTTGATTTCCCATTTAAATAACACAGGAAAAAAAATTTCAAACTTTGTAATTTTTTATCTCGGCTTCAAGTCAATGTACCAAAATGAACGACACATATTTTTGTAGAGAATTGAACGCTCTACAAAAAAGATCTCTTGTGATTTTTCGATAAACTCCCTCCTTCAAAAGTTATTTAAGGTTAAAGTTAAATTTAGTGTAAGTTTCAGTTTTTTTTTAGTTTCCGGCAAAATGTTGAAACTTATTACTAAATATCGTAAACACTTTCCTGAAACAAAAGTTTAAATTGCATTAACATAAATTACCTAATTTTTAAAGAAATTACCAACATAAATTCACCCATATTCACAGTCTAATATACATATATATTAGAACGTGAATAACTTTTGAAGGAGTGAGTTTGAAGAAAAATCACAAAAGATCTTTTTTGTAGAGCGTTCAATTCTCTACAAGAATATGCATCGTTCATTTCGGTACATTGACTTGAAGCCGAGATATAAAATTTCAAAGTTTGAATTTTTTTTTTCCGGTGTTATTTAAATGGGTAATCAAAATATGCGATGTGCCACCGCTAAATATTTTTATTAAGAGCTCTAATTTTAACAGGCACCTTTTTTCACCTTTTCGAAAGTATTTAATATGTTACTGCGAAAAATAAAAAATAGCTGCTTTTATTGAATCACTCCAATTTATATACAATTTCGTAGTAACCGGGAAATTCAACACTGACTACACAAAAATGCAGGTTTTCAAACTGGAATATGCATAACTACGAGTAGATATAAATACATACCTTTGTAACATTCGTGAGACTAATTTTAATTTTAGTTACGAATCCGACAATTTTCTTTCGCAATATTGCTTAACAAACATTTAAGAAAAGTCGCGAAATTCTCCTTCCTCTCTTTCTTCAAGAACTCCCTCCTTTCTCCGGGAGTTTGAAATATAATTATTTATAATTATACGAAACACAACCGCATACAAACCAGAGCTCGAGCATTAAACGCATAGCAATTTTTAATTGCACAAATTCTTCTCTCTCTCTCTCTCTCTCTCTCTTTCTCTCTCTCTCTCTCTCTCTCTCTCTCTCTCGTCATAGCACAGTTACACGTCGTTGAATTTACGGGGCATATTTAAACTCAAGGCTTGGTATTTATCTTATATTGAACTCAACTCGAAAGTTAACGAGCCGAATTCGTTATTCGTCGCAAAAAGACGCTAAATCTAATTAATAAATTCGCAGCGCAGAACAACCATTTTAGATGTGAATTTAAAAAAGAGTAACAAAATCTCAGCGTCCCAAAATCGGCTTTTCAATTTTTTTTTTTTTTCATTGATGGAGGATCAACGATCCTGCCGATTTTTCATGTTTTTAAGAGGTCCTCTTCAATTCGAGGCAATTTCAATTGAAAAATATATCCACTCTATTCCAGTGGGATAAGGATTCAAATGATGAGGAGGAAAAAGGAGAATTCGTGAAAGATATCGGAGTCAAACAAATTTCGAACGAGATTTATGGCGCTTAAACTCGATGCTCCCAGTGCGGCTCATTTATGTATCGCTTTTGACGCTCTGTTTGGTCCGAGTGAGCGCGGAACTGGAAGAGATTCATATATTCGACTCTCTCGCAATCCACTCGGCAAAACCTCTCTAACCAAAGACGTAGTTTCCCCACACTTTCATACACTGACAGCAAGCGTGAACGCTCGCGATGTGTGTTTTTATTCCGCTCTCAATCGTGCTTGTTTTATAATTCCATAAAGGATTAAAAAAAATAATACTTATTCGTGCTATAAGTGATACGCCGAAGACCATTTTCTCGCACGCATCGCCGCAATGAAACGGATAAATCCCGTTTATCCGGCTGTCAATCAAAGGGTGTAACGCTGGATGAATGGGAGATATGACGGTTTCACTACTACTTTCCCTCGTATTTGTATAATTTTCCTATATTATATTATATATATATATATATATATATATATATATATATATATATATATGAGTCATTCCATGTCAATTCAACGACGTTTTGTCGATGACCCCCTTCGATCTTTTTTATTTTTTAATATGTTATTATTCATGCAAAAAGAAGTACCCATGTAAAGTTTTAACTCTCTATCTTGAACCATACCGAAGTTATTGATTTTTGTAAAAATATTCTTAAAATAATCATGACTGCTACAATAACCAGGATATTCTAACTTGCTAGGAGGTCATTTTTTTGTTTTTCAATGTACTTTTTGAAAAAAAAAATCAAAAATTAAGAAAAAAAAAAATTTAAGCTGCCTTTTTAGTCTTTTTAACTGTTTTAAGCTAAAAAATTTGATTTTCTTTCAATGAGACCCCTTCGATTCAAAAAAAAAATTATAAAATTCTACGTAATAAAACAAAATTTTCGAGATTTTATTGAAGATGGGATTCAAATAACTTCTTATTAAACAAATTTTTTTTTCGATTTCTTTTTTCTTAGTAATTTTGATCTTCTTTCCTTCTACGACTACAATAGTTGATTTCAATGATGTTGAAATAAATAATTTAACTTCTCTCACACATTTCCTTTCTAAATTATAATAATTAACACTAAGAATTACAATTTTTATGTCAAAAAATTGAATAAAGTGCAAAACATACTTGAATTGTAATTCTCAATGTTAATTATTATAATTTACAAAGGAAATATGTGAGAGAAGTTCAATTATTTATTTTGACATCATTGTTCAACTATTGTAGTCATAAATGGAAAAAAGACCAAAATTACGGGAAAAAATCGAATTTTTTTTTAAGTAAGAAGTTATTGGAATCCCATCTTCGGTGAAATCTCAAAAATTTAGTTTTTTTACGTAGAATTGTATAATTTTCTTTGAAAAGAATCAAAGAGGTTCCATTGAAAGAAAATCCAATTTTTTAGCTTAAAACAGCCAAAAAGACAATAAAAAATTTTTTTCTTAATTTTCAATATTTTTTTCAAAAAGTACATTGAAAAACAAAAAAAAATGATCCCTTAGCAAGTTAGAATATCTTGGTTATTGTAGAAGTTATGATTATTTTAAGAATATTTTTTCAAAAATAATTAACTTCGGTAAGGTTTAAGATAGAGAGCTGAAAATTTGCATGGATACATCTTTTTGCACGTATAATAACATATTTGAAAAAATTTTAAATCGAAGGGGTCACCGATAAAACGTCATTGAATTGACATGGAATTACTCATATACATTAACCAGTATACATTTATATCAAGATATTTCATGGAAAGTAAGCTGGTTCTTGACCCTCGTCAAAAATTTGCCATTTTTATCGCACAGAACCTGCTATATTCGACGTCATATGTAATACCGGAAATGCGAATTCAGGAGGTTTTACCTTGTCGCCAAAGTGGAAAAACCACTTTTTAAAATGTTTTTTTTCTTGATATAATGCTATAAATGGTCCCCAAAAATTTCCAGGCAATCAGATCGAAATTCACAGAAGTATGAATTGTTATTTCAACACCCATAAATAACGTGTAACATTATTAACGTGTAACCTTTGGAACATCAAACGCCTTTTTTTATCGATGTCTTTAAAAATTTTCCTGACTTTTCTAGCTCTGAAAATCTAGTATTTGACCAAACGATTTGTCTTTCCGATTTATACTTTCGATTTGTTGAATAAAAAATTACATTTTTTCGCAAGAATTCTGTTTCAATTCGACATATCGGAAATCCCATTAATTAATCATGAAAAATAAGCTTATGGACCAGTGAAATTTATTGGGGTTTCTTATTTTCGCTGACCGAGCTCCGAATAGAATTGCTTACCACAAATAAACCTTTTTCGAAAAGTACCTGCCAAACATCGACTATAACTTCGTTATACTTACATATTTTTACGCAAAAAAATTGCCAAGTATTATTCAGACGTTACTTTGCGAATAATCGATCTTCGATGAAAATCTGTGATTACGATTTTCCAATTAAAAATTCCGGAACATAGACTTCTTCCGGCCAATTTATTAAACCCGTTTTAACCTCCAGGTTTATTTAATTTTTTACGTAAATTTTGTTTATATCCTAACGCAATTTTCCTTCAGGCCAATCGTGCCATTTCGGCACAGCTGGTTGCCCTCTCTTTATCACATTGGGCAAAGCATCGGGCTGAGGGAAACTGCAGAAAATCTGTGTCGATACCGTCAGTCGTGGTTCGCTTCACACTTCACGGTACGAGAGTTTACATCCCATTTTGCCGTGAACGTAAACGTTGGGCCACAGCTATATACACCTGATATATATATGGGGCATTCCACACCGATTCGACCTGGGTCTGACCCTTCACCTCTCCGATTTCGTCCACAATTTTTTATGGTCTTGTAATACCTCTGAAGAGCACTCAGAATTTTTTTCAGATTTTTCTGGAGCGATTTTACTTGACGATAATTTTATAAACGAATTATTTTTAGCCCATATTTAAAAATCAGAAGAAATTCATTAAAAATCCCGTTTTTTATATGAAAAATTTCAAGCGTTGAGCCGAAGTGAGCTGGGTTTTCCTTTTGTATATAACAAACTTTTTCGAATTTTTTTTTTAAATAGGAAGAAAAACCTGGATTGTGGGTCCTTATCCAAACATTTTTTGAAACACCTTCAATTCATACAAAAATGTCTGGATAACGGCCTACTCAATTTAGGTTCCTCCTTCTATTAAAATTTTTTTTTGTCCAAAAAAGCTCATTACAAACAGAACAAAACCTCTGCTCACTTTGGCTCAACGCCTGAAATTTTTCATATAAAAAAGTGATTTTTATGATTTTCTTCAGATTTTTAAATTTGGGCTAAAAATAATTTGTTTATAAAATTATCGTTAAGTAAAATCGCTCCAAAAAAATCTGAAAAAAATCCTGAGTGCTCTTCAGAAGTAATACAAAACCATAACAAATTGCGGACAAAATCGGAGAGGTGAAGGGTCAGAGCCCGGTCGAATCGGTGTGGAATGCCCCATATACATATATACACAAGCACATGTAAGCGATGCTTTAAAAAGCTGACATACTTATGAATGGTAAATTCTGGTCAATTTACTAATTACTTCACAAGATAATTTTTCAAAAATATCATCGAACATTCCGCATTTTTTTAAAGGACATTGTGAACTGTGATAAATGAGCTACAAATGGTTTTTCATATGATTAATTAATGAAGCTAATTAAACCTTAATTAAGCTAATTAATAGTTGACAATTTTCGACAAAAGAAAAATAAATACACGTACAAAGTTTAAAAATTATTGGTTTCATAGTTTCATCAACCAAAATGTCCCGAAAAAAGTGGTCATTCAATATTGCCGTTTAAATTCCGCCAAAATATTCGTTATCATAGAAAGAGTAAAAAGCTTGCGCAAGCTCTCTCGAGTTTTCTCGATCAGACTCGCCAAAACTCGACTGGAAGGTTTTCCACTGCGATGGCGAAGTCCTTTGGCATTATTACTACCCTTCAAATTGCCCCCTCCACAAAATCACTTCCGACCGTGACTTCCGTTAAACGCCACTTCCGCATCCGTGGCATGCTGGAAGATCACTGTAACAGAATTTCTCAGAGGCGACGACGCTAAAGATGTGACACGTGAGAAAGAAAAACACCGACAAACGTTCACTCCTTCCCAACGACAAAATTGTAGCTTATTTGAACGATATTTTCCGATATATAATCGGCTTGAAAGTATATATAATATATTTGTTGCATACATCTAAAAAAAACAGATTCAAATTTATTACATACATTTACAAATATTTAGTATAACTAAAAAAAGATATGCCATATATATTTGAAATGTATTCCATTTTTTTACACGCGAATATTCTGATGCTGACAAAGCCGTTAACTATAACAATATTTTGAAAAGCTGGACATTCTCAGTCCGAGCTTATTTTTATTATCGATTCAGACACCATTGCGTTTGTAATTTTTGCAAAGAAAACACCATTTGGAAAGGAGTCTGTACGATCAAAAACACGGGAATTATAGCCGTTCAAAAATTTATTTTCTGCGTACTCCCTTAAGGATTGCAAAAAAAAACTAAAAAAAAGCGCACCTTGATTTGAAAAAGAATAAAATGACGCCTAAAAGAAGTCTGTACGACCAAAAGTACGGGAGTTATAACCGTTCAAAACTTATTCTCTGAGTACCCCCTTAAGGATTGCGTAAAAAATAAAACTTGATCAAAACACCCAGGGAATTTTAAAACAAAGAAAATGACGCCTGAAAGAAGTCTGCATGATCAAAAACACGGGAGTTATGGCTGTTCCAAAATTTACCCTCTGCGTACCCCCTTTAGAATTTCGAAAACAATAAAACTAAAAAATAGTAACTTGAGAATTTCAAAACCAAGAAAACGACGCCTGAAAGATGTCAGTATGATCAAAAACCCGGGATTTATCTGTTCCAAAATTTATTTTCTGCGTACCCCCTTAAGAATTTTGAAAAAAATAAAACTAAGAAAAAGTAACTTGAGAATTTGAGAACAAAGAAAATGATGCCTGAAAGAAGTTTGTATAATCAAAAACACGGGAGTTATGGCTGTTCCAAAATTTACCCTCTGCGTACCCCCTTAAGAATTTTGAAAAGAATAAAATTAAAAACCAGTAACTTGAGAATTTGAAAACAAAAAAATGACGCCTGAAAGAAGTCTGTATGATCAAAAACACGGGAGTTATGGCTGTTCCAAAATTTATTCTTTGCATACCCCCTTAAGAATTTTGAAAAAAATAAAACCAAGAAAAAGTGACTTGAGAATTTGCGAACAAAGAAAATGACGCCTGAAAGAAGTTTGTATGATCAAAAACACGGGAGTTATGGCTGTTCCAAAATGTACCGTCTGCGTACCCCCTTAAGAATTTTGAAAAAAATAAAACTAAGAAAAAGTAACTTGCGAATTTGAAAACGAAGAAAATGACGCCTGAAAGAAGTCTGTACGACCAAAAACACGGGAGTCATGGCTCTTCATTTTCTCATTCTTTTTTACCGCAATTGTCGCACCCCTTTGAAGGAATTCCCTCGCGCAGTCAATACATAGAATTTCTTGGAAGCTTCGTGGAATATACGGAGGAATTTTTTCCAAGAATAGTCACACACTGACAACAGCTGCTGACCCACTGACCTATATACGGAAAGTTAGTTCTCAGTCCGACAGAGCGCGCCACGATCCACTATTTTGTACCATGCGTCGACTCGATCGTGCGCGCGCGCTGCTCTCTCTGAACGACTGACGCCGGCCGACCGCGTTGCCTCAGTTCACGGGTCGGTGTGGGTGGACGTGCGGGCCTGTGTTCGACAAGTTTAAACGTGTTTTTCGACTCATTGTTTTTCGATATTACCTGTTTTTCAGTGCTCTAATTAACTATGTGACGTTGAACAAACCAGTGATCGAATATCGTGACAATAAGAGGCGCATCGTTCCAAAAATTTTGCCTTCACAGTGGGAACAACAGAGTGACGCGTCTCGCGCCTTTTCTTCGTGATTATTTCTCACGACTAAAATACTTTAACCATTAACAAAGTCCAGCTGCAGTATTTATCCAGATAAGCAATTGATCCCGTGAATATTGTAAAAGGTAAGAAGAAAAGTGCAAGCTGACAGTATTTTTCTACGCGATGTTGAGAAAAAACATAACCTCGAAACGTGGTGCAATACCAATTTTTTATTTTTAACTCGATAAAAGTTAATTGAAAAAAAATAGTAAGTCGATAGATACGTTTACAAATTTATGATATTTATCTTTTCATTTTTGAGTAAATTATACATTAGGAAAAAAAAGAAATATTATGCTAAATTTTTTTATGTAGTTTACCAAATTGGGTGGAGTACTTTAATTATTTATTTTTTCCAAATAATAATCTAGATTTTCTTAATTTCTATGAACGAGAATGCTCTTTGAATTTTTATCTTTGCAATGTTTAATTTAGAGCCCTTGAAAATCAATAGAAAAATTTTAATATTTTTCTTTGCATTTTGGAATAAGTAATTCCTTGAGAAAAATAAACATGGAATATTTTTCCAAATTTCCACACATTTTTGAGTTGTCTCGGGCTATGACGAATTTTTTCACAAACAAAAAATATTTACATACAGCGTCAAATGAAATGGGAAGATTGGGGAATAGCGAAGGAGTAAAACGGGTGATTTCAGGTCAAACTTTTTGTTGACAGGTGGAAAGAATCTTATCATGGCAATTTACCATCAGCATTACTGATGGTAAATTGCTGGTGAAGAACAAAAGCAGTGCTGTCTCAATGTGCGTATTATAATTTGCATGATTTTTTTCCTGTACCAATAGTTTATTACTTTCTTGATTTTTTATCCCCTAAATGAGGAAATGGGAAAGAGAAAGTGTTAAAAAATTGATGGTTTCCATTTCTCTTATTCTTGTTGCCAAGGTCGAAGAACTCTCGTTTCTTGACTTGAAATATTAAAACCATCCGGTGGAAAAAAAAGTCAAATACTGTCAGTATTTGACTTTTTTTTTTCACCAGATGGTTTTATTAGTTCAAGTCAATTTTTATTAATCAAATACTGTCAGTATTTGACTTTTTTTTTCACCGGATGGTTTTATTAGTCCAAGTCAAGAAACGAGAGTTCTTCGACCTTGGCGTTTGGGGGATTTGGGGCATTTGGGGATTAAAAAATCAAGAAAATAACAAACGTTCCGTACGGGGAAAAAATCATGCAAATTATAATACGCACATTGAGACAATACTGGTTTTGTTTTGACCTTTATTAATTAATCGTCCCCAATTAGCCAGTTATTTTTTTAATTTTCACTTTGCAATAATAAAAGTATAAAATTAAAAAAGCATCAAAAGTATGATGAATACAAAGAAAAATGATGAAGCAGCAAAGTACATTTAATTTTTAAATATTTTTTTATTTTTCATTTGCAATCGATTCATATAAAATAATAACATATAGACCGTTCAACAGAATTTTCTTAACATTAATTTTTATCAACTGAATGTTTCTTCCGAATCTTCCCAAATTTAAGACCAAAAATTTTAATTTGACGTTTGCGAAACTCCACAATTAATCACACATTTTAAATATGATTCCTCTGCATTTTAGAAACAATCAGAAAAGCAGGCACGAAAATTCCTAAAACTTTGTGTCAATTGAATGAATAAATTCTTAAAAAAAAACAAGAAATCACCAAAATCACAAAAAGACTATCGAATGAAACGAAGCATTATTTAAAATTAATTTATAAAAATTAAGATTTAATAAAACTAATTAGAAGAAGAACAAACAAATTGTTTTAGCAAACTGGAATAAATTAATTGGGCAAAATCCGAGCATCAGAAATTTGTTTCTACGCACAACTGACCTATTCCATAAATAATGAAGTAAATTTTGTTTCAAGTCACCTAAATCGAAGCACGATAAAACCACCCTTTTTCATCCCCCACCGAGGTGAAAATATCTGGGTCAATGAACCTTTTGATCAAAAGCAGCACGAGGCAAGACTACGGAGGATAAAATGAAGGGGAGAAGAATTGCGACTATAAATATTGCTTAAAAATTGTCAATTCCCAATTTTTTAAATTATCCTATTTTTACAGCAGAGATTTATTTTCAATTGAATATTCTTATTCTTTGATTGCACATGCTTTTTAACTGAATTGTTGCAGTAAGACTTATTGCGCACATCGTTCAAACATTGGATCGGATGAAAGGCATTTTTCCATGCTCGCACCTCTTGATGACGGAAAACATAACATTGCAAATGAGGCATTCCACGCCGTTTCGACCTGGGTAACCCTTCACCTCTCCGATTGTGTCCGCAATTTTTTATGCTTTCGCAGTACCTCTGAAAAGTACTCAGGATTTTTTTCAGATTTTTTTGGCGCGATTTGACTTAATTATAATTTTATAAAGAGCCCAATTTTTGGCCCAAATTTAAAAATCTGAAAAAAATCACGGAAATTCGGTTTTTTGTATTATAAATTTCGAGCGTTGAGCCTAAGTGGGCAGGGGCTTCCTTCTGCTCATAACAGGCTTTTTCGAAAAAAAAAAAATTGAAAAAAATAGGAGACATCCGAATTGAGCAAAAAAAATCCCGACTTCAGTGACTGGGCGTAACGAATATTTTGAAAAAATTACAGGCATATTTTTAAGAGCGCAAATTTAAAAATCTGAAAAAAATCACAAAAAACCCGTTTTTTGTATAAAAAATTTCGAACATTGAGCGAAAGTGGGCAGGGGTTTCCTTCTGATGATAACTGGCTTTTTCGAAAAAAAAATGAAAAAAATATAAGGAGACACCTGAATTGATTGAGTCGTTATTCAAAAATTTTCTTATGAATTGAAGGTGTTTAAAAAAAATGTTTGGATAACAGCCCGCTGGATTCAGGTGTCTCCTACTTTTTTTCAATTTTTTATTTTTGAAAAAGCCCGTTATCAATCGAAGGAAGCCCCCGCCCACTTTGGCTCAACGCTCGACATTTTTTATATAAAAAACGGGATTTTTGTGCTTTTTTATAGATTTTTAAATTTGGGCTAAAAACTGGGCCCTTGCAAAAATGCCTGTAATTTTTTCAAATTATTCGTTCCCCGCGGTCACCGAAGTCGGTATTTTTTAAACACCTTCATTCATACGAAAATGTTTGGAAAATGGCCCACTCAATTCGGATGTCACCGTCTATTTTTTTTTTTCATTTTTTTTTTTTTTCAAAAAAGCCTGTTATCAACAGAAGGAAGCCCCTGCCGACTTTAGCTCAACGCTCTAAATTTTTTATACAAAAAACCGGATTTTCGTGATTTTTTCGGATTTTTAAATTTGGGCTAAAAATTGGGCTGTTTATAAAATTATAATTGAGTCAAATCACGTCAAAAACATCTGAAAAAAATCCTGAATGCTTTTCAGAGGTACTACAAAAGCATAACAAATTGCGAACAAAATCGGAGAGGTGATGGCCCAGGTCGAAACGGCGTAGAATGCCTCAAATACAACGGGGGGGGGGGGGGGGGGGGGGCAAGAAAAAATAAACGTAAACACAGCAGGTAACCCTCGTGGAACGGCAGACCTCGAGGTGTAAAGTGAGCGGCGGATCACGACGTGAAATCGCATACGCAGTCGGTCAGCTGCATCGTCTCGATAAATGCAAGCGAGTGTATTTCGTAAAAACCACTTTTATCTTCGCGTCAGATTATATCTGATCGATAACTCATTGATGACTAGAAATATAATCCACGAGATACACGGAATCGTTGCGCCAATTTTGGGTGGGAGTCGAAAAACCTGAAGATCAAAATTCATAATGACCGAAATTCAGAAAATCGGATACCCGAATACCATTCCCAACGAATAGTCTCTCAATGATAATTTAAAATTCCCAAAAAACCATAATGTTATATTACTTTTTTACAATTTATGCAAATATGCAAAGCATGTTTATACCGAAAAGTTTTTTTCAGATTTGAAATCAGCAAACATAGCTAAATGCAAATTGTATGACAACGGCAGATTCAAATTCCAAAATATCTCATTTCCAAACAGGCATTATCACGATGGAGAAAAATTTCGAACAACAATCTATCGATACTAAAAGATCAGATAGTTCAAAATACAGAAACTGAAAATCCCGAAATATAACCCCAATAAATGCCACCAGAAATGCTCGCCCATTTCCGGTGCCTACAATTTTGATCAGTCGATATTTTGATCAGTCGATATTTTGACCATTCGATATTTTGAACATTCGGTATTTTGACCATTCGCTATCCCAGTAATTTTGTACTTTCAGTTCGGTATTTAAATTTTCGGAATTTTGACATATGTTAGAATGACTTCTCCGATTCATCCAGTTTATGGAATTTGAACAGTGCACCTTACTGGCTCTTCCACAATTCATGTGACCTACATTTTATTTATCCAGTAGTTGAGACTTTCATACATTCATTTTCTGCATTTTTCAATCTCCTTTATTAAGCTTTTATAAAATGCATGTGCGAATTATTAATTTTTGGAATACATAAATTTCTGAATTTCGGTCATTATGAATTTTGATCTTAAGGTTTTTCGACTCCCACCCCCAATTTTTGTTCAGCAGATTTTATGCCTCTTTCGAGAAAACACTGGAAACATTGAAAAATTTCCGATCAGCTGATCGCTGTCAGACGCATCGTGCGCGACTATTTTTCTCTTTCTCGCCGACGGCGAGAGTAAAAAAAAATAAGGAAGCCAAAAACGTGTATTCAAAACGTTGAGGACAAAAATGAAAGTTACCACATTGCGGAAGCGAATAGTGTCGAAACACCATAAGGAAACTACGTATGCAAAGTTTCAATTGGCATTTTTTAATTCGCTATATCGACTTGGCCTTTTTCAATGCTCTCACAATTTCTCTTTCGATGATACCTCGTAAATCTTCAAAGAAATAACTAACATCTCGGGTTTTCACTCAAATATAGGAATAATCGTTTCATCGGACACTTTGGCACTGTCATTTTTTATTTTGTAATTGACAAATTAAAATTCGATAAGTTTTGTTTTTTCATCATCGATCGATGGGATTCTGATTAATTTAATTTGATTTAATTCAACATTCAATCGAACAGTTTTGCAATTACGACGAATAAAAAAATGAAAAAAAGGAAGCAACCATAGGAAAATTTAGGAACTAAAAAAATTGAATCAAAATTAATTCAATTTCACAAAAGTTTAAATTAAGAATCGAGAACTTTCGATTTTTCATCAACCATCGACGGGCTTCCAATCAGATTAATTTAATTAAATCAATTAACTGTTAAATCAAGTATTAAATTAAATTTAATACTTAAATCAACAGTTCCTCAATTTCAATGACTGAAAGAATGAAAATCAAGAAAGCAAACATGGGAAAGAATTTTTGTTGTTTCATCAATCACATTGGCAACATCATTTTTTATTTCGTAATTGGCAAATCAACAATTGATAACTTTCCATTTTTTATCATCCATCGATGAGATTCTGATCAATTTAATTTAATTTAATACAATATTTAAACTAAGTGTTTTTCAATTCCAACAAATAAAAAAATGAAGAGAAAAAAGCAACCATAGGAAAATTGGAGAACTGCAAAAATTGAACCAAGATTAATTCAATGTTTAAAAAAAGTACAAATGAAGGGAACTAAGAAAAGAATTTTTGTTGTTTCATCAATCACATTGGCAACATCATTTTTTATTTCGTAATTGGCAAATCAGAAATCGATAACTTTCAATTTTTGATCATTTTATCAATTTAATTGAATTGAATTCGATTATTAATTTAAGAGTTTTACGAATATTGCAAATAAAAAAATAAAAAAAAGAACTAAAAAAATTGAATCACGATGAATTCAATATAAAAAAAGTACAAATGAGCCATCTGTAACTTTCAATTTTTTTATCAACCATCGATGGGCTTCCGATCAGTTTAATTTTATTTAATTAATTGATTCAATTAAATTTAATATTTAATTTAACAGTTCTTCAATTACAATGACTAAAAGAATAAACAATCAAGGAAGCAAACATAGGAAAGGTGGGGAACTAAGAAAAGAATTTTTGCTGTTTCATCAATCACATTGGCAACATCATTTTTTATTTCGTAATTGGCAAATCAGAAATCGATAACTCGATTTTTTATCATCTATCGATGGGATTCCGATCAATTTAATTTAATTTAATATTTAATTGAATTACTGAAGATTATATTTAATATTTAATATTCAATTAATATTTAATGTTAATTGAATTAATTTAATTTAATTGAGTTTTTCAATTACAGCAAATAAAAGAAAAAAAAGGAAGCAACCATAAGAAAATTTGATAACTAAAAAAATTGAACAACGATTCCAATTTCATTTAATTATTTGATTTAATCCAATGTAATATCTAATTTAACAATTCTTCAATTACAATCACTAAAAAAATGAAACAAAAAAACAAGAAAGCAAATATAGGAAAGTTCGGCAACTGAGAAAATAATTTTTGCCGTTTCATCAATCATATTGGCAACATCATTTTTTATTTCGTAATTGGCGAATCAGAAATCGATAACTTTCGATTTTTGATCATCCATCGATGGGATTCCGATCAATTTAATTTAATTAAATTTAATATTTAATTGAATTACTGAATATTATATTTAATATTTAATATTCAATTAATATTTAATGTTAATTGAATTAATTGAATTTAATTTAATTGAGTTTTTCAATTACAGCCAAATAAAAAAATTTCAACCCAAATAAAAAAATAAAAAAAAGGAAGCAACCACAGGAAAATTTGAAAACTCAAAAAATTGAACAACGATTCCAATTTCATTTAATTAATTCATATAATCCAATTTAATATCTAATTTAACAATTCTTCAATTACAATCACTAAAAAAATGAAAAAAAAATACGGAAGCAAATATAGGAAATTTCGGCAACTGAGAAAATTGAACCAAGATTAATTGGAATTCGACGTGAACTTGAATATACGCACTTTTCGCTCCGTTCAATTTATGCGGCATGCTTTTGCGTATGTTGAAGTGTGGAAAGTCGAGCTGGCGTTCGTCGGGATGTCGAACGCTTCTCGATTATGCGCGTCAAGTTCCTCTCGCGTGTGCAACATTATAAAAATAAAATAAAATAAAAAAAACAATCTCCTTAAGCTCTTACGCGCGTATCGCGGTATCGTCGTCGGAATACTATTGCGACACGAGGCCGCCTCCTTGCTTTCTCCTCCATATTGGCTACTCGCTGCGTATGTTTGATATACATGTATATAAATGTGAATATATATATATATATATATATATATATATATATATGAATATAGTTAAAAGAACATGAATGTCTGAAAATGTCATGGGGTCATCGACATCGTGTCGCTTACGGTTTCGGATCTCCATCACCGAATCTCTCTTTCCGTCGATCTTGCATACGACCACTTTTTATTATTATACAGTTATCATGATTTACAGCATCAGCCTCATAATGTACAATTTATAATTTCGATTTCCACGGAACATGAGTGATATATGTATGGGGTGTTCCAGGCCACGCTCAATTTTTGACTTTTTCACGAAAGTTGAATTCAAAATTGATTTTCAAAATTTACCTGTCGAGGATTTACCAGACTTTTCATGACACAAATACTACTTTACTCTGCATTTAACCCAGCTGTAATTGTAAAGCAGAATTTTACAGTAAATGTCAGAATTCAGGGTTCCAAATAATGCATTAATTTTTTTAATGCATTTGCATTTTTATTAATCATTAAAATTTAATGGTTAATGGTTAATGAAAATGCAATTGCATTAAAAAAAAGTAATGCATTGTTTGCAACCCTGCCCATTACAATGTTTTGTGTAATAGAAAAAATTTCCATTACCCATTGCAATGTAATGTGTAATGGACAAAACTTTGATTGCAATTTTGGGAATGGAAAAATATAGATGAATAAATTATTGCAGTTTTGCATTACATTTTATTGACTTAGGACTTAGATTTTCAGGTACCTTAAATTCTGAAAAGCATCTATATTATAATTATAAAACCATTAAACATTAACCATTAAATTTTAATGGTTAATGAAAACAATTTCCATTAACCATTAAATTTTAATGGTTAATGAAAATAATTTCCATTAACCATTAAATGTTAATTTCAATAGCCATTAAAAAAGTAATGGTTAATGCATTACTTTTTCATTAAAAATTTCGCAACCCTGTCAGAATTACATATTTAAAAAAATGAATTTCGAGCGATGAGCGATTTCGAAAAAAAAGGAATTCATTTAAATTTCGGCCAAAAACGAAGAAAATTGATTTACAAAAAAAGAGCATAATTTAATTCAGCGGAAATTTTTTTTTTTATGTTTTGTATATATCTCAGAAGTCACGATATAAATTTCAAGTTGGAACTCGCATCCGTTTACTAATGCCAAGTCTTTCAGTAGGGTAACAATTCTTAAATATCGTGTTTTTCATATTCAACAGTTCTCAGATATATTATATAGAGTTTTTTTTAACGAATTTTGGATTTCGTAAATTTATTAGATTAATTAAATTAAATCAATTAAATTAAATTTATTAAATCAAATTTATTGAATTTTGAATTTAACAAATTTTCTAAATTCGAAATTCGTTAAAAAAACGTTATATAATATATCAGCGAACTGTTGAATACGAAAAGCACGATATTTAAGAATTTTTATCCCACTGAAAGATATCCTATCATTTATAAAAATAAATACATAAATATTTATAAAAATAAATAAATAAATATTTACAAAAATGTTTATGAAAATTCGTCGTATATCAGCCTTCATGGCATTCGGTATTTGAGCAGACAAATATTTTTGTAACCCTTAATAGTTACACCTCGACAAAATTACGTAAAAGTCATTGTGGGGTGAAATTCACCCCAATCATTTTGCAATGTGATAAATTATTGACAAATTAAAAAAAAATACTGCAATATACTTTCAACTCTTTTCTACGCGATCATGTCGATTATTTTCGAGAAGTGTGATTTTAAATAGACAAAAAAAAATTCCATTTTGCCGAAATTTATGGAAGGTATTCCAGGTCAAAAAAACAGCCGAGGTATATTTCATCCAGTATAACTATTAAGGGTTAATCACTAATTAAACTTTTTCGAAAAGCTCTTTCCACAAGGAATCAAAATGCATTTTATAAAAAAAATGTTTGTCAATGAAAATTAGCGAAAACTAAATGTTTGTATTTTTTTTCAATGCGAAGAAACTATGTCGACTCAATGAAATTCCAAGTGAAAGTAGTTCGGGGTCGAGCGAACGTGTGAAATTATCGCGTCACCGGTTTTTACTTTTCTTCAATGAATCCCTCTTTTTTTTTCTCCGAGCATAAAAAAAGCGGTTTTTAAATTCGCATTTAATTTGCATATTGAGGTAGCGAAGGTGAAAATTAAAAATCAGGATCAGGCTTCCGACGCTAGGGAAAAGTTGGGGAGAATAATAATTTTATGGGTAAATTAATGAAAATTGTTGGATCTTGTAAACTCTGAACAATAAAGCTCAAAACTATCCAAATTTTCCAAGAACAATTTGAGGAAAATTTTTCCAACGCAACCATTTCCATTTTCTAAACGAATATACGAACCCTTTTGAATAGGTCCAGAAATGAATTCTAAAAGAGTTTTGCAACGTTTTAGAATACTCTGTAAATGGGTTAACCTGATTTTTAAAATTCAATAAAAAAAAATCATTTGGAGGAAGACTCATTTTTTGAAGAGAAGTGGCTAACATAGATTTGTTTGACGACAGAAAGATTTTGCATATGTTTGCGCACTCGCAAACGATGATTCTCAAGGATTGATGTACATCGGATGGAATGCAGAAAATTTCTCCCGTTAGACGTGCCGAGGCGACTTTTCTGTTGTAAATATACAGTCCCGTCGTAACCATCTTGTATCTCGTTCGTATTCACTTCATCCTTTTCCTCTTGTCGATCCTTACACGGCGAAGATCTCTCGGGTGAACGTGATCGCGTGTTTACATGGATACGAAGCATTCTCCAACAAGTGGGTCACTTTTTTCAGCGCCCCTTCGATTTTATTCAAATACATTGCATACAATGTACACTGAGAAGAAAGTTCAGTTAAAACAACTAAATCCATTTAGTTGAAAAAAATTTAGTTGATTCCATATTAATTTGTTTCAAATAATGAAACTATAACTAATTCAACAAATGGATTTGGTTAACCATAAAATATGAGGTGAACGAAATTATTTGGTCAATTTCCAGATACAGTTTAGTCCAATTTACACGTTACTGAGTTGATGTACAGAAATATTTCGTTGATTTCTAGTATATTTTAACCAAATAAATTTAGCTGTAACAAAAAAACAATTCGTATTTTCAATCACACAATTTATTTGGTACAAAGATATTTATTTGATTGAACTTTAACTTTGCCCATTCAAGCAACGATTTAACCGATTTAACTAAAACTTCCTCTGTCTCTTTGTTGAATTACCAAAATGATCTCGTTGAACGTCCGGAAACAAATATATTTGTTTGAGTCAAACATTTTTGCATTTTCAACAAAAAAAATTTCTCAGTGTAAGGTAGCTCGAAAGTATTTTTCGTACTCAGTACTAGTTATTCATAAAATTTGGAAATGAAGTTCTGGAGTACTTTTTCGGGAAGGTATCGATAAAATATTTGTCCTTTCATCTCTCTGATCAAGCTCTTTTTGATCAAAATAAGAGTGCGCCGAAAATAGGCCAAAATCAAAATTTTGGGGAAATTTAGTATGTACATTTTCTGTTTCACATTCCAGAAAAATTGATGAAAACTAAGGTTCAGCGTAAACTGATGTATTATAAATTTATTCAAATTAGCACCGATTACTCCATTCTTTCTGGTGCTTCAATGCCAAAGACATTTTCAGAAAAATTTTGTTTTTCTGTTGCTACGATCTTCGTGTGTGACCCTTAAAATGTCTTAAGTTTTCAGGAATCTTGAGTTAAATTAGCATAAATATAATGTGCAAGTTTTATTGACGAGGATCGAAAGCGTAAAGATGCAATAATCACTTAAGTCTCCCCTTCAGTTTTGCAAGGAACTTTCTAAAAAAATACTTATTCATGCAATTAAAGCATCAAACGTAATTTCTATGGAAATAACGTCTCTATAACGTACACTACCACTCAAAAGTTTGGAAACTGCTCTTTAAAAAATGAAGATATTTCAATTCAACGAGTGGCATTTCAAAGGAGCTATACAGCTTCATGTGGCTCTTCCAAAAAAAAATTTCGATTTTTTTTAACCCAGTACGTCCTCTGAAACATGGTCATTTTTCAGCTTTTTTTTTGGCGTTGAAATTTTAACGCATGGACCATGGAATTTTTTTCAACTGCTTTTCGCATGAAATACTTGTGGAGGAGAGTATAAGCTTCAATTGCGTTTTTTTTTTTTCAATTTTCATACAATTTTTTCCCGCAAAAATATTCTTTTTTTTTTTAACGACCATATTTATAAAATGTAACGTAACTCAAAAACTACTGGGTTTTTGTGAAATCACTGTGGGGGTAAAAAGTTGCTTACAATCATTTTAGACTCAATGCAATCTTTTCAGAATTAAAAAAAAAAAATGTTTGGTACGAAATTTTTTTCTGCCAACGAGATATTTTTTTATCTTCAACAATAAACAGGTCTCTTACCTCATCTACATAATTTTTTATACATAAGAGACCCGTTGTTTAAGATAAAAAAATATCTCATTGACAAGAAAAATTTTCGAACAAAAAATGTTGAAAACAAATTCTGAAAAAAATTCATTGAATGCAGAATGATTGTATGCAACTTTTTACCTTCTTAGTGATTTCACCCAGTAGTTTTAGAGTTACGCGACATTTTATAAATATGGTCGTTTTTTGCGAAAAATTGAATTTGTTTGCGAAAAAAAATCGTGCGAAACTTTTTGTGCGATGCGGAATCGGGACGAGTGTTTCCAAACTTCTGAGCGGTACTGTATATGAAAAAAATATTGAATATTCAACATATTTTGTTCCAAAAGTTAGGATATATTGAAAAAGTATAATATATTTCAAATACATACAAAGTTTACGAGGGACATTTTCTTCCCTATACGAACATTACAAAAATCGGTAATGGGAAATACGTATTTGAAAAATAATATATATCAATAAATATAATATATATTAATATATATATGAGACATTCCACGTCAAGTCAGCCACCCCATTTTGTTGAAATCTCCAAAAATCGGATACTAACATTTTTATAAAGTAGTTCTAACTGTGAAGAAAATTCGTAATTTTTGTCAGATTTTTATATTACATATTTTAGCCGGAAAAAAATACAAAAAAATTTCTTGTTCCATTTCGTAACTCGAAGATTATTCATCGTACGAAAAAAAAAAGTACAACATGAAGTTTAGGATTTTCAACGTACTTTTCACTGAAATTTTTTACGAAATCCTGCAAAAGCTTCATATGCCATTTTCGGAGCAAATAATGTTTTGATATTTTTTTTCTCAGAATTGACATCTTCGATTTCTCTGTAGTTTTAACAGAGAATTTACAGACTATAAAAAAAATGGCTCAGTGGAGAATCCATTACTTGCCATGCGTTTTTCATCCCAAATGAATACACAAATCTCTCTGTGCATTAACAGGGTTGAGACTATCTATAGATATTTTCTAAAGCCCGCATTTTTGTTTATTTTTTGTACTTTATCAATTTTTTTAACTTTTTTCATTTTTATTTTTTTAAATATCTTTTTGTACATTTTAATAAATTTTATCAATGGACCCATGTACACCGATAAAATCTATTAAAATTAAAGTCAAAGGCTACTCACGTCTCTCGATTGCGAAAAAAGAATTGATTTCCCCTCTTTGGATACACCGACGTTTCTATGGCCAATGAGTACTTTTTTTAGTTCGATCTGGACATGATTTTTTGGAATGAAGCAATGATACTGCTTTGTTCCTGGAATCGCCTTTGCAGTATCAAAACGAGATTATTTTATTATTTTTCCCTGTCTGCGATTAATAATGATAAAATATCAATATCTACACTATTTGGTTAAATCGCTCTATAATGATAGATTGTATCAATAAAAATGCAGTTGAAATAATGGATTGTCCACTACGCCCATTTTGTTATAGTCTGTAAATATATCAAGTAAAAAACTTTAAAAACTACAGATGAAACGAAGATGTCAATTCTGAGAAAAAAAAAAATCAAAACATTATTTGCTCCGAAAATGGCATACAGAGCTTTCGGAGGAGTTTGTAAAAAAATTCCGTGAAAAGCACGTTGAAAATCCTAATTTTTATGTTCTACTTTTTTTTTCGTACGATGAATAAATTTCGAATTACAAAATGGGACAAACAAATTTTTTGTATTTTTTTCGGCTAAAAAATGTAATTTAAAAATCTGAAAAAAATCACAAATTTTCTTGATAGTTGTAACTACTTTCTAAAAAATTGTATGCGATTTTTGGCGATTTCAAAAAATGGGGTGGTTGACTTGACGTGGAATGCCTCATATAATGAATTGTTTCTATACGGTTTATTCCTATTTTCACTATTTTTCGTTTACTTTACCCACCTCACCGTGATGTCTCGTAAATACTATGAATAGTAATGAATATTTCGCAATTTTATGATTTGCAGACGTTGACAGTGCGTCTTACTACGGTAAACTCATTGGCAAATTGTCGGAGCTTCATCATGGTGTTAGCGGTGAGGTTTACGCAGTTGACGGCCGAACGTTGTACATCAAAGACTTTACGTACGATGGCGAAGGACCTGGTAAGTCTGTGATCTATGTTTAATGTTTGAAAAAAGAAAAAAAAACATTTGCATAATATCGATGAAATTTAAATATTATCGGATGATATGCAAAACGATGTTCGGTTAAATGAGATACCCGTTACGAAGCAATTTTTGAAAGATATATTTACATTAGATATACATAGACTTATATTTATATACACGGCTGAATATAACGGAACAATTTCATCTCAGACTGAATTCTTCGCGAATTGGCGGTCGTTATCTTAACAAGAACCGAATATGCATTCGCCTATCTTCACTCCTAACGGGCAAACGTCCTCGCAAACTCCGTCGACTATCACTCTAATTCCAAACTCCTGACCGCACACACACGTTTACTTTCTCGTCGATTTATGTACCGTGCTATTGCATCCGATGACTCGTACATTGTTGTCAGAACAAGACTCACGTTTATCCTTGTCATCGTTATATCAGCGAAGTTCTCTCCATTCATGGACCGAGCCAAGCTTACTTAACTAATTCCCATACAAGGTTATTCGACCTTGTTACCTTTAACAAATCAATTCTCTCGAGCATTAACCATCCGGCGATGATAACGAATCTCTGATGCACAGAGATAAATAATTTATTTAGTCTCGATAAATTTATTTGAGATAAATAGAATTTTATTCAAATATCGACCTAATAAGCTATTTATTATAACCCCTCATCTAAATGAATAGGTACAATTTGTTTGAGTCAAATAAATATTTTTCTTGGAGTTTAATAAAAACTTTTTCTTTGAGAACGAGAAAGATGCTTCACGAGCTTAACATAATTTGATACAGTAAATAAGTAGTGATAGTAATAAATAGGGTCATAAATAAGATAACTCGGGAATGGCTCATATGAAAAATCAAAATAGCAAAAAGATTTTATGAGTATTTTTGTATGCGGAGCTCGTGAGGAATGGTTTTAGCTGAATTTTGATTTTAGGTGTTTGATGAATTTTTGCAAGGTAACTCGTAACACTTTTCAATTAATTATTTAGCACAGTAAGAAGCAGGTTTTTCAATATCTTTAATATTTTCATTATTAAAAAATAATGAAAAACATTTCAATAAAGTGATTGTTTAATTTAATAAAATAAAATTTAATAGCGAACAACCTCGATAGCTGTATTAGCTCTGTGCAAAGTTTCAGTACAATATCTTGAAAATTTCACAGGTTCGAGCGTTTACGCTATTTTTCAAAAAATTCGAAATTTCATAAAATTTTAATCCCTCGATGGATTTTCGCCAAATTCAATACCAAACAACCTTAATAGCTATACCAATTATGTACAAAGTTTGAGTACAATATCTTAAAAATTGCAGAAGTTAGAGCGTTTACGCCATTCTTGCAAAAACGAAAAAAATCGATACAATCGGAACACCCGTTAGAATGAAAACAAAAATTTTTCATCATGAAGAGCAATTCGTGCTCGACAAGTGTGCCAAATTTTAGCTCGATACCTCGAAGCGTTCTCCAGTTATTAATTATTTACACCTGAAACTCAGGATACGTATGGGGCATTCCATACTCAGTCGACCTGAGCGTGACCCTCGACCTCGCTGATTTCGTTTACGATTTATCATATGATTCTTCCAACTCAAAATAGCATTCAGATTTTTTTTTCAGATTTTTAAAACCAAATTTGAGTACGTTATGATTTTTTGAACGTTTTTTTCGAAAACCTCGAGGGCCGTAATTTAAAAATCTGAAAAAATTCTCAAAAATCCCGTGTCAAAAATGAAAATTTTTGTCCCAAAATTCATTATGTCCAGGCTTTCGCTTCCACCTCGATTTTAGGTTTTTATGAAGAAAACGTAAAAAAAATAGATGCAGAAATTAACCAACTACTTTTAGAAATTGTTGGTTAACGATAAAAATATTCAAGCCACTTTTCACGGTAGATCAATTTCTGCATCGATTTTTTTTACGTTTTATTCATAAAAACCTTCATAAAAACCTAAAATACACACACACATCCATCCCGAAGTTTTTTCTAAATATGATTTCTCGATGAATTAGGACATTATGAACACATTGGCATAAAAATCTCGAAAAAAAATGTTTCACGAAAACAAAGCTTTCTTTACGAGGAAGCAAAAAGAGAAAACGGCTGAAGTATTTAGCTTATAACCAGTATTACGTTAAAAAACTTTTGCAAGGTAACTCGTAACACTTTTCAATTAATTATTTAGCACAGTAAAAAGCAGGTTTTTCAATATCCTTCATATTTTTATTATTAAAAAACATTCAAAAACATTTTAATAAAGTGATTGTTTAATTCGGGACATTTTACGGTGATTGCAAATACTGTTTTCAAAACCTGATAAAAAATGACAGACTGTAGGTTTGCAAATTTAACGAAATGATCTAAGTTGAAAATTTTGAAAATAGAAAATTTATCACAAATCAACAATCTAAGAGGGAAAACTACTTATTTCCACGAAAACACGGTGGAATAATGAAAAAATAGGATTTTTACATTTTTAGTCGTCTCGATATTATTTACATTCGCCAAAACTACAATTTTCATTTATTTTTAGCTGCCTTTTTTTACGCTGGAACTTCCAAGACTCCCAATGTCAACGGTTTCAGAGTTCGCGACGAGCGTGGAACGTAAGTTGACTCAATTATACATTCTTCAAAGAATGCGACAAAATTTAAAAAGAAATCTAGTGACGATGGAAAAAAAATTTTAAAAAGGATTTTCTATTTTAATTTATTTTATTTTTAATTTTATTATTGTTTTTAACTTTCTACGTTAATCATAACGATTTGCTCGTAGAACCGATGTTCTCAAGCGATACCGAAAGAAGGACGTCACTTTGACTCTGCCAGAAGGCAAGTCATTGAACAATGTCAAGTGGTTCTCGGTTTACTGCGATGAATTTGCCGTGAGTTGTTTTGCAATACCAAAATAAATATGGTTAATGAACCTGCATCAATTTTCACTCGATCCTGCGACTGGAATCAAAATACGACATTAACATCTGCGCAGAATCGTTCAACGCGTAGATTGACCATCACTTTTACGATGGTTAATCTCCATTGATCGAAAAAAATTAATGATGGACGATCGTAGTGACTCATGCTCTCGTAGTTACGAAATAGCTAGTTTTGAATCAAATACAGTCCGAGTACCATTTTTTTCGAACTCTACTACCTCGTAAATCACTTCTTCAAGGTCTTATCTGTGGTTAATGTGTTTTTTTTCCTCCAATCTCTCTAATAGGTCAACTTCGGAGATGTGAGAATACCGCGCGGCTTTGATTATCCGAGACCCCAGAAATTGCCTGGATTGAACGGTGTTCACGGTGTGAGCTCCGAGCCCGTTGTTGTTGTTGATGCGCAGACTCTTCTTATACCTGGATTCAGTTACGATGGCGAGGCACCCGGTAAGTTCTACACGGATATAATACACGCCTCGTTTATTGCTTTATTTTTTTGACCATGACGAATGGTCCGGAACTCAATGAGACGAAAAACACTTTTACTACATCACGATGGCCCAATCGAGTCTTAATAAGTTTTTTTTATCAATGTACAATCAGAATTGTGAAAATCGTAATGTAAAAGTAATGCATTACCCATTACTCTAAACAATGTGTATTGGACAAGTTTTCCATTACAAATTACAAAAGTAATGTGTAATGCATGCATGTTCCATTACAAATGAAAATAGTAATGTGTAATGAATGCGTGTTCCATTAGAATAAAAAAAGTAATGTGTAATGGACGCATGTCCCATTACATATAAAAGAGGTAATGTGTAATGGATGCATGTGCCATTACAAATAAAAAAGTAATGTGTAATGGATACGCGTTCCATTACAAGTAAAAAAAGTAATGTGTAATGTATGCATGTTCCGTTACAAATAAAAAAAAGTAATGTGTAATGGATGCATGTCCCATTACAAATAAAAAAAAAGTAATGTGTAATGGATGCATGTGCCATTACAAATAAAAAAAGCAATGTGTAATGGATGCGTGTTCCATTACAAATAAAAAAGTAATGTGTAATGTATACACGATCCATTACAAATTACAATTTAAAAAAAAAGTAATTTGCAGTGGAGAATATTCCATTACAAATAGAAAAATTGCCGTGCTCGTATTAGAAACTTGCACATTTCTGTCTCATTATTTTATTTCGCTCACTAAAAGTTCATGCACAATTATCACAAATGATCCATAAAGTTAAAAAAAAAGAACGTGCACATTATTTAGGGATTCAATAAAGCGACAAATTTTGTATCAGTAACTTGTAATTTTTATTAGATTGCTTATAATTATGGGTAACAGCGTGTAAAAGCAAGTTCAATATAAAGTTGGATAATTTTTGGGGTTGAGTACATTTTCGCGTACTTCATATTTAACGATGAACTGTCTGTTTTTTTGTTTCTATTTTTTAACTTTATAGATCATTTGTGATAATTGTGGATAAACTTTTAGTGAGCGAAGTAAAATAATGAGACAGCAATGTGCAAGTTTCTAATACGAGCACGGCAATTTTTCTATTTGTAATGGAATATGCTCTACTGCAAGTTACTTTTTTTTAAATTGTAATTTGTAATGGAACGTGTATACGTTACACATTATTTTTTTATTGGTAATGGGACATGCATCCATTACACATTACTTTTTTATTTGTAATTGAACATGCATACATTACACATTACTTTTTTATTTGTAATTGACCATGCATACATTACGCATTACTTTTTTTATTTGCAATAGCACATGCATCTATTACACATTACTTTTTTATTTGTAATGGGACATGCATCCATTGCACATTACTTTTTTTAATTGTAATGGCACACTTATCCATTTCACATTATGCAGTGTAATGGGTAATAAATACAGTAATGCATTATCAAAGTAATGCATTGTTTACAACTCTGTGTACAATTAAGTTTTTAATAAATGTCAAGCTTGATATCGAAAGCAAACGTTCAATTTATGAATTAAGAACTGGAAATGTTTGGATCCTTCATTCTCTCGCTTTGCTTTGCAAAGGGAGCTTTGTTTACATAACAAAAAATGTTTTCATGATTTCTATGTCAGTGAGGTCAAGCGGTCATGAAATATCAAGAAATCATATTTAGAAAAAGTATCATGACATGTGTGTGTATTTATGAATGTGCTGACCTTGAAACAATCAATGTTTATACATCAACCACTACGATAGTAAAGTTTACAAAACTTGATACACACAAATTATTTTCATTGAAAAATTAATAGACTTACCATTGAGCAAAATAGTACCTGCTCCAAATTGTCGTAGAAACGCACAAATTTGTAATGGAGCACTCATTCATTACACGTTATTTTTTTTATTTGTAATGGCACATGCATCCATTACCTATTACTTTTTATTTGTAATGGCACATGCATCCATTACATATTACTTTTTTATTTTTAATGGCACATGCATCCATTACATATTACTTTTTTATTTGTAATGGAGCACGCATTCATTACACATTACTTTTGTATTTTGTAATGGTACACTTATCCATTTCACATTATGCAGTGTAATGGGTAATGAATACAGTAATGCATTATTTACAACTTTGCTTATAACAGAGAAGTCAAATGACTTCAAGAAATAGTCTTGGCGAACGATCGAGAAATATGAGAAAGTCATGGACATTTCCAATTTGTAGGTTTAAAAAAAAAAATCATTTTCATTATCACTTTGTGCAACAGATGCCAAGTTTTGGGTCGGCTCTGGAGCTCATCCGTCGCCTCAAGGAATTCGCGTGCCCGACGAGAACGGCAAGGTTCAGCCACTGCGACGTTACGATCGAAAAACGATCGTTCTAACTCTGCCTGATAATCTGACGATTCATCAGCTTGGACATTTCGGTGTATGGTGCGAAGCATTCACCGTCGACTTTGGCCACATACACATTCCCTCAAGTCTCAATGTGCCGCCGTCCCTGAAGATGCTCGGAGTTTCACCTCAGGTAAACTCGCCACAATCATCGGCATTGAATCTTTTATTATTCGGACAATACATATAAATCCAATCGCGACGATAAGAAAGAAAAATAATCGCACGCAAACATATTATACGGTAGCAATATGGTATAGAAATATTCTGAGGCTTAGTGATTAGTGCACACTTCAAAAACGTTGGAAAATCATGCATGTCACAACGACACCACATCTTCTACGACGTCACAACTTTCGGGAATAGGAAGCTCGTGGACTAAAAAGTGTGTAAATGTTCTTTATCGATCTTACTCAATCGCGCTTACGGTTTTCTGTCGTTATTTTGCGCTGCCAAGTCCGAAATCGATTCAAAAGGCTTATTTTGATTGTCTACTTGAAATAAAAAGGAGTCATTTGAATCAACTGAGACGAATCGAAGAAATATCTATTCGGCCGAAATTGAAATAGACGTCCATTTCAATTTCATGTTTGTACAATAGACTATTTTTTTGAATAAATCTTATCAAATTCAAACAAAGGATTTTGGATTGAGCGAATCTGTGAGCCAGACAAATTTTAGATTCTAACTTTCATAATTAATGAAATTATGATATTTACGAGCAAATTAATAGCGAGTTGTATGAGGGTCTGATATAAAGGTTATTGTTTAGAATTCTCAAACAGGTTCCAACATCATGTTCGCCAATTTTCCGCAGCTACAGAATACACTTTCTGAAAGCAGTTGGTTGTTTTTTATTTCATTTTTCGAACTATCGTACACGAATATGTGCTTGAACCTGACATACCGCACTCATGACTGCTCGGTTCTCCGTCCATCGTACAACGTTTTCAACCCCTGAGGAATTAATGACCCAGATACGAAATAGTAATCATCCGGAAGATCCTAAGTATGGACTCAGGGCAGCTTTCCCGTTGCATAATCCCTCTGAAAGTTCTGACCATTTTCGTTGAAAATGTTCTGCATCGCTACCCAAATCCCACCGCCAAACCCTTTCTCATCACCCCTGAATTCTTCATAACGGCCGGACACAGCTGTACCAGAAATATTTCCCTACCGCAAAGAAAGTTACTATAAAACAGTTCTGCCAAACATATGTATTTCAATATGAATGTCATTTAATTAATTACATTAATTGAGGTTGATCAATTAAACCAATTAAGATTGATTAATTGAACCAATTGAGAAAACCTACTAGATGACATTCCGTACCAAGTAAGGATCCTTTTAGAAAAAAAAATTTGGTACGGCTTTAACGAAATGCTTATTTTCGACAGAGACTTTATTCCTAGCGTTGTCATTGGGTACACATGTTATGGTGACCTTAGGTTGTGCCCATTCGCACCTCGACGGTTATCCAATAGAACTCGCAAATTTGCCAAATTCTTTCAAATTTACTTCTTGCTAAATTTGATTTTTGCCAATTTCAATAACGAACAACGTTGATCACTATTTTGAATGTGTACAAAATTTCCGTACAATATCTCGCAAATAGCCGAAGTTAGAGTTCGCTATTTAAAAAAAAAAATACAAAATTTGATAAAATTTTAATCATTCGATCGATTTTCGCCAAATTTAATAACGAACATCCTCGATAAACGAACATCCTCTGTGTAAAGTTTCAGTACAATATCTTGAAAATTGCACAAGTCAGAGCGTTTACGCTACTTTTCAAAAAATTAAAAATTTCATAAAATTTTAATCCCTCGATGGATTTTCGCCCAATTTGATAGCGAACGACCTCGATAGCTATATTAGCTCTGTACAAAGTTTCAGTACAATATCTTAAAAATTGCACAAGTCAGAGCGTTTGCGCTATTTTTCAAAAAATTCAAAATTTCATAAAATTTTATCTCTCGATAGATTTTTGCCAAATTCAATACCAAAAAATCTTAATAGCTATACTAATTATGTACAAAGTTTGAGTACAATATCTTGAAAATTGCAGAAGCTAGAACGTTTACGCCATTCTCGCAAAAAACGAAAAAAGTCGATAAAATCGAAACACCCCTTAGAATGAAAACAATTTTTTTTTATAATGAAAAGCAATTCGTGCTTGACAAGTGTGCCAAATTTTAGCTCGATATCTCGAAGCGTTCGCGAGTTATTAATTATTTACATCTGAAACTCAGGATACATATGGGGCATTCCATACCCACTCGACCGGAGCGTGACCCTCGACCTCGTTGATTTCGTTTACGATTTTTCATATGATTCTTCCAACTCAAAATAGCATTCAGATTTTTTTTCAGATTTTTAAAATCAAATTTGAGTACGTTATGATTTTTTGAACATCTTTTTCGAAAACCGCGAGGGCCGTAATTTAAAAATCTGAAAAAATTCTCAAAAATCCGGTGTCAAAAATGAAAATTTTTTACCCAAAATTCATGATATCCAGGCTTTCGCTTCCACCTCGATTTTAGGTTTTTATGAAGAAAACGTAAAAAAAATAGATGCAGAAATTAACCAACTATTTTTATAACTTGTTGGTTAAGAATAAAAATATTCAAGCCACTTTTTACGGTAGATCAATTTCTGCATCTATTTTTTTTTACGTTTTATTCATAACAACCTTCACAAAACCCTAAAATACACACACACACACATCCATCTCGACATTTTTTCTAAATATGATTTCTCGATGTTTTAGGACATTTTGAACACATTGGCATAAAAATCTCGAAAAAGATTTGTTTCGCGAAAAGAGAAAACGGCTGAAGTTTTTAGCTTATAACCAGTATTACGTTAAAAAAATCTCCAGGCAAATATAGTTGCAAAAAAAATTGATTTTTCAAACTATATCGATTTTTTTTTGTCCAACAATTCCCTCGAATTTGAAGACACAAATTTCGATTGAAGTGTCAGTCAATTTTCTTAACATTCTGTTGAAGACGAAATTATCCTGTAGAGGGCGAATCATTGATTGTACTTCATTCATTAATCGTCCATTCATCTTCATTTCTCATGACTGCAATTATAGTAAAATTTGGGTCTTGAGCCAAGAGCTTTTGACAAGAAAATAGTTACTTATTTCCGAGAGTCGGTAAGAATCGAGAGTCCTCAATTGGAGTTTTGTGGTAAATAGACAAAGTTTCAATGGCAACAAGGATGTATTTCTGGTAGAGAAATGAGTGACGGAGCTGTGAAAGTCCTCTCCCTCGTATGTGGAACGGACGATGGAAAAAGCGTGAAAAGTAGTTGACTAACGCAACTTCTAAACGTTACCCTGCCTCTCTGTCCTTGTGTTGCAGAATCTGCGCGAGAGGCAGGCTACCGTTGGATTTGACGAATTAACATTGCCGTTAACCAACAACCGAGCACTCCTATCGGACGAAATATCGACCTCCTCAGATCCTTCTTACTACTCCGCGTCAGGGACAACGTCGTTTGTGCTTGCCTCGCAGCGTTACGAGCGTCCAACGACGTATCGTCCCGCCGTATTGCGTAGACGCTCGAACGATCGGGTTCAGATAGTAAAAGCATTGGACTATCGTGTGTCCGATGGGACGAGACTCGACGAGGTTACAACTGCTTCCGTACCTCCATTGTCATCTCAACCGCGTCAATCGATCAAATCAACGGGACGGGGAAGACACAAGTCATCCGGTCTCCCGTCGTCGACGACGACGACGACGACGACGAAGAGTTTCACCGATGAAACGAGCTTCGAGACATTACCAATAGCAAGCGATATCATTGATAACGAGCGTGTGACAACCCGATCGTTCAAAACGTCCAAAGCAGACGAAAAATTAGTACCTCCGAGAAGCAACAATGACAGAAACAGACATTCCAGTGGCAATTACCATCAAAATCGTGACACGAATCCCCGATCTCAGGCCCAAAGACAGCAGCCGAATCAACAGCAGCAAGCTTCTTACGCGAGACTGCGAAGCTTTCAGGGCGATCAGAAAGTCGACTCTTACGTTCGATATTGAACATTCGCAGTCACACTGACCTAGAATTTCGCGGTAGTCCGACTCGGATCAGATTGGCCCGACGTATCTCTGCTTCCATGTTTGAAAACAAATTTTGAGTGGTCCATTGGTGAATGTGACCCTGGATCGATGGAACCCGAGGTTGTTAGGAATGGTTTAGGTCTCAAAAGGTTATTTTACATGAATAATTGCGACTGTATCACTGACCTTCCTTAATTTACTTAAAACATGATTGGCCAATTAACAGAGTGAATCGGAGTTGGGCAAATTTGTAATTAGCTAATTACAAATTACATTTCTAATTGGTATCGAAATTTTCATCAATTACAAATTACAAATGTAATTAGTATCGAAATTTTCACTAATTACAAATTGCAAATGTAAGTAGTATGGAAATTTTCAATAATTACAAATGTAATTAGTATCGATATTTTCAATAATTACAAATTACAAATGTAATTAGTATCGAAATTTTCAATAATTATAAATTACAAATGTAATTAGTATCCGAATTTTCACAAATTACAAAATATAAATGTAATTAGTATCGAAAATGTCACTAATTACAAATTAAAAATGTAATTAGTATCGAAATTTTCATTAATTACAAATTACAAATGTAATTAGTATCGAAATTTTCAATAATTACAAATTACAAATGTGATTAGTATCAACATTTGCACTAATTACATTCGTAATTTGTAATTAGTGAAAATTTTGATACTAATTACACCTGTAATTTGTAATTAGTGAAAATTCTGATACTCATTGCATTTATAATTTGTAATTAGTGTAAATTTCGATATTAATTACATTTTTAATTTGTAATTAGTGAAAATTTCGATACTAATTACATTTATAACTTGTAATTAGTGAAAATTCTGATACTAATTACATTTTTAATTTGTAATTAGTGAAAAATTCGATACTAAGTACATCTGTAATTAGTAATTTGAGGGTAATTAATTACTTCAAGTAATTAGTAGTGCCCAACCCTGGAGTGAATGGAGGAATAACTTCTGGAGCAATTAAAATAACACTCTGGGCTTCCGTAGAAATGTTTAGGCGCGTACACGTTGAAAAACTAACGACAAGACACTCATAGAAACACTGGAACATGATTCTTTTTTTTTTTTTGTAAAATATTATGTCAGATATTGCTGATTTAGGGTTATTTTGGTAGACCAAACGATTTAGCGGTGACGTCTAATTCATTCGCTAACGCCCTCTGGTTTGTATAGTCCGGAATAATAATTCGATAGTGCGATATTGTATTTTTCGAGAAATTTTCTTTTTCGTGGGTTTGACCGGTCGTCGCTATTTCGACCAGTTCTAAATTTGGACTTTTAGTTAGACAACGAGTGAGTTCATCACTGAATGGAATTCGTAAATCGAAGAGACGAATTCAAAAAGGCTCGAGATCGTTGCAAGTTGAAATTAAGATACAAGGAATATCAGAAGCGAATAAGAATATATGCATGACTGTGATAAGGAGGAAAAAATACTTTACAATGTCATATCCGGCGTAAACTAAATTTCCGATACGTATATACTTGCCAGAAGGCGAAAACGACTGTAGTTATATTGCTGTATTATTTTTTTATAGGCAGAGAGGTTTACCTAATTTACGTTTTATAATGACGAATATATACAGAGAGATTTATAATATCTATATATTTTTTCACTCGAGGTTTCACTCGATGGTTATTTTAGTGATTATTCATAATATATATTTTGCATAGTGTCGTAAAAACGCGTAGAGAACTATGGCGCAATGATTTTTTGTACTTTTCTATTATTTATCAGCATGCTTTCAATAAACTTGCCAATTGCACTTATCCGAAAAGTCGTGATTTTATTCCAATAATACGATCCTTTCCAATCTATTTTGACGATTATCTCATGAAATTTTTATCAAGACTATCACTTTTGGACTGAGAAATACTCACTTTTTTGACCGTACATTTTTCTCAGTGCATATTGAAAATATGTGCATTCAAATATATATTTTTTTTTATTGTGCACAATTTTTAGTCAAAGCTCAACTGCGAGGTGCTCGAGGATCGTCTGGCATTCGAAGTTAGATGGGCCGTTGCTGGTGACAGTATCGTCGTTCAGCTGGTTGCAAAACTTGGTAAGTCTCAGTCAAGATCACTGGAGGAACATGTAAACTATCCGACGAATATCCAGACTCGAAAGTTTTCTCGACTCTTGTGTCGCATGTCTTCGACATCGATAACAACGAAATAACGATGAAATTCAAGTAAAATTGAATTTATCGAAATTTTGGAAAGTATCGTTCAGATACGAACTTTATGATTGCTCGCTTATAATGTCACGAAGATACCAAAATTATATTAAAAATATCAATTTTTTGGCAACGAAAGATATATTGTCAAAATTCTGAGTGAAACCTTTAAAGCACTAGTCTACTTTACAAGGCCAAAAAAAAACAAATTTTTAAGATTTTTTTCTTAGCTCCTTTATCAAATATGGCCATAAAACTGTTTTTACAACATTGTTTGTACAACATTGTCTTCGACAATGTCTTGTCCCATTTGACCGACAATTAATCTCAGAAACAAATAAGCGAAATTTTTTTTGTAAACAAGCTTTTATTAGTTGTTAATAAAAAATAACTAATATGTTAAAAATAATTTTATTCCGATTGGAAATAAGTTTTCAAGTAAAAGCGTGTTACACCCTCTTTTTGTTCTTCTTCTGTTAAAATGGAACACGCTTTTATTTGAAAACTTATTTCCAATCAGAATAAAATTATTTTTAACTTTTTAGTTATTTCTTATTAACAACTAATAAAAGCTTGTTTAAAAAATTTTTTTTTCGTTTATTTATTTTTTACTTTTTAGTATTTATGATGTTAAGTAACTAGTTTATTAATTTATATCTAGTTTCGCATAATTTTTTGCAAAAAAAATGTTTTGCAAAATTTGTCGGACAAAATTATTTCACACAATTAATTTGCAACATTTTTCTGCAAAATTTATTTCACAATTTATTTCAATATTTCAAACATCCGCAATTTTTTTTTTCGATTTTTCATTAACAGTGGTAAATTGTTGTGTAAGAAACACAACCTCTTCAAAATCCTTTTTTATTTTTTTGTTTCAAACTTGCCAATCCTGAGATTAACCGTCGGCCATGGGACAAGACATTTCCGACTTTGGCGCCTTCTGTAAATTATTCAGAGAATCAAAATAAAAAATAATTTTTTAAAAATATTTTCGAAGGATGAAACAATGTTGTAAAAACAGTTTTATAGCCATATCTGATAGAGAAACTGAGGAAAAAAATCTTAAAAATTTGCTTTTTTGGCCTTCCAAAGTAGTACCTTAAAACGATTCAAACTCATTATTGAAAAATCTTGAATTAAAAATGATTAATTAAGACTACATTTTATATTGAAATTTGGAAAATAAAATATTTTAATAATCTTCCTAATCGTCTTTAACTTTTACTCAGTTTTTGGACAATTCATATCTCTCGTTACCAATAAATCAATATTTTCAAAATAATTTTGGTCCAAGGACTGAATTACGTGAATGAGGATTGATCGGTATCGTGACAAGATACGAGTAAAAGTTATTTTCAACCTTATTTTTTAAATCCTCGTTCAGATGCTGGACAGTACATGTCGTTCGGAGTGTCGGAAAATCCCGAGAGAAGTGTTATGGTCGGAGGTGATGTCGCCGTCGCATGGGTCGATAAACAAAGTCTACAAGGCTACGCTGTTGACTATTTTCTGGAGGCAAAGTCCCAGTGTTCCGGTGGACATGGAAGTTGTCCGGACGAGCGCATACAGGTAAACAGTTTTCACTTCTGTAAGCTGCTGGCAAAAGTTTTTGTCAGCCAAAGGGTTGATCTAGGTAAATCCTGATGTGAAAAGTTCAGCCCGGCATGCCGGAATTTGTACGTCAAACGTGCTGCAACCACAAAAGTCCGCATCCATTTTCTTCGACTACGGCCATACCTTTATCGCATCCGATAGGGGCCTCTGCAAACAGTCGATTTTGCATTGTTGTTTTCTTCCCATTCGCAAATCAGCAGCTTCAAAATCCTCCAAACATTATTTTTCAATTAAAAAAATTAAATGCTCATTATTTCGTCTCCACACATTTTAGATTTTGAAATATCGAGTCTAAATCCAAAGGCAATTTTTATCTTGCGAATTTCGTCATTCATCTGATTTTTGTTTTTTTGCCATTAACTCTGTACAGGGTTGCGAAATTTTTAATGAAAAAGTAATGCATTAATCATTATTTTCATTAACCATTAAATGTTAATGGTTAATGGAAATTATTCCCATTAACCATTAAATGTTAATGGTTAATGGAAATTCTTTCCATTAACCATTAAATGTTAATGGACAATGGAAATAATTTCCATTAATCATTAAATGTTAACGGTTAATGAAAATAATTTCCATTAACCATTAACGTTTAATGGTTAATTGAATTGATTTCCATTTACCATTAACATTTAATGATTAATGTAAATAATTTCCATTAACCATTAAATGTAAATAATTTCCATCAGCCATTAACATTTAATGGTTAATGGAAATAATTGCCATTAATCATTTACCATTAACATTTAATGATTAATGTAAATCATTTCCATTAGCCATTAACATTTAATGGTTAATGGAAATAATTTCCATTAATCATTAACATTTTATGGTTAATGGAAATAAATTCCATTAACCATTAGATGTTAATGGTTGATGGAAATTATTTCCGTTCATCAATACATGTTAATGGTTAGTGACAATGAAAAAGCATTAAAAAAAGTTATGCATGCTCTGTAACATAGGTTTATTGTAATAATGCTCTGTAACATAGGTTTATTGTTATATTGTCGTTATATTGTTGCATATGATGCGTATTTTTAATCATTCCTTATTTTTTCTGCTTGCCAAAGCCCGGCACGAATTCCGTTCGTTTGTTGAACGCGGCGATGGTAAACGGTTACAGCATCGTCACCTATCAGAGACCTCTGAAAGCCAGCGACGAGCTTGACAGGGCAATCAGGACCAACGGCTCTCAGGCCATTATTTGGGCTGTTGGACCGCTTAACGAGAGGCAGGAAGTCAGTTTTCACAGTCACTATCTCAAAACCGATAGATTAATCGAATTCAGCAGACCACCAGTGTGGAATTGTCCGATGCCGGACGGTGACATGCCGCATGTTCATGGTAACAATGCCAATAAAGGGAACAAACAGGTATGAGATCAAAGCAATTGACCATCAATAGTTAAGATGAATCTGAATAAAATTTCATACTAAATAAACTATATTTTGCAATAATTTCTGCGTTGACATAGAAGAAAATAAAAGTGATTTATTCGTTGTCATATTGCACTATCCGAGAAATAAATCTGGCCCAATTCAGCTAACATTACTTAGTCCGTAATGATCACCCTGGGTCAAATTGACCTCGACTTTGAAAAAAAAATCTAATATCAAAAGTAGTGAGCCGGCGAAAACCGATATTGATATTATTAATCATTTTTTCGAAAAATTGATAATTAGTCAAAAAATATTACTAATTTTTTATAAATTAGCGGAAAAATATTAGTAATTTGTTTAAAAAATTAGTAATTAGTAAGAAAATATTTCCAACTTTTCCAAAAAAATTAGTAATTAGTGACAAAATATTTCTAATTTTTCCAAAAAAATTAATTACTAGGGAAAAAATATTACCAAGTTTTTTTGTAAATATAGTAATTGTCAAGGGAGATATCACTAATTAATTTTTTTTTTACTGTAATTTGTACAAAAGTATTGTGTATTTTTACGTACTTATATGTACGATTGAGTCATAAGCTCAAATAACTCTATTAAAAAAGTTTTTTTTTTAATAATAACTAGATCTTTTTAATATTTCACACATTGTATTTATTGTATCGAATGTCATAAGATATCACATAAGTTATTATTAATACGAATATTTAATCAGTACCTACTAAAAAATGCATTAGTAATTTTTTATTTTCTTATTACTTTTTACAATATTAATACAACATTTTTCCACAAATTACTGTTTTTTTTTTTTGTTATTTAGAAATATCTTTCTCGCTAATTACTAATTCTTGGAAAAAATGAGTAATATTTTGTCGTTGATTACTAATTTTTTTGGAAAAATTAGAAATGTTACGTCACTAATTACTTATTTATTAGAAAAATTAGTAATATGTTCCCGCTAATTACTAATGTTTAAAAAAAAATTTTAATATTTGTTTGCTAATTATTAATTTTTCGAAAAAATTGGATTATAAAAATAGATAGATTTTTTTTTCCGATCACTGGTTTACGGTAGATAATCAGCTATTTTTTTTCATAAAATATTTTTTTTATGAAAGTACTGTAACTCAAGAATATCGTGTTAAATTTGCACGAAAAAATATTGAAAATTGAAAAAGTCACGAATTTTTAAGCAGAAAGCCCTATTTGTCTACACATTTTTTTTCAGTAATTTTTTTCAGTACTTAAAATTTAAAAAATTACACTTTCATCGACGAGAGCATATTTTTCAATGTTCAAATTATGTCTCTGAGTTTTTATACGGAAATATAACGTGTCGTTTTATTCAGTAATCGCTCAAAGTTGGCTCGGGTCAAATTGACCCAGTGCGATAATTACGGATGAAAGCTCAATTCCACGTAATATCAATAAAATGACATTACTTTTCGTTCAATAAAATTCTTCTAAAAATCGAAGATTCAATCAATGGAAAACCCGGTAAAGTTAAAATGATATATTCAGGAACTCGTGGCGACAACCAGAAGACCTCAAAGGTTACCGGCAACTCCGGCACCAGCGGCAACAAAAGGCGCCTGGGAAATTCCACCGATTCAATGTTACGAACCTGACGACGGTGTCTTCTACGCCCAAATGGGACCAACAGGAGGAAAGCACGGTTATCCAGCGATTACTGGTAATTTTGATCTTCAATTTAAAAAAAACATTCACCGTATCACATAGAAAACTTACCAGATTTTTTTTCCGGTTCTTCATTGATGACTTTTGATGCCTAACGTAGGACACGTTGGTTGGGGTATATCGTGGTACATAAACGGTCTTCTCATACCCGAAATCAACGTAGTACGTGGCAAAACCTACACATTTGTGACCGAAGGTGGCGAGGATCCCCAGATCCCAGCGCGCTATCATCCTTTCTACATAACCGATGATCCCATCGGTGGTTATCAGCATAAGACTCCTGAAGAAAAAGCGGTCAGTTTACCCAAAACCTTCAACGCCATTTCTTTATGCAGCCGGATATACATTCATAGTCGTGGATAATTCCATAACATTTCTCACTTTTATTTCCAACAGAATGTGACGATATTCGCGGGAGTTCAACGACAAGGCGGGTCATTACGTCCCACCGGAGTCGGACGTCTCTGTAATTGGTTGCCGGATCCGGATGGCCCAAGCTCCGATGAATTCGCTTCGTTCGGTGCTTATCAGCGGACCCTGACCCTCACGTGTGATGTCGGCGAACCTGGATGGGTCGAATGGACACCAGACGCCAACACACCAGACACTGTTTACTATCAGGTGAGAAAGCCATGAATCAACGAATTTAATTACAGTCTATTGATCAGTATTGACAAGTTAGTTTTATTTTATTTAGTTTTATTAGAATCTAAGGTTAAGGACAATGATTTCCAAGACCAAGCAGTGTGAGTTTGGGCTCGGGTTCGAAAACAATGAACTTTGCGTCACTCAATTATGTTTTTGACATGTCAAATGCAATTTAGAGTTTTCTGAATACTAAAAGTTACTATGTTTTTGTTTATTATGCCCAAAAAACGTTACACAAATTACTTGGAGTAGGCAAATGGTAATATCGATTCAGGACTTGCCTAATCCTGAATGAGTCCAGTTAATACTTGATAGACTATGAGGACCGTTGACAGGACACTCATGAGCAAATGAATCCACTAATTTTGAGAATGAAAGAATGTGGAAAAGGATTAAACAGATGGATTCCGTTTCAAAACCAGAAATATAAGTCACTTCGAAGTTGAAGAATCCTTTGTTGCATCTGAATGTTTAAAGGATATTTTTTTCAACGCTTAGCATAATTTGAAATTTGCATCCGATTCGATTACCATTCAAGGACCAAGATATCTTCAGTGGGTCAAGCGAGACTTGCGCTTAATTTTCCCAGTCTCACTCCCAGAGTTGTAAATAATGCATTATTTTGATAATGCATTACTGTATTCATTAAATGGATAAGTGTACCATTACAAAATATAAAAGTAATGTGTAATGAATGCGTGTTCCATTACAAATAAAAAAAAAGTAACGTGTAATGGATGCATGTATCATTACAAATAAATAAAAAAAGTAATGTGTAAAGGATGAGTGCTCCATTACAAATTACAATCGAAAAAAAAGTAATTTGTAGTGGAGAATATTCCATTACAAATTAATGTATTTCTACCACAATCTGGAGCAGTTACTATTTTGCTCAAGTCTATTAATTTTTCAATGAAAATAATTTGTGTGTATCAAGTTTTTGTTAACTTTACTATCATAGTGGTAAATGTATGAACTGAACAGTGTATATTAAGTTAATATACACTGACATCTATAAGTTTTTCTTGAATTGCCATTTTTACAAGAATGAAGTAAAAATTACTCCAAAAAATCACTATTCATACATTTACCACTATGATGGTAAAGTTAACAAAAACTTCATACATACTTTTTTTAATTGTAATTTGTAATGGAGCACTCATCCATTACACGTAATTTTTTTATTATTTCTAATGGAACACGCATCCATTACACATTACTATTTTCATTTCTATTGGAACATTCATTCATTACACCTTACTTTTGTAATTTGTAATGGAAAACTTATCCAATACACATTTAAAGTAATTGTTGAAAATAATGGGTAATGCATTACATTTACATTACTATTTTCACAACTCTGCTCACTCCCATGGAATATCAATTTTTATACCCAAGTCCCAATTATTGTATAAATTAATTTAACGCATTATTTTCGTCTCGCAGTGTTTCACACATCGTTATCTCGGTTGGAAAATCAACGTCGTCGATCAATGTGACGAGCCGCAGGTTGTCGCCGCGAGCGTGAATCACGAGGTTTACGTTCAACCGCCCAAGTCAATGAACGAACAACAATCCGATTTGGAGATTGGAGTCGCGAGCAAGGTAACAACAGCACCAGAATTCCACGAACATCATCGTTATCTTCATCGCAATCATCCTCCTCATCCCAATTCATACATGGACGAGGCGATGCGTCACGAGCTTCCTCATCATAATCAGCATAACAATTATCATCTCGAGAATATCGGATCGACTAACAATAATCACGCCATGATATCACCCATCAAGGCAGCATCAATGTTTAACGGCAAAACTCACAATGAAAACTTTCCATTGACGGCAATGAGACTCAATCGACCAGCTGGATTGTCATACGAGAATCGCGAAACGTACGAACTTACGATGAATCCGCAGTCTTACGATGCGGAACTTGCGCCACCAAGAACGTATCCGTATCAATCCGCCAAGTCCCCGATAACGCAATACAATCATCACAATCATCATCATCATTATCAGCCGCATCATCATCACAATCATCACCATAATTATCCTCATCATGCTTCCAGTGGTGGAAGGTCGCGGCTTAACCTTGATACGAGTCGTCGTCAAATTCCGATCATGTTGACCAGCCAGTCCCATCAGTTGGGACCAGCTGGTAACATTAACGCATCGTACGATTTAACGTCAGATTTACACAATTTACCGAACGTTTTCGATAATTCAGCGGCGTTTATCGATCAGGAGCCTCGTCATTCGGTCACGGTTCCAATCACCGTAATGCCACCTCCATCTAACCAAGCGTCTAACCTCGTTACAGATAAACGCGCGATCATGAACTACGGACAAATGAAATACGCTTTTTCTCATCCGGGAACGTCGCAGTACATATATTCCAGGCCGTCGCTGAATCATCAAGTGACAATGAACAATCCCCACAAGACGAGCCAATTGGTCATCATCAGAAAGCCACTGGTCCAACAATTCATGCATCGTCGAACGATTCTCGGAGCGATGATCAAGCCAAAAGGAGGACACGAATTGTCATCACCGGGACGATCATCGTCCAGGCCAATCCTGATGGACAGAAAGAAACCAATGTATCGCGGGACATCGCAAAAAATCACTGCAACCGCCAAACAAACTTTCCCTGATAATAATAGTTATAACGATAACAATAATAATAACAATAACAATAGTAATAACGATAATAACGACAATAATGAAATAAATTTGACGAGAATGGCTAACCAGCAACGTTCTCAAATCGAGAAGAAGATTTCGACGAATGACAACGCAATTTCCGTTGATGCGAACGTCATTAAGGAGGAGAGAAACAACGGTTTCGATCCTGACTCAATCGTCATCGAGAGCGGCTTCAAACCGATCATACGAACATTGGAGCGCGATTCCAACGCTGGAAGGAGTCAAGAATTCGCGAATTACGAGATTCAACAGGATTATCCCACTAACGAGGGTTTCGTCGCGAGTGCGAATGACGATTTTGAGGGAAAAGCTGCGA
The DNA here is from genome assembly GCA_946863875.1 of Alloplasta piceator. Classification (NCBI taxonomy): domain Eukaryota; kingdom Metazoa; phylum Arthropoda; class Insecta; order Hymenoptera; family Ichneumonidae; genus Alloplasta; species Alloplasta piceator. Next base: position 11,874,425 of record OX333072.1, on the reverse strand, counting down.
TGGTCGGGGACGATTTTGAACCGATGTTCGTGGCTTCGCCGTTGGTGGATCGTAAGAACATGATTCAACACCTGATGAAGAAGCTTCGTCGTGTTCAGGACGCAAGAAGAAGAGCCGAATCCGACGATATCGCTGATGCGCCAATCGCCACCGTTCGTTCGAATTCTTCGCATCTTCCCACGTCGATGACTTCGAGGAAAATCGATCGGGTGATGGGTAAGCATTACAATGATAAACTCTTCGGCAATGCAAATTATGCGCGAACGCGAGCCGAGAGAAAAATGTCCACGGATAAATTGACCGCAGAGGTCATTGATGGAACGTCACAATTGGACAAATTCGATGCTGAAAAATTAATTACCCATCAAATGAGAATGGAGAGTTTGCGGGAATCGGAAAATCGCGCGTTTTTGACCGAAAATGATGGAATTTCCAACGATGCCAACGCCGAACTTTCGTCATTGAACAGAACCAAAAGATCATCACAGAATCGTGAGATTGACATCAGTATCGATGCTTCGAACGTTACCGGTTTTTTGCCACAAGATCATCATCGCAATCATTCGGAATATTCATACGACGATCACAATGAGAATGAGGAGGAATCGAGTACAGGGGAAATACTCATCGCCAATATACATTATATTTTACTCACAGTCGTACTTTACTACGTTTTGTGAATGGGAATACATAAATTCTAGAAGCGTTTCTCTACCCCGATGTCGCATCGTACGGTAATATTAAAGAAATTCGAGATCACTTTTCGAATCTTCGATATTTACAGAGGTTTGATATTTTCACTTTGAGAAAGAAGCGAACGAATGATCCTGATGGCATCATAAAGTATAAAAAACCAGCTTCATTTTACGTTCGAAAAAATTCCTCTACAATTTTTTCAGCACTTGCTGAGTGGTGCTGAGCTTGGTCGATTCTTATTTTCATATCAGCAAATGTGTAATCTCTTAAGAAATAATGATGATTTTTCCATGGAGAACATACACGTGTCAAGATTGAGCTCGAATTTTATTTTTGAGAATGTTTTTGTGGAATCAATCCTGAAAAACACTTTTAAAAATGAAATAAAAGCTCAATCCTTTCCCTTCTAAATCCTCCCAAGAATTTATTCGATTTGCTCCTATCCACCAAAATACACACGAGAAACGTAAATTTTGATTTACCTGCCGAGTGCTAAAAAAGTCGTAGGTAAATTCTTTGGAAAAACAGTGAAGCTGGTTTATCCTACTTTCGAATGCTATTAGTTTCATTCATTCGACTCTTTTCATACCCAAGACATTAAACTTTTCTCCTGATCGAAAACTCATTATTTATCCGGACTTTTGGCATGATAAGTTGTAACGATCCAAAGGATCGTGTAAGAATTGATAGCGTTTTCGGTCCGACAAATGAAACGATGCTACGACAAATAAGGGGTGTATAGCATAGATATTTAAGCTCGTTGAACTATTCGAGATTGGAAAATGGAAATAAAATGTCCATTTTTTAACTCTCGACTGCCCGCCGGGTAAAAAGATGGGAGTTATTTGTTTGACGACAATTACCTGATCTAAATGTTTTTTTTTATTTGATAAATCTCGCTATGAATATCGTGTAGTTTTTATAACTATAATGTTGTCCAACATATCTTGATGCTCAACAATACAAGATTACAATGTCTTAAGAAAATATACATGTTTTAAATACCTTTTTTTTAATGCGTTGTCTGTACATTCTATATATGATCCTTGTAATTACTCCATAGCTTTCGTAGATTTGCATCTATTGAGATCTAATTTTGACATTCGATTTAGAATGAATCGCGCAAAACGTCGAATCCTTGAAAAAGTTGTGAAATTTAAAAAAACAGGCACAAAAATGACGAGTGGCCTGGCCGATATTCTGAAGACAAACTGGGGACCATTCCCTCGTGTTTGTTACAAATTTTGCAATAATTCCTTAAGGTACTACTTTAGAAGGCAAAAAAAGCAAATTTTTTAGATTTTTCTCTCAGCTCCTTTATCAGATATAGCTAAAAAACCGTTTTTACGACATCGTTTCATATCGTTTGCTTTGAAAATACAAAAACAAATTATTTTTTATTTTGATTTTTTAAATAACTTATAGAAGGTAGTCAAGTCTTCGAAAATGTCTCGTCCGAGGGCCGACAATTAAGGATGTTGAGTCCCAAATCGCAAATGATGAGAAAATTCTGAAAATTTGGTATGTTTTTGGATGAATTATTTAAGAGGTCGTGTACAAATTTCACGGCGATTAGGAAGCTCGTTATCGAACAATTAACATTAACAAATTAAATTAAATTAAATGTAGTCTCATGGAAACTGATATAACTTTGCGATAAGTTTTTTTTTTTGACCTCTCGATTTTTTAATATCAGCACTATATTGAAAGCAATGGAAACAAAACGAAGTTTATTGATAATTTTTTTTTTTATTTCTTTAAAAAATTGTTCTTAACAAAATGTTAACATTTTAATAACGAGCTTCCTAATCGTCGTGAAATTTTTACACTACCTCTTAAATACTTCATACAAAAACATACCAAATTTTCAGAATTTTCTCATCATTTTTCATTTTAACCCTTAAGGAGGTTGAAGTAATGATGATAGAATTCTTAAAATTTAATATGTTTTTACATGACCTATTCAGGAGGTCGTGTAAAAATTTCACGACGATTAAAAAGCTATTTATTGAACAATTAACATTAAAAGATTTCATAGGGACTCAACATTCTTAACTATCGGCCATGGGACAAGACATTTTCAACTTTGGCGCCTTCTATAAATTATTTAAAAAATCAAAATATTTTTTTTGTATTTTTTTGTAATTTTTTTGTATTCTCGAAGGATGAAACAATGTTTTAAAAACTATTTTATAGCCATATCTGATAAAGGAGCTGAGAAAAAAATCTTAAAAATTTGATTTTTTGTATGTTAGCCTTCTAAAGTAGATTAATACCTTAAGGAAGAATTTACAAAATGATTGATTGAGGGCTAAATCAATTGTCACAGATAATTAACATTTTATTGAGATGCGCAGCGATAAAAAAAAACAGACCAATTGAAAATTTGAACATCACTTCCTTGACGTTTTTACAAACTCACAAAGCTTCCTCGATTATCAAGCCAAGCTTAAAAATCCTGCTGGAGGAGGATGATTTGCAAATTCTATAAAATTATGAAATAACGATTTATAAATTTTCAATTATCACAATTTTCTTTCAAACGCGCTGATACTTTTAATAATCTTCACTTTTACTTTTTGATACTCTCCACTTCACTTTTTAATACTCTCCATCTGTTTCATCTTTTCACTCGTCAGTGAAACCCCCATTTTCGTCACTGTCGTCCCAATCCTCACCGCCGTCATCCTCGCCATTGTAATCATCTTCATTGTAATCCTCGAACTCGTACGTATCATCGAAAACTTGAACGGGACCGGTGAATGTCGGTTTTAAGGGGAAAGATGATAGGTTTGGATTGAATGGAAACTTCATTATCTCATTCTCGGATATAACCGGCTTCTGGAGAGTTGGCGCCGAGGGCGCTAAAAAATCCTGATTATCCTTGTCCCGGTGAACTTCCGAATTTTCAGTGCGATTCGTGTCTGAAATAAGTGTCCAATTTGCGTAAGAATCATCAGTGAGCGGGGTTTTAGAAGTACAACGTTTTTATGGTGAATCATTGACGATCTAAGAAGAAAAATCTTTACCATCGGCGTTGATCTGAATGGACGAGACGAATGGTTTTTCTTCATGAGGATTTATGGTCTGTCCGCTTTTTGGAATTCCAGCATCCACCCTCTCGTCTTCGACATTGGAGAATTCTTTGGTACTCACGAAATTCGCGGAATCCGTTGGATTTGCGAGTTTCGGGTGACCTTTCGAATGAACAACTCCACCAGATTCGTCGTCAGGACCTTCATTCGGCGATAAATCGTGGATCAGGTCGTCAACATTGTCCGCAACTTGTTTTGGCATTTCATTGCCCTGCAGATCATCCGGTTGTTCCGCTGAGATTTCGTCAATGTTGTCATCGGGTTGGACCAATGGAGACCCTTCGGGCTTGGAAATGGGCGAAGAAGGATCGTTTTGCTCGTTTGGAGAAAAATCGGGTATGGTGATTGTCAGATTGACGTCATTATTTCCTTCTTTATTGTTCCCGCAATTATTAATTATTCTAATCACGTGACAACCGGAAGCTTTGTAAGGACCAAAGTCCTTTCTCACGTAATGCCAATTCGCGCGCTTCATTCTTCGCGGTTTTTTCGAGCTGGAGTCTCTTTTCTCCTTGTGATCATTCTTCGTCGATGAATTCAAACTTAGCAAAGGTTCCATCGTCCCTCCCGACTCAAATGTATCGCTTGTTCGATGAGACGTTGTGCTCAAAGGTTCCGAACGATTGTGAATTGGAAAAGATATCCGTATTTTTTCCAAAAACTCCTTCAACTTAATTTCAAGACTCTTTTCAGTCGAATATTCCACGATTATTGGTCTCGTGACAGTTTCAACCTTCGTACGATTTTGCCAGGATGCTTTTGAAGCACTTTTCATCGTGCTCGTTGAGTTTATCAACGATTTTAGAGTCGTGTGACGATGACTTCCGGTTTCATCTACTGTATAATTATCCGGCATCTGTTTCTCGCTAGTCAAATTATTCTTTCCAAAAATGAAAATATTCGGCACACTCGATTCTATTTTTTCTCCAGTAACATTATCGATTTTCCGAATAATCTTCTCCGTTGTAATGTAATTAATAAGAAAATTTCGTTGCGTCGTAGAACCGATTGGCATTCTCTTGGTCGTTCGTTCAACGCGTTTGCCCGATTTTCTGGATAATTTTCCAACGGCTTTGATCGGTTTGAGCGTCGTTCTTCCTGTGAATTTTTTGCCGCTCGTTTTCGAACATTTGCATCCTGAATCGTCAAATTTTCTCAGCGTCGACGTCAACGTCTTTGATGCATTGTAAGTCGTTCTTGTTGTCGACGAAACTGTCTCAGATTTTACCATCTCCTTTTTCGATTCGAAAATTCTCGACGGAATCGTCAAGTTTGTGTCCAAAATTTGGCATTCCCAGATGTGCGATCGATAGACTTTCATGGATCGAGATTTTTTCAGAAATACGTGGTAATCGTCCGGTGACACTGTAACCCGGACTTCGTCATTTTCGTTCCTGGATCTCGTTATGTTTGCCGATCTCGACTCTTCCACCAATTCGATCAAACGATTTAGCTCGTTGGCCGATGGATCGAGGACGAAAGTGCATTGCAAACTGGAACATCAAAAAGCTGGATTATATTTCGAATTAAATGGATAAGACATTTTTACCATGTGTCTCGTGATGCACGAAGAATTAATGGATACCCAGTGAACATGTTATGTTGCAGCAATGTAACATGGAAGTTACATGTAATGTTAAAATATTATTCCTATGTAACATAGCTGTTATATAACGTGCAAATAACATGTTATGTAACATTTGTTACATGCAGGTTACATAACTGGTATATAACTTTGTTACATTAGGGGAGCTTGGGGCTAGTTGTAACAGTTTTTGGAAAAAGGCCTGTAACACCTAAAATATGTATGCTTTTAAGATTGTGAGTAAGAGGGTTTGTAAAGTATATATCTGAGTACTAATTCCATTTGAAAAATAATTTTAAATCTTTACCCATCTTTTACACCAGACGTTTTTTGAAAAAATGGGAGCTGTTACAACTTACCACATATCTGGGGCTAGTTGTAACAGGCTCGGGGCAAGTTGTAACAATGAAAAGACTGGCAACATTTATAAGAAAGAACACGTTTTTATTGGTTCACTGTCTTGTATTATTCATGGTGGTTCATTCTTGTGATGATTGTAATCTTTGGTAGTCACTCATGCTAAAAAAAATACAATACAATAACTTAGCATATTTTTCTGGGCAATATTAGAGTAAAGAAGAGTAAAAGAATGAACAAAAAGCCGGAAATAATTTGTAATACTATGTAATCACTATACTACAAGTTGTAATAATATTATTTATACAAATACATGTAGAGAGCAGACAAAAAATACACGCGCATAGGGCAAGTTCTAACATGTTGCAACTTGCCCCATGGGCTCATTATGTCTACTCAATGAAATATCTCAAAAACTACAAACTTTAGAATAATTTTAAAAAAAGCAAATGAAAGCCAGTTAAATTTACGATGTAACAAGGAAAAAATAATAAACAATAAATTTAATTTTAATAGTAAAAATCAAAATTTTCGTAAGTATTTTTTTTACGAAACCTGGCCGAAATAGAGCTCGTGTACATATCCTCTTATTTTGATGTCTCGCGAGTTATAAGAAGCACATTGAGCAAAAAAATTAAATCAAAATGTTTTAAATTCCCGGTCAAAATTGAGTGTTACAACTTACCCCTGTTACAACTAGCCCCACGCTCCCCTATAGTAATGTAAAAAAGTTTTGTAGCCGTTACGTAACATGCTTATAACGAAGTGACATCACAGTAATGTAACATATGTTATATTGCGGCAATATAACATGGAAGTTACATGTAATGTTACAATGTTATTCTTGTGATTACATAACTGTTGTATAACATGGAAGTAACATGTTATGTACCATTTGTTATATGCAGGTTATATAACTGGTATATAACGTTTTTACATTACAGCAATGTAAAGAAATTGCGCAAAATAATAATATTGCAGTAATATAATTTCAATACTTTAGTTGTACAACTGCAATATTAATGTGATATCACTGCAATATAGCAGTAACATAACTGAAATATTACAATGATATCATCGTGATATTGCTGTTATATAAATGCAATATAACAGTTACATTAATGCAACATTACATTCTAATATTGCTATTACATGACTGTTGCATAACTATTATATAACAATGTTATATTGCTGAGGAGGAAATTGTAACTTACATGTAAGTTACATGTAACGTCTATGTAATATTACATGTTACAAACGGTAACATTGCCGTTACATTGCTGCAACATTACTCTGGGTACTTTAATCCATATTTTTTTCGATACATACTTTTCACAAGCTGATACGATACCGATCGAATGAGGCGCCGCCTGATTTTCAACGACTCCCATCAATCCGACGAACAAAATAATCCGGTTGACTCTCATGTTGATTATCGAGCTCGCACGTTCGCTTGGAATGAAAAAGGAAACAAAAAAAAAATATAAATGTGCACTATCGTTATCGCCAATGAACGTATACTCACTGGTTTGCAATAACTCAATCATTCTGGACATTGTATTGCCAACAATGCGCTATCGCGCTTCTTATGCACCAAGTTTGGGAAAACGTTTCCGGTCTTCGTCATCTCGATTAAATTCGTACACATCGAAGGTGACACTTGCGACGGTGAACACCATAAACAAATGAATTAATGAGAATATTACTCTGGCAAATGAGGTTTGAACAAAAATTAAAGTTTCATACGATGCGGAAATTCGAGAATCCGCAAGATTTTTGTGCGCCACTTTTGTTTGAAGAACAATGCGACAATCGACGAATATTGATTGCACATTGTTGTGTTCCAATATTTACAATGTCCATTTGAATCGACTAGAGAAGAGTATTTTACATTAGCGCTCGTTATCGAGATTTTGGTTGATTATATTTTCATATTTCTTCAAACGTTGTTGATTTTTGAACGGCAAACCTTTGAGTTTTTATATATGTTTTCCCTGTTCTCCGGTTAAATTACACTCGAATGCATTCGAGTTAAGTTACTAGCTTACTTTAGAAAGCAAAAAAAAAATGTTTAACAAATTTGTACTCAGCTCCTTCATCAGATATGACTATAAAACTATTTTTACAACATTGTTTCATCCTTCGAAAATGCAAGGAAAAATTATTTTTTCATTTTTATTCTTGAGATAATTTATAGGAGGTACCAAAGTCGAAAATGTTTTGCCCCGTGGCAGACAGTTAATCTCAAGATTGGCGAGTCTGAAACAAAAAAATAAAAAAGCATTTTAAAGAGGAAGGTTTCTTACACAACAATTTACCACCGTTAATGAAAAATCGATTTTAAAAAAAAGCGGATGCTTGAAATGAAAATGAAAAATTAAATTTTTTACAATTTATTTCAAACATTAATTTTTTGTTAAATCGATTTTCCAATGGTAAATTCTAGTGTAAGAAAAGTTCCTCTTTAAAATGCTTCTTTATTTTTTTGTTCCAGACTTGTCGATCCTAAGATTAACTGTCGGGACAAGACATTTTCGAGGACTTGAGACTTTGGCGCCTTCTATAAATTATTCAAAGAATCAAAATAAAAAATAATTATTTTTTTCTTGATTTTCGAAGGATGAAACAATGTTGTAAAAACAGTGTTATAGCCATATCTGATAAAGGAGCTGAGAAAAAAAATGCTTAAAAATTTGCTTTTCTTGGTCTTCTAAAGTAGACCTTAAGTGTTCATTGCAATGCCTCAAGCTGAATAGGCTCCGGAAAAACAATTGTCTCTAAGACATTTATAAATGAGGCATTCCACGTCAAGTCGGCCACCCCATTTTTTTAAATCGCCAAAAATCGCATACAAATTTTTAGAAAGTAGATTCAACTATCAAGAAAATTGGTGATTTTTTCAGATTATTAAATTACATTTTTTAACCGGAAAAAAATACAAAAAATTTGTTTGTCCCATTTTGTAACTCGAAAATTATTCATCGTACGAAAAAGAAAGTACAACATGAAATTTAGGATTTTCAACGTACTTTTCACTGAAATTTTTTACGAATTCCTCCGAAAGCTCTATATGCCATTTTCGGAGCAAATAATGTTTTGATATTTTTTTTCTCAGAATTGACATCTTCGATTCGTCTGTAGTTTTAACAGTTTTTTACTTGATATATTTACAGACTATAAAAAAATTGGCGTAGTGGAAAATCCATTATTTCAAATGCATTTTTATTGATACAATCTATCATTAAAGAGTGATTTAATGAAATAGTGTAGATACTGATATTTTATCATGATTAATCGTAGACAGGGAAAAATAATAAAATAATCTCGTTTTGTTACTGCGAAGACGATTCCAGGAACAAAGCAGTATCATTGCTTCATTCCCAAAAATCATGCCCAAATCGAACTAAAAAAGTACTCCTTGGCCATAGAAACGTTGGTGCATCCAAAGAGCGTAAATTAATTCTTTTTTGCAATTGAGAGACGTGAGTAGCCTTTGACTCTAATTTGAATAGACTTTATCGGTGTACATGGGTCCATTGATAAAGTTTATTAAAATGTACAAAAATATATTTAAAAAAATAAAAATGAAAAATTTTTTAAAAGTTGAAAAAGTACAAAAAATAAACAAAAATGCGGGCTTTAGAAAATATCTGTAGATAGTCTCAACCCTGTTAATGCACAAAGAAATTTGTGTATTCATTTGGGATGAAAAACGCATGGGAAGGAATGGATTCTCCACTAAGCCAACTTTTTTATAGTCTGTAAATATATCAAATAAAAAACTGTTAGAACTACAGACAAATCGAAGATGTCAATTGTGAGAAAAAAATATCAAAACATTATTTGCTCCGAAAACGGCATATAGAGCTTTTGGAGGAGTTCGTAAAAGATTTCAGTGAAAAGTACGTTGAAAATCCTAAATTTCATGTTGTACTTTTCTTTCGTACGATGAATAATTTTCGAGTTACGAAATGGAACAAAAAAATTTATTCTATTTTTTTCCGGCTAAAATATGTAATATAAAAATCCGAAAAAAATCACGAATTTTCTTGACAGTTAGTACTTTATAAAAATTTGTATGCGATTTTTGATGATTTCAAAGAATGGGTGGCCAACTTGACGTGGAATGCCTCAAATATTAAATGGTCAAACAAATATATAATATGAGGAATACTCGCAACATCTTTGAAGTGCAAGAAGATTTATTTAAAACACTTCCTCGCAAAAGATTTCAAAGAAATTTCGATTTTTCAAAAAAATCCTTAACTAGGCTAAATTCCTCAAATAAATATATTTGGTAATCTTTTTTATTTATAAATTACCAAATAAGTGTATTTGGCAATCTTTAGTAAAATTTCGTAAAAATAAAGGAGACTATGACGATAATTCGTGCTTTCACGGTGAATAAAATGGTATATCGATATTGGCATTTGCTTCATTTTTTATTATCGTTATTATCGTTAATATTATTATTATAGAAAATGAAAACAAAATCTTACAAAACAATGATCACGATAGCTACTGTACACAATAGTATGGTTTCCATGTTACAAGATTCCGCGCGATTCGAGAATAAAGAATAACACCGTTCTCGCGGGTAAATAGCTGTCAAAAATCGCGCTACAAGTAATCAGAAAAAGAAAGAAAAAAAAATCTATAAATCCTCGTCCATTTGTATTTTCAATAAAAAATATAAACAATTCGGCTCAAGCAGTGAGCACGACGTGAGCTCATTGTCAGGTGGAAAGTTAAGTACAGAACTTAACTGGCACTTTATACGTGCACGCTATCCGAGCAATTTACTTCGAGATCCTGTGTTTTTCTTTCTCTCGTTGAAAAAGGCTCGCAACTTCATCGAACTTGTATTACCAGAGAAGATGTACGAAGAAAGATTACTGCCCACTTTGTTCAACATGGAAGTATTCGTTCTGATACGAGCTGATCAATTATTTACAATTTAATCAAGAGATTGTTGTTCGGGATATAATTATATCATCGAGATCTTCGTATCGTCTCATCAAAATTCATAATTTTCATCTTTCGAAATCGGAAATGTCATCGAAGAAAAAATACTCGATAACCTTTTTTCGGAAATTGCAAGGACGAATATTCTTTTCGAAGAGCAAAGCCTATTTTTGACGAATTTACTGGTTTTTCTTCGTTTCAATTGTCGATAAGAATTTTTAGTGAAAACAAAAGGGAACAGATAGAGGAAGAGAGAGAGAGTATAAAGAGTGAAAAAAAGGAAAAACAATGCCGCTTGATTGAAATAGATCAAACACAATTGCAAATTGCGTGTAGTATCGATAGTACGCGCGTTAGAGATTCATGAAGTCATAATGAATCTCGAAACTCAATCTTGTACCATCCGCATAGACGGCTGAAAAAAATTCGCCAATTTTCGAAAACGAACGAGGTAAGAACGATGCTTCTTAATTTTAAGCAAATCGGTTGAGATTTCGTACTTAACGATTTCGTAGCTTATTTTCAGGAGTTTGAATAACAACAATTTTCATATAAAAATTCCTTCGTGTATTTTTAATTATTAAAAAAAAATCGAATCGAATAATCAATAATCGACATAAAAATTCTGAAAATCCGCTCGTTTTTTCAGCCATCTACTAGGACGTGGCCCTTAAGGATTTACTAGCCATCATGTTCCAAAAATTTGATCCCACTGAAATTTTGATAATTCACAGAAAGAATATTGAAAAGCAATGAACAATGCAGAATATGCTAAGAACGTTAATTTTGATGTTAACAATTTTAATTGAGAGACATCGATAATTTCGGTTTCAACCTTTTTCGAAAAAATTTCTCTAAAACTTTCTCGGTCTTTGAGGGTTTTTAATCTTTCCATCTTACCGAGTTAAAAAAATCTTACGACAATTCACTTTTACTTGGTCATGTAAGGGCAATGTCAATCCTTAAGATGGTGTTTGCGGTACAGAAAGGTTAATCGAGCACTGAGATTTTAGAATTTGTTTGTACGCGTTTTAAAGGAGAAGTCAGTACGAACCGAGGTTTATCCGAATTAAAGATTTTCTGAGAGATGTAATAAAGAGTTGGAAATAAAAAAAAACTGGTGTAATTTTTACGCGGTTAAGATGAATCCAAATTTTCAGCAATTTCAGCAATATTAAATATGCTGTGGCTCACAAAATCAAACTATAATTGCAAACTTGAATTCACAAATACCGCGTAAAAAGATGCCCATGGATTTATGGTACTCGGATTTAGTATTTTAGCTGTAAAATCATTGAGCATTTGTTTCACATTCTTTCGAAGACCTTAAATATTATGGCCACAGTCGAAACATATTTCCATACATCAATCGTGCATGATAACGTAATTTGCTTTTGATCGATATATGACTCAACTCCAAAAAGAAAAAATAGGGAAATGCGACTTTGGTACCATCTTCAACCCTCAATTTGCAACGGTTCATCCTTGAAAACTGGTACGAAAATTTTCAAAAATCTCAGTACTCCACTAACTTAAAATAACCGCGAAGGGCGCAACCTCAAATCGTACAACCAAATACTACGAAAGGCAAAAGAAAATATTGATTTAGCTAAACGACAGGCTGATGCCAGACGATTTTACCGCTGAGACAACCCGAAACGAGGAGACAGTGTCGGGGTGAAAATTTCGTGCTAACAACGATATCGGAGTGGCTTATGTTCGTTCCCAATTCGGACAACTGAACGGCTTTTTTGCCAGTTGGAACGCAATTCGACAATTCCTGACAATCGCCCGAGAACGCGAGAAGACGAACCCCATATCCAAATGGCGAGCATATGAGTCTGCCATCGGCGGAAAAGCACAATTCCTTGATGTAACCCGAGCCGACATTCGGCTCCTCGATGTAATGCGTTAATCTCGATACGTTTTGGTGTATCTTGTGATTGCGCGGTATCGCGAACATTGGATTTTGTCCCTGTCGATTTTGGCTCTGCGGCCTGCTGCGATCGCCAATAATAACGACAGTGTGGGACGCTCGTGGGGGTATATTAACGCTAACTCCGTTGCTCGATCTGCTCAACCAACTGCGACGCTCCGCAGCTGGATAAAATTCTCTCTCTCTCTCGCGTCTGAGTCTCGCTTCTCTGATAGCGACGAGAGCCTCCCAAACGTCGGTCGAGCTAACGTGCAATTCGACATTGGCAGTTGAGAAATTGCTATTTTCCAACATACTGCGTCTTCGCCAATCATTCATCTGCGGATTCGATCGATACGTCGGTAGCCTGTAATCTTGTTCGGCGTCGCGTTCGCGCTCGTACGTTGTTTCGTCTCGTGAATTGTCATTCTCCATCTCACGATCAGCCGTTTCGACCGTCGTTCCCGGTCTCGTGTCTTCATCCCGATTGTTGCTCGTTCGATTCGCCTCGTTCGTCGTTCCACCGTTATTCGTGCTTATCTCGACAACACCGAAATTCGTTCGAACGACGTGTCTCTCGGTTCGAGGACTGCGCGAATGAGAGCGTAAATTAATGCGACGTACTTCCTGCCAATTGTTGGTTCTCGATGGTCTCACAGGCTGCGTCGCGTCCGTCGATACAAAAGCGTTGCTCCTGACGTCCGACATTGTCTGAACGATTCTGACGCGATTCGCGCTGTCTATCACGAACGACGATGTTATGCCCGAACGCGACGGTTGCGGTTGTTGAGACACGTCATAATCGTCCTCGATGGGCTCGTTAAACTGTGGAGTCGTTTCTTCGCCTTCCTTCAACTGCTCGATCGCATCGACATTGTCACGTTCCTGTATGTCGTGAATGCACGTCCACTGCGAGATAAGAATACTTTAGTTTATTTTTTTTTCAAGTGAAACTTCTATGGGCGCGTTTCGGCGCGAGAGCGTTACGGACAAATGGAACGGCCGAGCGTCACGTTTTTCGCACGAATAGTGTATTTGCCGTCTGCTTATCAGAGTTGGGCGTTTTTGTAATTAATTACATTCTAATTACAAATTACAAATGTAATCAGTAATTGAAAAATTTCTAATTACAAATTACAACTGTAATCAGTAATTAAAAAATATCTTATTACAAATTAAAAATGTATTTGGTAATTAAAAATTTCCCAATTACAAATTACAAATGTTATTAGTAATTAGAAAAGATCAAATTACAAACTTTAAATGTACTTAGGTTCAAATTTTGCATTTAATTACATTTTATCAATGTAATTAGAGTCAAATTTGTAATTAATCAAGCTACATGTACTTAATCGAAAATTTGATACTATGTAATTACATTAAAAAATGTAATTAGTCGGAAGTTCGATACTAATTACACGTAATTAGAGTGAAATTTGACTCTAATTACATTGATAAAATGTAACTAGTGCGAAATTTGAACCAATAACGTTTGTAATTTGTAATTAGAATTTTTCTAATTACTAATTACATTTGTAATTTGTAATTAAGAAATTTTGAGTTACTAATTACATTTATACTTTGTAATTAGAAAATTTTCAATTACTAATTAAATTTGTAATTTTAAATTAACATTTTTTCAATTATTAATTACATTTGTAATTTGTAATTAAAAAACTTTGAATTACAAATTACATTTGTAATTTGCCACTCGCCAATTCTAAGTTTCATTTGATATTCTGGCTTTCCTTGCCGACAAGAATAGATTATCCAAAAATAATATTTTGTCGAGAAAAGAGTATCCCGACAGAAGTTTCACTTCTACCGTGTGGTCATCTACACACGCCAATTTGTTTTCCTAGCAGTTGATCAATTTGAAGAGTAAAGTACAATTTTTCTTCGAGAGAAAAGTTACATGTAATTAATAATGAAGCAAAAAACTCGTAGGTCATTGTAATTACACGTGGTGAGATGATGATAAATTCATGATTTTTCCGAAACTTCGTTTTGCAACGAGAGAAAAAAATTATTTCATTCGAATCAGCTTTTTCCGATTTATTTTGACATCATCCGAATAATTCTGGGGCATTCCATGTCAAATCAACCACTTTTAAAACCGACCCTTTCGATCTGGCTGAAATTTTGTATTCCTTTTCTACGCCATTAAAAACATTTTTCAGGAAATTTTCTAATTTTTTTACCCAACCCAAAAAAAAAGGCTTTTTTTTAAATGGCTATAACTTCTTCATTAACTGACTAATTGGGACGCTTTGTTTCCAAAATTTATGTTTTTAAATGTACTTTCCGAAAAAAAAATACAAAGAAATGTTAAGATATTAAAATATATGAAATTTTTCACTTTTTCCAGAAAAATTATCTTTTTATCGCAGTATGCCATTTTTAATTTTTTTTTTTTCACTCAAAAAATACTTTGATCAATTCCGGAAAAAATACCGCCCAACCTGGAGTGGGTCGACATTTCCTTCTATTTTTTTTTATCGATGGAAAAAAAAATTTCAAATGGGCTTATTTCGCAAAATGCCACTTTCGAAATGTTTCAGAATTTATAAAGGAACTCGGAGTTTGAAAAATTGAGAAAAAAAAATTGAAAGTAGTAATCTTCGAAAATTTTCTAATTTTTTTCAAAAAAGTGAAAAATTTGATAGATTTCAATATCTTAAATTTTTTTTGTATTCTTTTTCGGAAAGTACATTTAAAAACGAAAATTTTGAAGAAAAAAACATCCCAATTAATCAATTTTTCAAGTAGTTATAACCACTTAAAAAAAAAAAGGCTTTTTTTTGGTTGGGTAAAAAAATTCGAAATTTCCTGAAAAATTTTTTTAATGGGGTAGAAAAAGAAAACAAAATTTTAGCACAATCGAAAGGGGTCGGATTCAAAAGTGGTCGATTTAAATAAAATAATTCTAACTAAAGAAATCATTCCTGTAGGGTTAGTTTTATGAATAATAGTTTTCGCCATTTTATTATTATTATTATTATTTATTTATTTATTTAAAAATCCGAAATACTTTGAAAAGCTACGAAATGTAAGGAAGAAAAATCGGTCTCAAAAAAAATATACACCTTTGTTTCCCACAATAGCATAGCAATTTCTCTTTTGAGCTAAAATACTATGATAGGAATGGAAAAAGGTTTTTCTCGCCCCACACTTATTTTTACCAAACGATTAAAAGACATTCTGTTCTTTTATAAATTTTTTTTTTAATTTTCTGTCTTTAATTCCCTGGCAATTTAAAGCTTCTTGACGTTCAAGTTACCTCCGATTTTTCGCCGTTACTGACGTTCCTCGAAAGGGCGCACCATCCTTGAGGATGAACCTGCAGACTTGATATGACCTCGGCATCGTCGCCAACTGGAAAATCCGTTAAAAATTCGACTCTGTTGTGGGTTCGCGAATTGGAGAACAAGTGAGTGAAATTCGCTGCGACTGGTATTGTCGTTTGTGACAATTGCATGAGACGATACATGTTGGGCTGTAATGATACAAAATTCATTAAAAACGTACCTGAGAGGCAAGACAAAAATTTAAACATTAAAGAATTTAGATTCATCGGGAATATATACCTTGAAACCAGCTAAATCTTGTGATAAAGTGCTCAGCTTCAAATTATGTATTATTATTAGATAACCGGATGTCGTGCAAATGAGCATTTTCGAAGCATCCGGACTAAGCCTTGTGCGCATCAAGCCGTTTGTGTGAAACACCCGATTGTATATCAAACTGTTCTCAGTGAAACTGCAAAAAATTCGATTAGGAACATAGACAACAAAAAATGACAAAATATGATAATTTTTAACTGACAATAAATCACCTGTTTATGTCCCACGTATATATGCTACCGTCAAATCCGCTAGTCAATAATAAACCATCGCTCGGACTATATTCAATATTTTTCACCCAATTTGAATGGCCCTTCAGTGTTCTTATTCGCTGCTTCAAATTTCTCGCGTCCCAAAGAGCAACTGTACTGTCATCGGAACAAGTAGCAAACATCCGTTGGTCCAAAAATCTATTATTAATAAAATCATCAAATGTAGAAAGAATTTTTCATAACAATATTAATATTATTAACCAATTACAATTAGTTGCCTCAATTATACATCCAAATATTGTGAAAATTTTAGATTGTTTATCTTTGAGAATATAGACTTTAGAATTTTATGTATTCTCTTTAACTATTTTAAGCACATTTGGATCGCTTCCACAGAGGAATTTGCTGACTTTTTATAAAGATGTTTTCTTTCCATGTTGAAAGATTTTTAACAAAAATGAACGAATGCTAATCTTACACATTGTTTTCCGAAATAACCTATTGAATACTTTCGGGGAGGTGAAAAAAGATGCCTGTTAAAAGCAGAGCTCTTAATATAAATATTTAGATATGTCTCATCGCAAATTTCTATTTCCCGTTTGAATAACACAGGAAAAAAAATTTCAAAATTTGAAATTTTACATCCTGGCCTCAAGTCAATGTACCGAATCGAACGATACGTATTCTTGTAGGGAATTGAACGCTCTACAAAAAATATCTCTTATAATTTTTCTATAAACTCACTCCTTCAAAAGTTATTCACGGTCTAATATATATGAGGCATTCCACGTCAAGCCAGCCACCCCATTTTTTGAAATCACCAAAAATCGCATACAAATTTTTAGAAAGTAGTTCTAGCTATCAAGAAAATTTTTGATTTTTTTCAGATTTTTAAATTACATTTTTTCGCCGGAAAAAAATGCAAGAAATTTTCTTGTCCCATTTTGTAACTCGAACATTATTCATCGTACGAAAAAAAAGTAAATAAAGTTTAGGATTTTTGACGTGCTTTTCACTGAAATTTTTTACAAACTCCTCCGAAAGCTCTATATGTCAATTTCGGAGCAAATAATATTTTGATATTTTTTTTTCTCAGAATTGACATCTTCGATTCGTGTATAGTTTTAACAGTTTTTTACTTGATATATTTACAGACTATAAAAAAATTGGCCTAGTGGAGAATCCATTATTTCAAAAACATTTTCATTGATACAATCTATCATTATAGAGTGATTTAACGAAATAGTGTAAATATTGATATTTTATCATTATTAATCGTAAACAGGGAAACATAATAAAATAATCTCGTTTTCCTACCGCGAAGACGTTTCCAGGAACAAAGCAGTATCATTGCTTCATTCTCAAAAATCATGCCCAAATCGAACTAAAAAAGTACTCATTGGCCATAGAAACGTCGGTGTATCCAAAGAGGGTAAATTATTTCTTTTTTGCAATCGAGAGACGTGAGTAGCCTTTGACTTTAATTTGAATGGACTTTATCGGTGTCCATGGGTCCATTGATAAAGTTTATTAAAATGTATAAAAAGATATTTAAAAAAATAAAAATGAAAAAAGTTAAGAAAATTTAAAAAGTACAAAAAATAAACAAAAATGCAGGCTTTAGAAAATATCTATAGATAGTCTCAACCCTGTTAATGCACAGATAAATTTGTGTATTCATTTGGGATGAAAAACGCATGGGAAGGAATGGATTCTCCACTAAGCCAATTTTTGTATAATCTGTAAATATATCAAGTAAAAAACTGTTAAAACTACAGGCAAATCGAAGATGTCCATTCTGAGAAAAAAAATATCAAAACATTATTTGCTCCAAAAATGGCATATAAAGCTTTTGAAGGAGATCGTAAAAAATTTCAGTGAAAAGTACGTTAAAAATCCTAAATTTCATGTTGTACTTTTTTTTCGTACGATGAATAATTTTCGAGTAACGAAATGGAAGAAGAAAATTTTTTGTATTTTTTTCCAGTTAAAATGTGTAATATAAAAATCTTTAAAAAATCACGAATTTTCTTGACAGTTAGAACTACTTTTTAAAAATTTGTATGCGATTTTTGGTGATTTAAAAAAATGGGGTGGCCGACTTGACGTGGAATTCCTCATATATGTATATTAGACTGTGAACATGTCTGAGCTACTGTTGGTCACTTCTTTAAAAATTAGGTAATTTATGTTAATACAATTTAAACTTTTTTTCAAGAAAGATTTTACGATATTTAGTAAAAAGTTTTAACATTTTGCCAGAAACTTAAAAAAAAAAGTGAAATTTACTTTAAATTTAACTTTAACCTTGAATAACTTTTGAAGGAGTGAGTTTATCGAAAAATCATAAGAGATCTTTTCTGTAGAGCGTTCAATTCTCTACAAGAATACGTGTCGTTCATTTTGTTACATTGACTCGAAGTAGAGATATAAAATTTCAAAGTTTTAAATTTTGTTTTCCTGTATTATTTGAATGGGAAATAGAAATTTGCAATGAGACATCTAAATATTTATATCACGAGCTCTGCTTTTAACAGGCATCTTTTTTCACCTCCCCGAAAGTATTCAACGATATTTCGAAAAACAAAAAAAAGTCGCTTTTTTTTATCAGTCTTATATAGAAGTACATCAATTCATGAATGAATTTTACAACAATATTTTATCAGAAACTTTTCTACCTCACACAGTTGACGCAATCGTTGTGCGCATTGTCAATGGCGTGTATAAGACGTCTGCACAGAGGATCGAACATTAAAATGCTCTTTTTCTCACAAGCCGCCAGCAGCAAAGATCTGTAAAGTGAAGAATGAAAAAACATTTGTAATACGATAGAAAAACCGAGCAAAAATAAGGACGAATGAGCTACGATAACGGACCCATCTGGCGAATATTCCAAATTGAATACGGCGCCGTGCATCGCGTTGCACAAGTTTTCGCCATGATCCCACGATGTAACGGGCTTGATCGACGAATAAAGATTTTTGTAAAAACGATCGCCGTGTCCGAGAGGAAAACGTATGCCGAGCTCTCGCTGATGAAGCCAAGGACCGCCGGTCGATTGTCGCGTTCGTATTTTTGGCATTTTCATGTATTTACAAAATCCTTCGACGCAATGAAATTATCGCTTCCGTATAATTATAATTTTTCGTCGCGACTCGGATTTCGCGACTTATCAATTTTGCTTCTTGATCGCACACATCGAAATTTTAAACATGTGACGAATTTCGATGTTTTTTTTTTTTTGGTCTTTTTCTTTGTGACGTCTCTCCTTGGAATAATTCGTATTTATCTACGAATCCCTACATAGAGACGGAATATTGTTCGGGGAGCGTAGTTCAAGGTTCGAATTATGTGCTAGGTTAACCATTTGGGTGTCACTTTGATATATCCACTGAAAAAAAAAACTTTCAGTGCACGACCATCGCGCGACGGAGATACACTCTCGTTTGTCACGATGAATCCACGATTATCGGTACATTTTTTTTCCTTTTCTTACAATTTTATCCTCGATGAAACTATATTGACTCTGTTTTAAGTAATATTAGTATCTTTGTCGATGATTATTCTTTTCCTCGAAACAAGTCTTTTCTTTCTTCAGCACGAAAAAAAAACTCGATGCACTACTGACAGAACACAAATATAGACGCCATCTTTGCAAAATCTACTGCTGACAGTGTTACCAAAACCGATACATGTGACAATTTTTACCCCACCCAAAAAAAAATCCCTGAATATTTTCCAATGCTGCCAACAAATCTATTTTTTTTTCACTTTTGATCAGTTTAAATGTTTAAATAAGTGATTAATCGAGCAATATACAATGTACAAATTTTCACATTATTAGTGAATTTTCAAGGTTAGTGGATTTTCAAGGTCACATCAATTAATTACAAATCAATTGAAAAAAAAATCGGATGGATATTTAAAAGAGTTATATTCATGCAAAGATGCTGAATATGTTTTTACTTCCGGTTCTTCTTTTAAGGTGGAAAAATTATAGCTGATCGTCTTTTTATTTTTCATACAATTTTACAACACACAAATTTTCACATTATTACTATTATTAGTGGATTTTGAATATCAGGGTTTTTTTTTCGTTAACTAAATATATCAATTAAACATATCAATTAAATATAAATCAATTGAAAACAAAATCGGATGGACATTAAAAAAAAAGTTGTATGCATACAACGATGAGTATGTTTTTACTTCTTGCTCTTCTTTAGGGTGGAAAAATTATAGCTAAAAACGTCTTTTTATTTTTATTAGTGGATTTTGAATCTATCAGGATTTTCTTTTCTTTTTTAGATAACTTCTCCATCATATCAATTAATTATAAATTGAAAACGAAGTCGGATGAACATTTAAAAAAAAAGTTATATGCATACAAAGAGGAGTATGTTTTTACTTCCTGCTCTTCTTTAGGGAGTAAAAATTATAGCTAACCTTTTTTTTTTATTTTTCTTATGGTCGAACAGTTTAAATAAATGAATAATCGAGCAAGGTACAAATCTTCACATTATTAACAAATTTTGAATATCAGGATTTTCTACATTTTTTTTGGTAACAATTAATTCTCTATCATATCAATTCAATGAAAATAAATAAATCAAGTTAAAACAAAATCGGATTGCCACTTTAAAAAAAATGTTATATGCATACAAGATGAGTATGTTTTTACTTTCTGCTCGTCTTTAGGGGGAAAACATTATAGCTAATAAATTATTTTTTCAGCTTTAAAATGTTTTACATCAAACAATCAATTAATCAATCTATAAATGTTCTCAAAGTATTACAATTTGTTTTTGCTTATGAATAGTCAACCCTTACAATCTTTTAAGTATTAATAAATAATGCAAGAGTTTTTCGGTGCATTTTTAGGAATCAATACAATCAAAAGTAAGACCGGTTCCCGCAAGATTTTTTCCCGACCATTCGTCAAATCTTCGTGACATTTCGTCGGACATGTAATTTTTCCAATCGCCAACTTTTCCTTTTCGTATGAACTTTATGTCCGGATCGTTTGAATCGTTTTTCTTCAATATCCCTTCCAAATTGATAGCTGGATTAGCAGCCATTTTCGAAAATTCCAAATGTCTTCCCAACTCGTCAATCTCTTCGTCAGTCACTGTTTTCTCCAAGAATTTTGCCGTTTTTCGAATTGCCGCTGCTTGATCCTAATTGAAAAAATAAATAAATTTAAATCTTGAGCTGCATTTTTTACTTGATTTCATTCCTGAAGAAAAATCAAATGTCACCTTCTTCATCTCCTCATAAGTCAGGAAGAGTATATTCTCTTCATTCCTTCGCTTCCAAAATTGAAGCACATGGCTCCAAAATGGTCCCATTGGTACTGTAATTAGAAAAATAATAATTATTCGCTCAAATAAACCCACCCACAAAATCAAACAAAATGCAATTTATATTCATATTGTTATATTTACCATTATCCTCGACGAAAAGTTTTGCAAAATCTTCAAAACTTCCCTCGATATCATGCATGAGCCTGCAATAGTGATAAAAACTCACGCAAGTGTCCTTTGGATTTCTGGCTACATACACAATCTGAAGATACAAATTTAACGGCTGAGTTGCTTATTTAAAAAAAAATCGTTCTCATTTTCTATTATTTAAAAAATCATGCACATTAGCATCATCAAAAATCATGACGCAACTAAATTTGTGACTCAATTGATAAAAATTTATTATCTATAAATTTGTTTAAATTGATTGTTGATTGTTGACTAAATTGTTATTATGTAAGAAAATTAAATATAAAAAATTCAATATCAAACCTTTGGTTTCTTTTCGCGCATTTGGTCAGGCAACAAGCTCCATGGCAAGTGAGATTTAATGAATCGCGGACTCGGTGCATTCACGACGTTGTCCACTGAATTTCCAAATTTCGAGAATAGCTCTACGTATGAACCGGTCACCATCAGAGCGGAAGATCTTTGCAGGGAAAAATCAATTACATATGGGTCATTCCATGTCAAATCGACCAAGAGTTGGAATCGACCCCTCTCAATTTCGATAAAATTTGGTCAGAAGTTTTCTACCAAAAGAAAAAAATTAAAAAAATTTTCTTCAAAAGTTATTCAAAATTTCACAATTTTTCAAATCTTTCAAGATTATTTTTCAAATATCTCGAAAACTATTATAGTTATGAAAAATCGTTTTGAATTCGTTTTGAAGAGTATACTTGGGGCTACGAAAAAAAAAATATTCCGAAAAAAAAATTTGACAAATTATGAATTTGGAGAATTTTGAATTTTCAAAAATCGTTAAAACCCAAGTTCCAATATTTCATTTTTGGTACAATTTTTTTAATATGAAACCTTGTACTGGATCTTAAAACATCGTGAAATTTTCAGAGAAGTGTTTTTTTTTCTTTCGAAAATATTTATTTTTGAATTTAAAAAAATCGTGCAAATCCACGATCAACATTCAATTTTTGGTTATATTTTTTTATATACCTTGTACTGATCTTAAAAAATTCTGAAATTTTCAGGATGGTGTGTTTTTGTTTTAAAAATACAAATTTTTGAATTTTGGTAAAAAAATGTTTTTTTTCTTAATTGTTATTAATTGCAATTTTTACTGCTCAAAATTACAGAATTACACGATTGCTCAACTTTACTTATCTTAGAGGAGAAACAAAAAAATTTTTTTTTACCAAAATTCAAAAATTGTTATTTTTGAAACAAAAACACACCATCCTGAAAATATCAGGATCTTTTAAGATCAGTTCAAGGTATTATATAGAAAAAAAATAAACCAAAAATTTAATGTTGATCATGGATTTGCACGATTTTTTAAAATTCAAAAATTTATATTTTTGAAAAAAAAACACCTTTCTGAAAATTTCAGGATCTTTTAACATCAGTACAAGGTATTATATACAAAAATTGAACCAAAAATAAAATATGGAACTTGGATTTTTACGATTTTTTAAAATTGAACACTACTATTAAAAAGGCATTCAAAATTGAACACTACTATTAAAGGCATTAAAAGCATCCATCTCAAAACTTTCCTTGAATCTAGTTTTTAAATAATCATTTTTATCATGCGTACGAAAGACAAAATCGTTTGATTAAAGTGGAATTTTACAGGATGAAGAAATGAATTGGAGACAACGATTGACCTTGATAATTGAAGCTTGACAATAATGAGACTCACTCGAGGAGGGGACTCCGAACCAGTAGCAAGGTTTTTGCGTTTTCGTAATCGAAACCATTGGCGATGCAATAAACCATTTCTTGAGCCCAATGACTTCCTGTAAAATATTTGAATTTTGTACGCAAGTTCGACCTTTAATAATTAATTGATTAACGTTACCTGTGCGGGGATACGAAACCATCCACACGTCGTCATCCCGAATCTCCATGTCCCGTATTTTGGCTCCTAAGAAAACGTAATGCGGTGGTAGCACACAATGTCCCGGTTCGACTCTCAAAAAACTGGACTTTACACCAAACATCCGATCTAATTGTGCCCCAATCTTTCCCTCGACGGTGGTAAAGGTCAATTCCATTTTTTCGTGTTGTTTCAGTAGTTTAATATTTCTGCACTATCTGTAACTGAGAGAGTAATTTTTATTGGATAAAATGTTTAATGTTATTTAATTGTAATATTAATCAGAACAAATCCTGGAACAAAATGATTCAGGAATTAGTTTTGGTGAACAAAGTCTTCTGTACCAGAATCTTCACTTTTAAATACGGGGATTCCCCTTAAGCATTCCCTTTGCGATTAATTTACTTCAATCCTTTCATTTATTATTCAAAAATCGTTAAAAATAATGTACCTCTGAATTCTTTTTGAATTTTACTTTTTCTTGTTGCTTATGAATTTGTTCTTTTTGAATTTAACTTCTAAAGCTTGGAAAAAATATTTTGTTTATTAATAAAAATACATGCATACACGTTTTACGTTGAATTAAACTATTTATCATTATCATACTGAACTTGATAAAAAGACGTAAAATGTAAACGACGAAATATTAATTTTTGTAACAAAGCTTTTATACTGAATGTTGTTTTTTATTGCTAATAATGATTCTCTCACTGCCAATAGTATCACGATTTTTATTGAAAGATTCGATCGTTGCACTTTTTATAAATTTCCGGTCTGTATCGAGCCGAGGCACAACGAGCAATGAACATGCATTCACCTTCAAAATCGTCTCGCTCAGTTTTCTCCTCATCTTCAAACAGGTTTCACTGCAGCTTGAGTATGGACGACGAATAAAATTCAGTTTGCATGTCACTCGTTTCAAAATTTTGCACATAATTTTTGTTTATTTTCGAACTGGGTCAAAGTTTGAAAATAAATTATCCAAGAAGAATAGAGGGGGTGGAAAGAACATTATAATTTGCTACCTAGAAAAATGCAATTTTTGGGTGCATAAAATTATTTCATTCATGTCGTGTAACTGATTGATGACCTACAACCAGAGTACAATCACAAATACTTTCCCCGAGTATAAGCGAGATTTCACTCTTGGAGAAAGTAGCATTCCCATCATGCACACGGATGCAAAAAAATGGCAATGAGCTTGAAAACGAAGCAATAATTGCTTCAAGCTAATATGTGAAATAGCGCTATGTTTTTCAGTTAAATGAGCAAAAGGATGAATTTTTATTTTATTCTATTATTTTATTTTATTTATTGCTTCAGTTTTTGCTTCATATGTTTATATTTTTAATTATATCAAATTAAGTTAAATTTAGTGTTTAGACCATGAAAAATTGTATTATATCTATTGTCTTTTTTTTAAATTGATTATATCTATTGTAATAGTGGTACATCGCATGAGGTTCTATTGTAAGAGCTTTAGTTGAAACCCTGTGCATGCAGTCTCTTTTTTAATTTGAAAAAAAAAATTGTTATTATATTGAATTCAAATTCTTTGCATATTAAAAATAAAAACACCGTCCATCTTAACATTGAGTGAAAGTTCATTATAAAGATTCACAAAGTTTGTTACAATCACTTATCATTCATTATTGGAAATTTGAACGGATTTAATTTTTTGTGAATCGATCCAGTCCTCGAAATATTTAAAAAAAAATTTGATAGTGGCAAAATATGAGAGCAATCCAAAGGTGGAATAGTTACTTTGGGTGAAAATGAACGTTCTGTTTTCGCCGAATACAAAGAAAAACTATTCCTTGAATACAAAATTTCTTCATCCACAGACTTCTTCTTTTTTGACATGAAGAATATATCATAATTACTAATTTTTTTAAAAATCGCTCTGGAAAAAACGCATTTAAATTTTCATAAAACATTTACTCGTTCATATTCTCATAGAAATTCCCAATATGTAGTATTTTCTAAAACTTTCTGAATACAAAAATCGGTTTTTCAACCTGGAAATAATCAATTTCTCTGCAACACCACATCCTACAATTAATTCAAATTCAAACTCTCCCGCTTTATTGGAATTGTACACTAGCGCCACCAAGCGTGCGGCGAAGCAGTTTTCAAAAAATTCAAAACATGGCCGCGCCTCGTGCTTTTCATGTCTCACATTTTTCATAGCCACTGACTAATATAAGGATCCTTCTCGTCTGCTCGACAGATTTTCTGGCTCTCGCTAGAAAAAAAAAATGGCGACTCGGATGCTGAGGATCGGTACCGCGCTGCGAACATACACCGACAGCGCGAATATAATTAAGGTAAGCTTCCGACTTTCTTGCAAAATGTCCATAATTCTTTCCTCAACTTCGACGAAACTTCTTCGACGGTTAATAACGCTAAATCGATGACCGAAGCGCCTCGCTGCAGCGAACTCTTCGACGTTATTGCGACTGACCTTACGTAACTTTTTATTTAAAATTATCAAAATTTCATTGTTTATGTAAATAAAAAACCATCGATCATACTCTCACTATTCATCGTTGATATTAAGGAGCAGTTTCCATTTTAGTCGGTCGAACATTTCATGTAAGGGACTCCTTCACGGGTGTTGTGTCCAAACGTCACATTTAACGGTTTTCTTTTTCATATATATGTATATAGTTTTTGGTTCGAATTTTGCATAGACACGAAAACAATGGAGATCCACAGCCGCTTCTCTCAAAGAGACCCTGATAAATCAACCACCCACGAGGGTAACTGCCCTTGATAGTGGCATGAGAGTCGCCAGCGAAGATAGCGGGGCTGCAACTGCCACCGTCGGTCTATGGATAGATTCGGGAAGTCGCTGTGAGACTGACAAGAATAACGGCGTTGCTCATTTCATGGAGCATATGGCGTTCAAGGTATTACTTTGCTTCATTGTCTTTACTCACCAGGGATTATAATTTTGAGGTAGCGCAATGGATATAGCAATGGTAAAACCCTGAAAATTGGACATTTGCACATTGCTTCCTCATCTTAATCACATAGTTT
This sequence comes from Alloplasta piceator, assembly GCA_946863875.1. NCBI lineage: Eukaryota > Metazoa > Arthropoda > Insecta > Hymenoptera > Ichneumonidae > Alloplasta > Alloplasta piceator. The sequence continues at coordinate 11,847,576 of OX333072.1, read as the reverse complement.
CCGTTATCACAAAATATGGCAATCAAATTTGGCTTGCTCATAAAGAAAGCTTTGTTCACTATCAAAAAACATGAGTAATCAATGTGCAAATTTGCCAAATTCTTTCAAATTTACTTCTCGCTAAATTTGATTTTTGCCAAATTCAATGGCGAACAACCTTGATCATTATTTTGAATGTGTACCAAATTTCAGTACAATATCTTGCAAATAGCCAAAGTTAGAGTACGCTATTCGAAAAAAAAATTTGATAAAATTTTAATCATTCGATCGATTTTCGCCAAATTTAATTGCGTACAACCTCGATAGCTATATTAGCTCTGTGCAAAGTTTCAGTGCAATATCTTAAAAATTGCACAAGTCAGGGCGTTTACGCTATTTTCCAAAAAATTCGAAATTTCATAAAATTTTAATCCTTTGATGGGTTTTTGGCAAATTCAATACCAAACAACCTTAATAGCGATACTAATTCTGTACAGAGTTTGAGTGTAATATCTTGAAAATTGCAGGAATTAGGGCGTTTACACCATTCTTCCAAAAACGAAAAAAGTCGATAAAATCTGCACACCCGTTTGAATTAAAACAAAATTTTTTCATAATGAAGAGCAATTCGTGCTCAACAAGTGTGCTAAATTTTAGCTCGATATCTCGAAGCGTTCTCGATTTGTTAATTATTTACATCGGAATCAGAATGCATACACATACACACATTCATCCGGACATTTTTTCTAAATACGATTTCTCGATGTTATAGGACATTTTGAACACATTGGCACAAAAATATCAAAAAAACAATTTTCACGAAATCAAAGCTTCCTTTATGTGGAAACAAAAGTATGAATAGTAATAGAGATAGGCCTATTAAAAGAATAGAGAAATTTGTTTGATTAAAGAACCAATTTTCCGAATTAAATAAATCAACAATTGAAAAGCGAATTGCATTGTTTTGACACTGTGTGCAAAAAGACAGAACTATAAGATGTACATTAAATAAATTATAAAGACAAAAAGTCCTTAGCGATTAATGATTTGAAAATTAGAAAGCTCTATCCACACTTCGAATATGCAGTTTCTTCATACATTTTTCGTAAATTTAGAAATATTCTCTTATGCAATTCTTTTAGAATCAAATTCCAATCAACCTCACTTAGACATTTGTGTAAACAAATTGCGGTCGATATCTGCATGATGTTGAAGTTTGCATCATTGCAGTGCAACGAAAATATATTTTTTTTGTTCATTTTTAGATAGATTCAAGTTGTGCTTGGGCATTTAAAACCCTAAATCCTCAATAAAGGTACAAAACTAAATGTTAATGATCAGATGTTTCAAAGACCGAATACCATGATTGAACAATGATTAAAAAAGGGTCATTATAAATATAAGAATTTTTTATTTCACAGGGTACCGCGAAACGATCGCAAACAGATTTAGAGCTTGAGATCGAGAACATGGGCGGACATTTGAACGCCTACACGAGTCGCGAGCAAACAGTATTTTACGCCAAGTGTCTTGCTCAGGACGTGCCCAAAGCGATCGAGATATTGAGCGACATAATACAAAATTCGAAGCTCGGCGAAAGCGAGATCGAGAGAGAACGGGGTGTTATCCTACGCGAGATGCAGGAGGTCGAGACTAATCTCCAGGAGGTTGTGTTCGATCATTTGCACGCTACAGCTTATCAGGGTACAGCATTGGGCCGAACGATTCTTGGTCCCACTCAGAATATCAAATCGATAACCAGGGACGATTTGGTGGAGTACGTCAGGACTCACTACGGACCACCGAGGTAATCGTATGATATGCGAATTTTTACGGAGATTGATGATAAATGATGCACTCCATATGAATTTGCACTCCAATCATATTGACTATGACGCAGGTTCGTTCTGTCCGGTGCTGGTGGAGTCGATCATGGTCAGCTCGTTGAGCTTGCCGACAAACACTTTGGTAACATGAAGGGACCCCATTACGACGAGATCCCGGAACTTCCTTCGCCATGTCGTTATACCGGATCGGAGATCCGCGTTCGTGACGATTCCATACCTCTCGCACACATCGCTATAGCCGTAGAGGGTAATTTACAGAAAAGCAATATTTCACAAGGGCATTGATCACAAACATTGATCAATGTTCAGCAGGTTTTTCGAAATTAAATGTTTGGGTTGGTGTACACTACCGGCGGAAAGTTTCCATACAAAACTTCAAAAAAGGTCTCGAACGGTTTTTCTTATCTCATTTCGCCGGAAGTCAACGTAAACTAATTTAACATAACTAATTTAACTTTTACAATTTGTTTTTTGATTTGGACTCTATTTTGAAAACAACTGTTTTTCGCCTTTTTTCCCTCTCTTCAGGTGCACCCATCTTCTAGAGGAATTTTTTAAATACATTTCTACGATTGGATTCATTAAGGGGAAAGAGTTTGAGCTTTGATTTCCTTTTTCTTAAAACTTTGAGCGATTTTTTTCCAAAGTTATTCTGTTCTTTGTGAAAAATCCCGTATAACACGAAAACAAAGAGGATTCATGAAAAACTTCAAGATAGCAAAAAGTTGCGCCTTTCTTCGTTGAGTTCAGAGAAATTTTTCAGATTTTTTTGTCCAACATTTTTTTTTTTTTCTCATTTTCTGGGTCGGAGCACAGATCATCTAATTACCAAAACTCGAGAACTTTGAGATTATTCATAAAATTTCAAGAGGGGAAAATACTTTTTTTTACCATTTTCAATACATTGGATTTTTTTTCAAATTTTTTTTCCAGCCCCAACATGAGACAAAAACATTTGGAAAAAAAATCCGAAAAAATTCCACGAAAACAGACGCAACTTTTTGCAATCTTGAAGTTTTTCATGAATCCTCTTTGTTTTCGTGTTATACGGGATTAAAATTTCCTCTTTTTGCACAAAAAACAGAATAACTTTGGAAAAAAAAATCGCTAAAAGTTTTTTAAAAAAAAGGATATTGAAGCTGAAACTTTTCCCTTTATGAATCCAATCGTAAAAATGTATTTAAAAAAAATTCCTCTAGAAGATGGGTGCATCTGAATAGAGAGAAAAAAAGGGGAAAAACAGTTGTTTTCAAAATAGAGTCCAAATCGAAAAAGAAATTGTAAAAATCATTAGAAATACAGGAAATGAAGCCGATTTCTTCCCCTTTAAAATGCCGCTTGTTAAATTATTTTTAATTACTTTTTTGTAGTTTTGTCCGTAAAATTTCCGCCAGTGTATATTTGAAATTTCCACAGGGATTTCGCGTTAGACTTTTGCAATTAATTATAATTGGATAAATCAGTTTTCGCCCAATTATATTTGCTTGCTTCAATCCTATGCCTTTAGCAAAGGATATCTGGAGGACAACTTTTCCGCTAGATAATCTTGTGTGTGAAGACAAAAAAAAACGTCAGGCATCTTAATTCTTTGCGTACTTTGCCGCACTGAACGATCCGCCACAAAAATGCCATAGAAGAAACCATTTTTTTTTTAAACTCAAGCTCAACCTATACGTAATTCGTTACAGGAGCAGGATGGATCGACGCAGACAACATTCCGTTGATGGTCGCAAACACCCTCATGGGCGCCTGGGATCGTAGTCAGGGAGGCGGTGCCAACAACGCGAGTGCGTTGGCGAAAGCCTCGGCCGAATCTGGTCTCTGTCACAGTTATCAGAGCTTCAACACTTGTTACAAGGACACTGGTCTATGGGGCGTTTATTTCGTGTGCGATCCGATGCAGTGCGAAGACATGGTTTGGAATATACAGATGGAATGGATGAGACTCTGCACCTCTGTGACCGAGAAGGAAGTCAATCGCGCGAAAAACATCCTCAAGACGAATATGCTTCTTCAGCTTGACGGAACGACCGCAATATGCGAGGACATTGGCCGCCAGATGCTATGTTACAATCGTCGTATTCCCCTACATGAACTCGAAGCGAGGATAGACGTAAGTGCATTATTCCATCGATTGCGCAGGTCATTTGGAATGGAAAATTATAATTTTTATACCTCCATAACTTTTTTTATCGAAATTTTGAGCCGTTATATTGTCAAAAAAAATCTGAAATTTGCACATCGCTTCCTCAGTATTTTTTCGTATTTACGAATCCTCCTCTATGAGGAAATGTTAGCAAATTTTAGTAAATGTTAGCAGTCACAGTTTTGGCTTCCTCATAGAGAAAGCTTTGTAAGAACGGAAAAATACTCTGGAAACGATGTGCAAATTTCCGATTTGCAAGTTTTTTTTTACTACTTCTGGTTATCGGAGTAATAAAACGGCAGCTTTGTATCGTACAATTTTTAATCAAACTTTTTTTTTTTTGAAAATTTCATAATTGCATCAAATCTGCACGGTTCAAACGATTTTTGCAAAATTGAATACCAAGTAACTTCTTTCATTAAGCTACCATTATAAAAATTTTGAGCGTGGTATCACGAAATATGTGCAAGCTAGAGCGATCACGCGCATTTTGCAAAAAATTCAAAATTTTATAAATCACGAACCCCTTGAGCGATTTTCGCGAAATTCAATAGCAATAATCTTTAACACTCAAACTATCTGTATAATATTTTTCAACCCGATATTGCAAAATTTGCGAACGCTAGAGCAACCACGCCCGTTTTTTGAAAATTTAAATGTCGCATAAAACTCGAACACGTCAATGAATTTTTGCAAAATTCATAACAAACAAAGGGGCTGTGGAGCTCAGCTTATGTGCAAAATTTCAGCTCGCTACTCCAATGTGGTCTTGAGACATAGATGTTCGAATTTTTCGAGGTAGCGACACACATACACACACACATACATACATACATACATCCGGATATTTTTAAAAAATATGGTTTCTCGATGTTTTAGGACATTTTGAACATACTGACATGAAAATCTCGAAAAAAAAAAATTCACGAAAACAGAGCTTCCTCTATGAGGATGCAAAATACTCAAATATTGTCACAAAAAAAATGTGAACCCCGAAAAATTGTAATTTGCAAAATGCAAAGGCTGGTTTGAAGTTTCACTTAAAAAACTTTGCAATATTTTTTTTTCACAGAGTGTAACAGCAAAGAACATACAGGAGGTTGGCATGAAATACATCTACGATCACTGTCCGGTCGTCGCCGCTGTCGGTCCCGTCGAAAATTTGACCGATTATAATCGTCTTCGCAGTGCGATGTACTGGATAAGGGTATAAGATGAGAAACGTGTAAGAGTCGCCCAAGAGAAATAAATAAATTAACGAATAAACGAAATAATACTTGTTGAACTAGTGGAAGATAGACTGTGCCGAGTAAAAAATCAATATCGGCCAACCTTTCAATAAGAGTTTCGCCATTCTCTGCTATTTTACAGTCGCACCGTGATTTAAACAAATACTCGCAATAAATCTCGTGTGAATTGTCGCGATTAATGAAATTGTAGTTGAAAAAGTTTTCGATGTCGACTCATCGATTTTATAATCGCCATTTCGACGTGAGCAATAAAAAAAATCACGATTTATTGGACCCAAACGTTGAAAGTAAATCGTGTTACGAAATTCGGTTGTCGCGAAGCTGTAAGCGAAGAAGAGTGTATAAAAATATCGAAAATGTACAATACAAAACGACATGAAAATTTTGGAGATGCGTCTATCGTTGCCATTTTTTCTCGCATTCGAGCCAAAACCCATCATTAGAATTATTGCATACAGGGTTGCAAATAATGCATTACTTTTTTTAATGCATTATTTGCAACCCTGCCCATTACAATGTAGTGTGTAATAGAAAAAATTTCCATTACCCATTGCAATGTAATGTGTAATGGACAAAACTTTGATTGCAATTTTGGGAATGGAAAAATATAGATGAATAAATTATTGCAGTTTTGCATTACATTTTATTGACTTAGGACTTAGATTTTTAGAATTATAATATAGATGCTTTTTAGAATTTAAGGTGAAAATCCAAGTCCTAAGTCAATAAAATGTAATGCAAAATTGCAATAATTTATTCATCTATATTTTTCCATTCCCAAAATTGCAATCAAAGTTTTGTCCATTACACATTACATTGCAATGGGTAATGGAATTTTTTTCTATTACACACTATATTGTAATGGGCAGGGTTGCAAATAATGCATTACTTTTTTTTAATGCAATTGCATTTTCATTAACCATTAACATTTAATGGATAATGAAAATAATTTTAATGGTTAATGAAAATAACTTCCATTAACCATTGAATTTTAATAGTTGATGAAAATACTTTCCATTAACCATTAAATTTTAATGGTTAATGAAAATAATTTCCATTAACCATTAAATTTTAATGGTTAATGAAAATAATTTCCTTTAACCACTAAATTTTAATGGTTAATGAAAATAATTTCGATTAACCATTAAATGTTAGGGGTTAATGAAAATAATTTAATTAGCCATTAAAAAAGTAATGGTTAATGTATTACTTTTTCATTAAAAATTTCGCAACCCTGATTGCATAGTATCCATTATATTATCATAGAAGATTACATGATTCTTCCAAGATCGTTTCAAGTTATTCAAGGATATGGATGACAAGAAAAAATATTTTAAAAAATGTATACAAGACAAACAATCAAAAGGATTGAGAAATTTACGGAAAAATAACTCAGTTCACGTCGATAAATGGAGAGTATATTTTCGTGCAGTTTTTTCAAGTCGATTTTGTAACTTCAGTTTAATCTCATCTAATAAAAATTAGATCATTTCGCTATAAATATCGTATGAATTTACCGGTAAACATTTATAATATTAAATGTTTATAAATCACATTCTTTACGTATTGAGAAAAAACAAACTTTTAATATCGACAAAAGGTTTCTTTATCACTGGATAAAGTAATGAAATGTCTTTTAAAAATACAAATTGAGCTATTACTCAACAAAACCACGAACTGAAAATTTGTTCAATTGTCTTGACTGTACTCGATCTTGGAACAAAAGTTTCTTTTTGGGCGTCAACAAATGCACATTTGGCGGTAAAGTTCAAAATTATTTTCAGAAAAGCATAAGCAATTTCATATTTCCGGTATCGGAAATATTTCCTAATTTTTCCAGGATTTCCAGGACCGGACACCATACAGAAAATAACTACATTTAGAAAATAGCCCGTCGCGATTGTTTTTTTCCTTGGTTTTATTAATCCCGAATTATTTACTACCGTAATGACAATCTTACTTTCAACGCTGACTAGAATACAAAAACATGTTCTGTATCAAAAAGTGAATGTAAGACTTCGTAGCAAAAAAAAAAAATTCAATCGAGGTATAATCTACAAGTGATCTAAGATATCGTGGTCGTATTACAAAATGATTTGTATGTCGTTCGTTTTACGTCATGTAAATTTGCGCGGTCATTTCAAACCCATACTCTTACCGTTAACTGCTAAACTCCAATGTTAATGACGTTATTAATTCAATTTTTCAACCCTCGACTGAAATTATGCCTTCACCTTCGCTTATATTATGCGTTCAACTTCAAAGCGAAGTTATGGGTTGACTGTGTCCTCATGACTCGCAAACCGCAGTAACCCAGTGTGTACTTTTCAGATACACCATTAGTAGTAAAGTACTTGCGCCATAATCTCGACGTCATCTTCGAAGCACAATTTAAAATGATAAATTTGTCAAACTACCTGGAATTATTGGCTGACGTAGCATTTTGCGAGCTCGAACTTTCCTTGCAAACTTTCGACGTCATCTCGGACAACGGCTCCAGCTCCTTTGGATTAATAAGTTCGAATTCCGTGACGAAATAATAAAAGTGCTTGTAGCACGTGTTGACATGGGCTTCCTGCAATTTTTTTTAAACGTAACTATATTTTAGAAGGTATTTCCAGACCAATTTAGGCTGAAGGAATTTTGGGGCTAATTCTTTAATACGATTACTCTCGTTTTGAAAACTAAAAATTACGCCAATTGAGATTTGCACTCTGTATTGAATGTGAGATTTAAAAAATTGTCTATTTGCGTTTTAGAGAAACAGATTTAGCAAAAATGTATTATTTTAGCATCACAGCAAGAAATAACTCAGTTTATTTCAATAATCAGCAATTATATTTTTACACCGTTTTTGAGAAGTGAAATTTATAATTTTACTTTCGTCTTAATGGGTAACAGCTCATTTTATTTATTATAATATTTTCTCACCAATTACTTGATGTTATTCTTGGTTTTCATTTTCAATTAAAAATCATTTTAACGAAACTCCCATTTTAATCGCATTTTTTACTTACCGCACCGATCGCCACGATACGATCGAAATGATGGATGTAAACATGTACGAATATTCGAAACAATCTCGTCAATATTTTTCTACACAACGGTATAAAAGTTTTTGGAAATGGTACGTCTGAAAACAATAAAAATTTTAATCTTTCATTATTGCCAGTATTTACAAAAATAATTTGTTTTCTTTTGGTCATCAAAACATACCTGTAGAAACAGGAAAAATACTCTCATTGTTGATTTGAGATTCTATCCAATCCATCAGAAGACTAACATATTGAGGAGCCGGCAGAGCAGTCGGTTTTTTGTATTTTTCACCATCCGCCCACAAATATTCAAAACGGGCGCCGCCGCACATTGTTGGACATGATGCGGAATCACAGTACTCCGAAATAGTACCATAAATGAGATTTATTCTATTGAAGAAGTCGACCACTGAAACGAAATCAAAAACCCTGAAAATTGGACATTTGCACATTGCTTCCTCATCTTAATCACATAGCTTCCTTTATCACTCAGTATGGCAATCAAATTTGGTTTCCTCATAAAAGAAGCTTTGTTAACTATCGAAAAACATGAGTAATCAGCGTGCAAATTTGCCAAATTCTTTCAAATTTACTTGTTGCTAAATTTGATTTTTGCCAAATTCAATAGCGAACAACCTTGATCACTGTTTTGAATGTGTACAAAATTTCAGTACAATGTCTCGCAAATAGCCGACATTAGAGTACGCCATTAATAAAAAAAAAATTTGATAAAATTTTTATCATTCGATCGATTTTTGCCAAATTTAATAACGAATATCCTCGATAGCTATGTTGCAAATTTTGTGCAAATTTTCAATACAATATCTCAAAAATTGCACAAATTGGAGCGTTTACGCTATTTTTCAAAAAATTCAAAATTTCATAAAATTTTAATCCCTTGATGGATTTTTGCCAAACTCAATACCAAACAACCTTAACAGCTATACTAATTCTGTACAAAGTTTGAGTGCGATATCTTGAAAATTGCAGAAGTTAGAGCGTTTACGCCATTCTTGCAAAAACGAAAAAAGTCGACAAAATCTGAACACTCGTTAGAATTAAAACGAAATTTGTTCATAAAAAAGAGCAATTCGTGCCCGACAAGTGTGCCAAATTTTAGCTCGATATCGCGAAGCGTTCTCGAGTTATCAACTATTTACATCTGAAACTCAGGATACATACACACACATGCGCGCGCGCACACACACACACACGCGCGCGCACATCCATCCGGACATTTTTTATAAATAAGATTTCTCGATGTTTTAGGACATTTTAAACACATTGGCATAAAAATCTCAAAAAAATGAATTTTCACGAAAACAAAGCTTCCTTTACGAGGAAGCAATATTTTTTTTATGAATTTAAAGGTTCGTGAATTCATCAGAGTTCATAGGTTACGAGATACGGTTTGCTATTAAATCAATATTCCTGAAAAAACTTTAACAACGAATTTTCATGTAAAACACTGAACAAAATGAAGAAAAAAGTTCGTTAACAACAAATCCATAATGTTACTGTTTCAGAGTGATATTCTATCAAATCTTTCATACAAAAAAATCACCATTCATTTGGAATTTAAAAATTTTCTAAAAATATTGGCCACTAGAAAATTGAGGAGAAAGAAAAAAAGGTCTTGAATGGCTCTCTGTCAAATTGCCAGATGAGAATTACCGTGAACAGCGATCCAATCATTCAGATCTTCTCCCGGCGGTAGCTTAACGGCTCCCCTGAGATTTATACCTGAATTCAGGGATGCCTGAGCCTGCTTATAGAGCGAATAACGTAAAGTTCCATGATTGAATTTTTTCTTTGGTCTGAATGTCTGAAATAAAAATTGATTACAAATTATTGTCAAAATTTAGTTAGTAACAATTTTCGAAAATCGCAAAAATCAAGCAAAAAAGCAATAAACATGGACCATCTATTTCTATGCGTTTTTTTGATCAAACTTGTTTCTGACAAAAAAGTCTTCAAAACAACTCATTGTTGCCTTGCTAATAAAATTTTGAACTTATTTTGGGTACTCAAATATTTAATTTCATTTATTATTTCATTGCAACTGATAAGAGATCCTTGATTTAACGAAAATTCAATACCTTTCCTTTTTGGAAAAACTCGACGAATCCACTCAGCGATGCCATTTTCGAGTTGTTTTACGTATTGATGATAATTTTTTTAATCAATTTTACATACGTTTATTTATAAGTTCCAAACGTTTATTATCGTCAATAATGAATTGTGATGCGATCATATTCGACCTTGTCACAGACAAGACCAGACAATTAAGACTCGTTCTCGTGTGTATTTTTTCCAGTAATTGAGGTTATGTAAAGAAGGCTCAGATGGTAAAACAGAGGCTTATTGTCTATTTTTTCAGCAACCTTCTGTTTTTCAGGGCAAAGCAAATTAATTTTTCATGCACACTGAATGAGACTACTAATCATAAGAGTTAATATTTTTTTTATCGAAACCTCAACGGTTTCAGAAAAAATAGAAAAGTGCCACTTTAATACCATCGGAGCTATTCTCAGCGGCGCGCCTGCAAAAACATACTTCTTATATTTTATATATGTCCTCTACTCCTCTCGACCCTCTCGTCCCTCGACAACAAGTTTACACCGCATTTTGCTAAAAGCGGCGAAAACGCAGCAAATCGCTTATCAAAATCTTCGACTTTCGTATTATTCGTCGCTGATACAGAAATTTTAATCGAGAAGGTATACATTTCCAGGAAAATTTAATTCAACATTCATATACTGCTTATTCCTTGAATCATATGCAAAAGAATAGGAATAAATCCACAGATCATTAAATTCAGAGATAAATATTTGTAGCAAGGCAATTTGAATTGCAAAATGTTGACAATTGAAAGTGCCATAAATTGTTTACAAAACCTTGATCTCTATAAGAGTCAAAGTGAGTAATGTTATATTTTACATATGTTGTATCCTTTATAGTATGTTGAGTGTTGCACGCTGTTGTGTAAGGCTTGCGCCAAGAAGCCCTTCCTTGAAAAATGGACTTGGAAACCATAGCATCTATCACACAGCACCAAAGTTTCCATCCACAAATCGAGGACTAGCTTTACTGCGTAGAAGTCAGACACAAATTACGCAGGTATACTTTTTAATCAGGATGTGTGATACGAACAAACAATTCTGATTTACGAAGAATCCATAACAAGCCTATCAGTGAAATTTGTACATCGCTTTTTTTTTGTTTTCACCTTTATGGGTTTTTCACCTTCATAGTTTTGTTTTTCTTAATCACAAAATTTTCTTTGCAAATAAGCCTACAAACTTTCATAGATTGGTCATTCCATGTCAAATCGACCAAGAGTTGGAACCAACCCCTTTCAATTTCGATGAAATTTGGTCTGAAGTTTTTGTTTTTAATAAAACGAAGGTCTATCAAAGGAAATTTTTTTTTTCGAAAGTTATGCTAAATTCAAAATTTAACAATTCTTCAAATCTTTCAAGTTTATTTTTTTAAATTCTCGAAAACTATGATAGTTACGAAAAATTGTTCTGAATTGTCTTGAAATGTATACTTGGGGTAGGGAAAAAAAAAATTGCAAAAATTTTTTTTGAACAATGATAAATTTGGAGAATTTTGAATTTTCAAAGTTCGACATTAAATTTTTGGTTCTATTTTTTAAATATAATACCTTGTACTGATCTTAAAAGATCCTGAAATTTTTAGAAAGGTCTTTTTTGTTTTTTCAAAAATATTTTTTTTTTCAAAAATATTTTTTTTTTCGAAAGTTATGCTAAATTCAAAATTTAACAATTCTTCAAATCTTTCAAGTTTATTTTTTTAAATTCTCGAAAACTATGATAGTTACGAAAAATTGTTCTGAATTGTCTTGAAATGTATACTTGGGGTAGGGAAAAAAAAAATTGCAAAAATTTTTTTTGAACAATGATAAATTTGGAGAATTTTGAATTTTCAAAGTTCGACATTAAATTTTTGGTTCTATTTTTTAAATATAATACCTTGTACTGATCTTAAAAGATCCTGAAATTTTTAGAAAGGTCTTTTTTGTTTTTTCAAAAATATTTTTTTTTTCAATTTTTAAAAATCGTGTAAATCCACGATCAACATTAAATTTTTGGTTAAATTTTTTTTATATAATACCTTGTACTGATCTTAAAAGATCCTGAAATTTTCAGGATTGTGTTTTTTTGTTTCCAAAATTTATATTTTTGAAAAAACAGAAAACACCTTTCTGAAAATTTCAGGATCTTTTAAGATCAGTACAAGGTATTATATTTTTTAAAAATTGATCTAAAAATTGAATGTCGAACGTGGATTTTCACGATTTTTGAAAATTCAAAATACTCTAAATTTATCATTTTTCAAAAAAAAATTTCGGAATATTTTTTTTCGCAGTCCCAAGTATACTCTTCAAGTGGAATTCAGAACAATTTTTCGTAACTATAATAGTTTTCGAGATATTTAAAAAATAAACTTGAAAGATTTGAAAAATTGTGGAATTTTAAATTTTGCACAAATTTCGAAAATTTTTTTTTTTTTTTTCCATTGGTAGAACTTCGTTTTATTAAAAAGGCAAACTTCTGAACGAATTTCATCAAAAAGCGGTCGATTTCAACTCTTGGTCGATTTGACATGGAATGACCCAGATACAACTTTTGAAAATGGTTGTTAAATTAATATTTTTTTGTACATACCGAAACAGGTCCAGGGCCTGTTCAGAAAAACTGGAACGCTCGCAGTGAGATATGCCTCTGCAACTGGTCAAAAGTCCCAAAAAATCGTCGGTTCTTGGTTGCTCACCTGCAGCGGAATGGTCTTCGTAGCTGTAGCATTAGGTACATTGGGCTATGCAATTTTTTACTTCTTTGTTCGACACTTCATAAAGATAATTGTCGAAAAAACTTATGGAAAGTGAACAATTATGTAAAGTACACTGGATGTACATTGAAGACAGTAAAATATCAGTATTAATAGTATAAGCGATGGAATTTGTACAAATTTGTCAAATTGTTTGTTTTATTTTTTAATCTTAATAAATGTTACATCGATCGTAGGTCTTGTGATTGATTAAACCTCTCCTTGAATTTAGGCGGAGTGACGAGGCTCACAGAATCTGGATTGTCAATGGTGACCTGGAAGTTTCTCGGTGAAAATATGCCAACTAACGATGCACAGTGGAAAGCAGAGTTCGAGAGATACAAAGCATTTCCAGAATACAAAATGTAAGAATTTTCGGAACTTTTTGTTCAAAGGAGAAATAATGAGTAATTTCAATTCGATCATTTCTTTATAATTTTTTCCAATTTGAGAAGATTGGACAATAGCACAAATTCCGACGAGGTATATTTTTGTTGAGTTTGTTTCAAGAACAATGCCCAATTTTTAATCGATTCTAGTAACTCAAGGCTCGAATTGTACTGTGCGTATCGATTTGCATGTTCAGTTGATAACTTTTCGAAGAACGAAAGAGCTCAAAATCTCTGAAATTGAAAAAAAAATCCAAATAAATGTTACATCTGTAATAATGGTACGTTTTTGATGCATGAGAGTTTATTTTCGAACAGCAAACAAATAGCTTAGAATATAATTAGAATAGAATTTGAAAAGTGTTACCATTTTTTTTGTTTATTGTTGTAGAACAAACTCGGGAATGACTCTCGAGGAATTCAAAAGGATCTGGTGGATGGAATATTTGCACAGAATGTGGGGGCGATTGATAGGAGTAACATTCGCATTGCCAGCAACGTATTTTTGGGCCAAAGGAATGTTGACACCGGCAGTGAAATTACGAGTATTGGCTCTAGGATCATTGATCGGTCTTCAGGGTTTGATGGGATGGTACATGGTGAAATCGGGTCTCGAGGATCGTTTTGATGGGCCGTCCGATGTTCCGAGAGTATCGCAATATCGTTTGGCGTCTCATCTCGGTCTTGCACTTTTGATATACGGCGGTTTTCTCTACAACGCCCTTGATCATCTTTTGCCAGCGAAAAAACCCATTCTCGATTATTTCGGATCGAAGAAAGTCGAGATCAGGATGGTGACCGGCTTGCGAAAATTAAAGAGAATCGTCAACGCGACCAAGGGATTCATTTTCCTAACCGCAGTGTCAGGCGCTTTCGTCGCTGGTCTCGATGCCGGCTTGATCTACAATACTTTTCCAAAAATGGCAAAAAGATGGATACCCGATGACATACTCGCGTTTTCACCGACTTTGCGAAATTTCACGGAAAATCCAACGACAGTACAATTTGATCATCGTATTTTGGTAAATGAACATTCTCAAATGAAATGTTCAGTATAGACTACCGGCAAAAAGTTTCCGGACAAAACTTCAAACAAGGTCTGGAAAGTTTTTTTGATGCCATTTCGCCGGAAGTCAACGTAGACTAATTTAACAAGCAGCATTTTAAGGGGGAAGGATTCGGCTTCATTTCCTGATTTTTTAATTACTTTTTACAATTTGTTTTTAGATTTGGACTCTATTTTGAAAACAGCTATTTTTCGCCTCTTCAGGTACACTCATCTTCTAGAGGAAATTTTTTAAATGAATTTTTACGATTGGATTCATAAAGGGGAAAGTTTGAGCTTCAATTTCTTTTTTTTTTAATATTGAGCGATTTTTTTTTCCGAAGTTATTTTGTTTTTTGTGATAAAAGAGGAAATATTAAAAATCCTGTATAACATGAAAACAAAGAGGATTCATGAAAAACTTCAACATAGCAAAAAGTTGCGTCTGTTTTTATTGAGTGCAGAAGAATTTTTTCAGGTTTTCTCGAAAAAAAATTTTTTCATTTTCTGGGTCAGCTCAGATCATTCAATTACCATAACTCGAGAATTATGGGATAATTGATAAAATTTCAAGTGGGGAAATTACTTTATTTTATCATTTTCAACCCATTGGAATTTTTTTTCAAATTTTTTTTCTAGCCTCAACATGAGAAAACAAAATTTTGGAAAAAAAAATCTGAAAAAAATCCTCTGAATTCAACAAAAACGGACGCAACTTTTTGCTATTCTGAAGTTTTTCATGAATCTTCTTTGTTTTCGTGTTATACGGGATTTTTCAAATTTCCTCTTTTTTCACAAAAAACAGAATAACTTTGGAAAAAAAGATCGCCCAAAGTTTTTTAAAAAAGGAAGCTCAAACTTTCCCCTTTATGAATCCAACCGTAAAAAATGTATTAAAAAAATTTCCTCTAGAAGATGGGTGCACCTGAAGAGAGAGGAAAAAAAGGCGAAAACAGCTGTTTTCAAAATAGAGTCCAAATCGCCGGGAGTCCTCCGTTGACTCCCGGTGAAATGGCATAAAAAACGTTCCAGACCTTTTTTGAAGTTTTGTCCGAAAACTTTTCGCCGGTAGTGTATCTAGAGTATTTATAGAGTATGAAAAATGCTAACCAAAGATTTTCATCAAATTGCATTTTTATCGTTAGTTTAATAAAATTTCTTTTACCATTTTGTGTCTTCAGGGAATTTCAACCCTCACTCTGATCACGTGTATGGCCTACATTTCTCGAAAGCACAAACTTCCTGGTCGTGGATCTAGTGCGGTTTGGGCGGTTGTTTGCGCCGGTTATTTACAGGTAATTTTAGGTATCACGACATTATTGACACACGTACCGGTAACCTTGGCAGCGTTGCATCAGTCCGGCAGTCTCGTACTTTTGAGTTCCATAATATGGCTGTGTCATGAATTGAAGCACATTAAGAGAATCATTAGATAATTGCAGGGAACTCAATTTTCAAATGTGGCATTTGTATATTTGCGTGTATCGATTGTTAGAAGAATGAAAATAAATGGAATTTGAGTACAAATTATCAAACTTTTTCTTTCATTAATTCATCCAAGTTTAATTTGTATATGTTCAAATTTTAATATAAGTTACTTGATAGGTAAAAAGCAGCCAGGATGCGCCAAAAATGATTTGGGAGTTTGAACTCTAGTTGCTCTAATTATTTTGTTAACGTTTTTTATTCTTCGTGAGAAATTCGAAAACGATCAAAAATACTCGACCGACGTTTTTGCTAAAAATCGTTCAAATGAAAGAATTTAAAAATCTTTAAGTTTCAAAATTTTCACGAAACTCCAGGCGAATAAATGAAATATCGGTTTTCGAAGAGTCCAACGATTCGGTGATACAAACGAACACTTCACAACGTTATGTTTGTTTATTTCGACGATGCATCGTGTTATATTAGGTATATATACGTAACGAGCAATAGTTTTGCGGAAATTAATTTACATTTATTATCATCTTTTTTTTTTGTTAGAACGAAAACATCGATATCAGAGTCATGAAGCTCAAACTTTTCTTCAACTTTTCTTCAATTCATAGCAATACAAATTATTATCTCGTTGTATCTCACTCTTTACAATTGCATGAAGAAAGAAACAATTTCACTCTGAATCGCATATTTATTACGCGAATCGAGTTTGAAGGATATATTTTCGTTTCATTGATCGACTATGTGTGTGTTTTATTTTTTTATTTTTTCATCTTTTTCACAGACTCGATTGGATCGGACTATAAACTTGTATACTGTTGCTTCTCCCGACGATTAATTTTAGAAAAAACTTTGTGTAAACCCTGCTTAATTTGTGTCATTTTTGTTGTTGTTTTTCTCATTAATCGCTATCTTATTATCGTAGTAAAAGTCAAATTTTCAGTTCTGCTAAAAATTCGGTCAACAATTTTTTTGTCAACGGTAAAATCGTCGCCTTTTGATTACCACAAATGAGACTAAATCTTCATCGCAGTTTCATTTAATAATCTTATTATTGGCAGTCACACTCATATATTATATTTGTCGTTTCCAATCAGTCATTCTTCTTTTTTTCTCTCGATTATTCTTTCTCGCGTCGTGTTTTATTTATTTATTTATTTCTTTTAAAAACGTGCCTCTTGTACACATTTTGGTCCAACGTGGCCATGTTCTACGGTTAAGCGGGAGCTTCGCCACGCATTAGATAAATTGCACTTCTTTTAAATTATCGTAGCGGTTTTTTCTTTCGTTAGTTTTTAATTGTTTTTTTTTTTTTTCATTCCATTACTATTTACATAACACGATTTCAATTCGCTCTCAGCGATCATGCTTTTTTTTCTTTGTCACACAGGCGCATGAGTATTTTGATAAAACGATATCGCAGAGTGTCATAGCTTTCGAATAAAAAATAATAATTTAAAAAAATGTTATTCGTTCTAACTCTAAAAGCCTTCGAGCGCACGTTGAATTTGATGGAACGAAACATTATGCCAGGATACGCGCGAGTTTACATTGCATTTATCGTTATTGTGCTTTCACATGTTACTCTCTAAATAAAAAGTGGGAATAAGCAATTTCACGGTGCGCAAAGTCTTCATTTTGTTATCACTGGAGAATTTCTCTTTCTTTTTGCAAAATTGTGAAAAAAAAATTAAATAAATCTTACAAAGCCATTATCAGTCCAACTAAAACGAATAGACGAACCGGCGTTGACATTCGTTATCACATTTGATTAGTGTTGCAAAACGATGAATTAAAAAAAAAAAAAAAAGACAAACGAACAGCTCGAAAAAGATATATATGTCAGATAAAAATACCCTCGCCGCACGTTTTTTCTGATACAATCAGTCTGTTAATAGAACAAAAATAAATCGTCTTGATGTCATTCGACGATGGATATTTTACGATCTAGGACGTTTAGTAAAATAACATTAGGTTTATGATAAATGCATTTCTACCAACTTCTTCAACAAGTTTCGTCCAATCAATAATTTACAGGATATTACTTTTGAGAAAGAAAAATAATACTTTTTCTTCTTCAACGTAAAATTATTGATTTCCAAGAACAAAAAAGAAAGATTTTTACAGATTATATAGACGTCGTGTCAAGTGGACGTTTGTGTATGTGTATCCTTTTCCACGACCATCTCATAAATTAAACACGCGACATTCATTACGATGGAAAATTGTGATATCCGTGAATACAAATTTCACGCTTTGTTACGTCGAGTGAAATGGCATTTTCAGCAATGTCGTCGATATTTCATGAACGCGTTATAATTTGTCGAGGAAATGCATATAATATTATTGAATATATACACTTGCGATATATCATAACGATTCGATATTTTTTCACATTCTGAGCTTGAACCTACGGATATATTTTCTTTGTTCTCATCATCTATCCATTTACCTTTTTTTTCTTTCTTCGTTTTTTTTTCAGATATGACGTTCTTGCCATTCGCGCCGTTATAATGCAGTCGTGGCTCTTAAATCAATAACTCATAAATATAAGTCGAGCAGTGAAACGATTAGATACACGCGAGCCAATTTAAAAAAATAAAACACTCACGAGGTCTCCCTCGTTCGATTTTAAAGAGTCTTTTTAGAATTTTCTGTATGTTTCTTTGTCTCATTGTCAGGGTTGCGAAATTTTTAATGAAAAAGTAATGCATTAATCATTACTTTTTTAATGGCTAATGGAAATAATTTCCATTAACCATTAAAATTTAATGGCTAATGGAAATGATTTCCATTAACCATCAAATGTTAATGATTAATCAAAATAGTTTCCACTAACCAATAATATTAAATGATTAATGAAAATAATTTCCATTAATTAATAAATGTTAGTGGTTAATGGACGTTATTTTCAATTATCAATAAGAGTTAATGGTTAATGAAAATTATCTTCATTAACCATTACGTGTTGATGGTTAATGAAAATAATTTCCGCTAACCAATAACATTAAATGATTAATGGAAATAATTTCCATTAATCAATAAATGTTAATGGTTAATGGACGTTATTTTTAATTATCAATAAGGGTTAATGGTTAATGAAAATGATCTCCATTAACAATTACGTGTTGATGGTTAAGGAAAATAATTTCCACTAACCAATAACATTAAATGATTAATGGAAATAATTTCCATTAATCAATAAATGTTAATGGTTAATGGACGTTATTTTCAATTATCAATAAGAGTTAATGGTTGATGAAAATTATCTTTATTAACCATTACGTGTTGATGGTTAATGAATATAATTTCCACTAACCAATAACATTGAATGATTAATGGAAAAAATGTCCATTAATCAATAAATGTTAATGGTTAATGGACGTTATTTTCAATTATCGATAAGAGTTAATGGTTAATGAAAATTATCTTTATTAACCATTACGTGTTGATGGTTAATGAAAATAATTTCCACTAACCAATAACATTGAATGATTAATGGAAATAATTTCCATTAGTCAATAAATGTTAATGGTTAATGGACGTTATTTTCAATTATCGGTAAGAGTTAATGGTTAATGAAAATTATCTCTATTAACCATTACGTGTTGATGGCCAATGAAAATAATTTCCACTAACCAATAATATTGAATGATTAATGGAAATAATTTTCATTAATCAATAAATGTTAATGGTTAATGGACGTTATTTTCAATTATCAATAAGAGTTAATGGTAAATGAAAATTATTTCAATTAATCAATAAGAATTGATGGTTATTAAAAATGTAAATGCATTAAAAAAAGTAATGCATTATTTGCAACCCTGCTCATTGTATCCGAAAGAGACGCATCATCAGACTTGGTAAAAAGTTTTTGAACAAGGCCTCCATGGGTCGAATCTAAACATATTAATTAATAAACTTTGACATACAAAATTCACGTACACAAAAATACCATAAAAGCATCTCCAATAAGAAGAGAAAATTGTCAAAGTTTCGTCGGGACGTTTCAAAAAATACATGACTTTGGTGAAATATTGCCAAAAGAAATGTCATTGAGTATCGAATCGTACATTCTTTTGTAACGATTGCTTTTATTTTGTTGGGCCACGGAAAATTCAAATGGACAATGAGAAAATTGTCATGAGAAAAATTGACGAAGGACATCCCGTGAGAGGTTTCTTTGTCCCCAATTCAAGAAGTGGACTTATTGATCGAGTGCCGAAAGTATGACGAAGCATAGTACTTAATAATATATAACGCATAATAAGATGTAGTTTACACGAACGCAAAGTGTCTTACAACGCGGATTATGAAAATCTACAAACGAGTTATTATCATTATAAATATCATGAAGTATATTAAATTATGTGTCACACGTTGATTTTTAACAAAGGGGCTCGAAGAATACAAAATTGGGAGATACATATCTCTGTGTGTTTCATAGCATTGATACGATAATTGTTGATTTGAACGATGCGCGACGTAAAAGCCACGTTCGAGTTAGTGCCTAAGTTTATTGAGGACTGATAATAAGTGGCTAAGCACTATTTCCTTTGGGGTTGAACCGTCCAGGCAAGCAATCAAGGTAGTTCTTTGTAGTCTGGTCAATTTAATGGCAGAGCGTTTTTTTTCGAAAAAATGCAATCTGGATTACCGAGTTTTCTCATTAAAAAGTTCTTACTCAACGTAGGAAAAAAAAGATGCAACAGTGACTTTACAGTAAAATAATGCGGATTACTCCGGTAAAGTCCCAGGCTTTCATTTCTACATCGAGGCAAATTAATTTAAAAAAATGAAATCATGAATGTGAAACTTTTTTTTTAGATTGTTATACATCAAATTTGTTTGGAAAGTTTTGTTTAAATTAACGATTTTAATTAAAAAATAACTGTTTTGTGAATGCAATAAATGTGTCACAATGTCGATTGAAGGGTCAAGTAGAAACTTTTTAATCCAGCTTCACCTTAGTTTGCACTCTTTTTAAATGTGTAGAGACAACTTTTGAAATGCTAAGACTCTTATTGACTTGACTCAAGGACTACCTTGGGAGACATTTCTTATCAAAATAGAATGCTATTTCACGCCTGATATTGTTACCACTCGATTTTACAAGGGAAAGCAACAAGAAGATGAAAATAAAAACTTTAACCACGTTATTTTATCTCATTTACAAAGTTTCCTCTGTATAGTCAAAGTCACTAGAATTATTCATAAAAGAAGCTTGGTGAGCCTTGAAAAATTACGAGAAAGCAGTTCAACCGTGAGTTTCAATTAGTTTTCTATTTGATCATATTGGTGATCTATCGATAGTCTCGTTAGTTTTGATTTTACATCTTAATTCGAATCTCCGCAATCATAGCAAAAATAAAATTTGCGACCGTTACGCAGAACATCGTGACAAACGTTAACGGGTTAGTTCGATCATTGCCGCTCTTACAGACAACGAATTATTCATTCTTAAATAGTGCAGCAAAAAAATTACGATAAAAATAAACAGAAATAAATGTACGTTTTTTTTTCGGATGGAACCGTATAAAAACAGCATTCCAACTTTAACCAAATATTTTACAATTTCAATGGACTGCAGTGTAGATTTTAAAAGTGCGGACATAGGAATATCAATTAGTTTTCGCGACAAATTTTCATATGAAAATTTATATATGACTTTGAATTTGATTATCACAATTAAATTTGATTTGACACTCAAATGATGGTAAAAAACGAGCTATATCGAAACGACTTTTTTCAGTTCAAATTCTTGCAAAATCCTACAGTGATCATGAAAAATTCATTTAAAAGTATTCTTTCAAGTGCAATTGCGGTAAAAAAAACCAACTTTTTCATTCGATTTTTAGAACTGCCAATTGCAAATATTGTGAAAAATTTGTTGAGAAAATTTATGACAAATGTGGAAAATAAATTCTGAGTCTCGATTGTGCCAGAGGGAGAGACCTCCTTAGTGTCTGTTTATAGCATCGAGGGTGAGCGTATTATTGTAATTTTTTTAGGCCAGTCGATCGATCGGACGTTAACCCAATCTCGATTAGCGCCGGAAAAATACTTCATTCCTTACGCGTCAGATACTTAAAAAGTCGTACAGACAAAAAATAAAAACAAATCTTTCCGTGTCGATGCGATTTTGTTTGTTCGTGGTGATTTGATTTTTTTTTTTTTTCATAAAACGAAGAAACCTTCGGTACGACGCGATTATTTATAGTATGCTAATGAATATTATATGCAAGACACCTATGTAGTTAAAACTTCAGTCGATCTTACTGTACATATTTTTTTTTTTCCTCGATATTTCTAGTGAGCACATTCCGGTAAACGAGTCGGAGTAAAAAAATTATCTCGTATCGCACCATTTATCTTCGATTTCACGCGAATAATCACAATTTATGGAAAAATTCTTGCATCAAAACAGAATTGTCTCCCGTAAGAAAATTAATTTTAACGTGTTCCAAAGTCGAAGAATAATGTTGAACGCGTTATAACAAAGTGTCGATGATATTCCATCGGATAAATAGGTGCAAAAGTCGAGACGTGCAAGAAAAAATGAATCGGATTGTCGTAACGGGAATGTGCTTATCGCTGATTGTTTTTTTCGATATAGAAGCGTGCCGCAGAAAAAAAATTTATAATGACAATAATAATAATAAAACCTGCGTTCACGCGTTCAGCTAGTCTTGGACGGACTGTCGTCCGTTTTTTCCGAATTAACAATGACTTGTATGACGTAACCCGGTTGTATCTTCGCCTCTTCTATGTGCATCTTATCACCGAGTAGTTTACCGCCGAAAAACCACCTCTGCTTCGACGGTTCTAGTCCCTCTTGGCTCTGTGGACACATTTATTAATGGGAATTGTGCAGTTTTCATAAGATTGTGCCAGAGATCGGCAGTAATGATATTTTCAGGCGCATTTTCGGAAAATATTATCAATTTTTTAAAAATTAATAATTTTGAAATCTAAATTTTCAATTACCCAACAATGATTAAGGCCGTGTTCTAGTGTAGAATTTTGAAAAAATCGATTTTTTTTTGCATATTTTCAGTATTTGATGTCTCAAGAATGTACCCTCCAAAGGAAATTTAGAAATTCCAAATATTAACGGAGTTATAGCAGTAATTAGTGAGGTGGAAATAACCGACGTTTTTTTCCAACCCCCACTTCATCAGCCGGTATCTGTCTAGATATTGGATTTTTTTTTCGCCAATTTTTTTTGTAGAATATTGAAGAATGAATAAATATGTGGTGAAAAAATGAATGAAACATGTTTCGTTTTTTTTTTCATAGCATGTTGAAGAATCCCTAAATTTTGGCTTTCTACACTAGAACACGGCCAAACGCGTTTTTCTAGAAACTTCTTTTTTCGAAACGGTTGACATGATATCTCCAGTTGTAATCAACCGATTTAGTTGAAATTTTTTGTGGACATTCTTTATACAGCCCTCTATCGCCCCTACTAGATTTATCCCGAAATTTTGTTTTCAACTATTTTTAAAAAATTCACAATTATGAAAAAAACGGCAAAAAATGATTTTTTTTTCAAACAGCCGCCATTTTGTGATTTTTTTTGCCTGAGGTAGGGGCTATAATGACATTCTTCCTGATGAAGAATATATTTTTTTTTTTTCTGATGCATAGAACGTCCGCAATCATGTCACCACGCAGAGGCCGTTTTTTCCCACCCCCACTTCATCAGCCGGTATCTGTCAAGATATTGGATTTTTTTTCGCCAATTTTTTTGTAGAATATTGAAGAATACGAAGTGAAAAAATGAATGCAAAAACATGTTTAGTTTTTTTGCATAGCATGTTGAAAAATCCCTAAATTTTGGGTTTCTACACTAGAACACGGCCTTAATGGATAAAAATAAATTTCCAGTTATCCAAATAATGGGTAATTGGTCGGAAAATAATATCAATTACTGAGAAAATGGGTAATTGGTTTGAAAATATTTTCAATTATCCGAACAATCGGTAATTGGTACAACAATAATATCAATTTTTCAGAAAAATGGGTCATTGGTCTGAAAATATTCTCATTTATCCGAATAATCGGTAATTGGTCGCAAAATGATATCAATTTTTCAGATAAAAGTTAATAATTTATTGAAAATCGGAGTGATAAGAGATATGTAGAAATATATAGATACATACATAAATATAGATGTTTATCTCTATATATATCTAATCACTCCTATTTCTTCAAAAACACATTTTCAATAAATTATTTATTTTTTTCTGGGAATTTGAAAATATTTTCAAACCAATTACTCAACTTACTGAAAAATTGATATTATTTTTCGACCAATTACCGATTATTCGAATAATTGAAAATATTTTTAGACCAATTACCCATTTTATGATTAATTGACATCATTTCTTTGCCAATTACCGATTATTCTGATAATTGGAAATATTTTCAAAGCAATTACCCATTTTCTGAGTAATTGATATTATTTTTCGACCGATTACCGATTATTTGGATAATTGACCATACAATTTCGAATAATTTCGATTTTTCCATCAATTGGTATTCTATATTTTCAAATTATCGATTTTCCATCAATTGAAAAATGGAAAATCGTAATTTTTTTTGCCGATCCCTGGATTGTGCATTGTTGAAATAAAGTTTGATTCTAGAGGTAGATTCAAGAAAAATTGATTCAAAGTTGTGATTACGTGTGTGACCTAGGAAAAATCGAAGATTCGACCGAGCAAACTTCGCAAAACTTTTGTTAGGTCATAAACAAACAGACATGCCATTAGGTGTGTCTGTTGTTTGAAATAAAATGAAATAATAAAGATTTTAATATTATTCAATTGACAATCAATAATAGTGTGTTGGCTACAAACCTGTAATTTCTTCTTGGCAATTCCAACAGTGTCTTTGCTGTATACCGGCAATTTAACGTCACCCAGGGTCGTCGAGAGTCTGAGTTTCAGGGTCAATTCAGTTCCACCGTCTACAGGTTCTAATCGAATCAAATAATTTTATTTTGAGTACGAGCTCGTCCGAGGGCGTTATTCGCCGTAAATTATTGGCTGTAATTTTTCCCATTACTTTAAAAAATGTGTATGGACTTTGTTCAGTCGCAAATTATAACGTACATTACTTCTAAAAGATTTAAGCGATACAAACAACTTGAATCACTATGTTTCAGAAATCTCCTCTCCAAATATTTATACATGAATTGCAAATACCTCGCTGCAGTCCAAAGTCCAAAAAAGCAATTGCAGCCATTAATTTTCTTCTAAGTACCATAAACCGTTTTAATTCAATTTCCGTAAAGCTTTTTCTAAAAATAATTCGTAACTTTTGTATGAATTCGCGTTTCTGGATTTATTTTGTTCTTTGCAAGATTCCTTTAACAAACCATTGAATTTGTTGTTGAAAAATTATAATCTTTTGATTTTTTGTGCTAGTCAAAAACATGGTTGTAATTTTGCATTAACGATTGCTGACGTGAATTGGCGAATATATAAGTGTCATTCCTTATGAACTCAATGACGTTTTGTCAGTGACCCCTTCGATTTTTTAAATTTTTTAATATTTTATTGAGGTTTATTGAGGTTTAAATTTTTTAATATTTTATTATACATGCAAAAAGTATCCCTGAAATTTTTTAGCTCTCTATCTTAAACCATACCGAAGTTATTGATTTTTCCAAAAAATATTCTTAAAATAATAAGTCAGGACTTTTTTTTTTCAATGTACTTTTTGAACAAAATATCGAAAAAAAGAAAAAAAAATTCTTAATGTTTTTTTGGCCGTTTTAAGCTTAAAAAATTGGATTTTCTTTCAATAGGACCCCTTCGATTGAAAAAAAAAAATTATAAAATTCTACGTAAAAAAAAAACAAAATTTTTGAGATTTTATCAAAGATGGGATTTTAATAACTTCGAGTTAAAAAATAAAATTTTCAATTTTTTGTTTCGTAATTTTGATCTTTTTTCTTTCTATGACTACAATAGTTAATTCCAATGATGTTAAAATAAATAGTTTAACTTCTCTTACATATTTCCTTTGTAAATTATAATAATTAACATTAAGAATTACAATTCAAGTAAGAAAAAAACTACAATTTTGATTGATATCATATATTAATAGTGAAAAAATAAAGACCCAAAAATAGTTATTCATTTATTTATCAATAAATCAAATTAATAAATAAGAAGAATTTGAGGCAAACATTACCGGAACAATCTGCCGGAGAGTCTCTTCCGCTGTCCTCCTTCACAATATTGATAGGATACGACAGGCAGTAAATGGGCACCTGATAACGAGTCCCTAGCTCGTCGTAACATTCCGTCAAAAATCCGTTTGGCACGGAAACATTTGCTCCGTCCAAAATAGCCTGAGCTAATTGATAATCCTGAGACTCCGCCGCCGTTGCTCCGGCTCTTAGAGCGTCCCATATTTCTTTGCGTCCGTCAAAAGCCGGTGCGGTGTCCCAAAATTCGTCTCTCTTACTTCTGAGCTGGCCTTCTGTCAGTGGTACATCCGATTTCCATCTTATTACTTCATGACACAAGGGATGATTTTTTCGCGAATTTCCTGTGCATAAAACGACCGATCGAGTCAACGAAGTACCAAAAAGAAATTGCACCGTTCCATATACAGATACAAAAAAATGCAAAACATCATTCGTCATCAATGTAGATTCCAAGTGAAAATAGGCGCAAAACGTAGATTAAAAAAAAAACATCTCTAAAATCAAAAATATAATATTCAATGCAAAAGAACAAGAAACTTGGCAAAACGTATTACGAAGCGAGTGTTATGTTTATAATTTACTTTGCTTATCCTTGACCTTTGCTATCGAAAAAAAAAAAACAAAAAAAAATCGTACGCGGTAACGAATGTTGGTGGTAATAATCTTAAATGGAGAATTGTGAAAAAACGGATGGTAATATTACGTTGAGATTTTCCGCAATCATCACGGTGACATATTTTTGGCAAAAAATAAGATGCATGCGAATCCAAGGTTAGTTACGGAATTAGGTGTGTTTTTGTCGTTGAGTGATTTACGCGCCGGGGGCGGACGGAAGGTCGACGGGGTTGGCGAAAGGGAGAGAGGGGGGGAGGCACCTTACTAACCGGAATTAGTCCTCGTCGAATTTGCGGACGTGTCGTCGACCGAGGCATTCCTTGCTCTCGTTGTACCTATGCAGCCTCCCATTCTAGGTGGCTGTAATAACCAAACATTTCACTGCAATTTAACAACACTTCCCATGCCATTATTCGTCCATTTTTCGTCGCGTTTCCTCGTCCCGTGTATATGCGACCGACACACACTCAGTGTTGCCACACCGCGATGGATATAATTCTTCAGATGGCGCTTTGAAAATTCTTTAGATTTCTTAGTCACGTTAGGGGAAGACTCGAGACATTTCCTACCTTACCGACAGTCGAGATTCTCGGTAAAACAGCCTTACCCACAGTCAAAATCGTAGTTTAAAAAAACAGGTATTTAAAGCCACTTTAAACATTTCCTACGTTACCGACAGTCAAGATTATCGGTAAGGCCGCGCATCAAGGCCGAAGAGCTTACTCTTGCACGGTTGTTACTATTGCGGAGATTTTCTTCAGAATTCTTAGAAATTCTGAGAATTCTTTAAAAAATACCTAAGAATTCTTAAATCTTAGAAACCATCTAAATTTCTTTAGTTTTAAGCGTTTTAAGAAATTTCTTAGACATAGTGGCAACACTGCACACATTAATTCTATCCTTAGTACCCGTATATCCCGTCGGCGGCGCTCTTGTACGGCGCGCTCAGAGCGTCCCCACATTCGTTGTTACGAAACTTTTTAATATAACCTTAAAAACATCATCCGCGAGTTTAAAAAAACAATGTGAGAAATTACGCTTTTACTTGTGGTAAATAATCGTAAAAAGTGATATTTTACGTCTTCTCGTTATTCTTCGCACCGGTTTTCACGTGCCTTCATCGATTGGAGTCGACAATGCGCACGAGTATTTTATGATCGTGAATAACAAGTTAATTTGGAGGTTAAGACGTTGAGAGATTTCTTTATCTCTCAACACACACGAGATTCGATAATTGTTACGAGTGTCGAAGAAGTTCCCGGAAGATTCATAATTCACGAGATAATCATGTCGTCCGATGGAATGTCCGCTCTCGTTGAAAAATTATCTCAGACTGTCGAGGATAACGATACGCTAATTGCTATTTGCCAGGATATCGCCTCGGGTAATGTATTCAGCATTAATTGCACATTTGCATCGCATCTGATCAGACTCGTTGTTGACCTTCGATTTTCTATAACCACAATATTAATAACAATAATCATAATTATTTATCGGATGCTCATACGCATGTTTACTCGATAGGCTGTTCGTTATTTACCAAGTTGGTTTTTTTCTTTATGATGCCCCGCAAATTTTTAGTTCATCACCTAACAAAAAATATCAGATCAAAAAAGCCCTTTATGTTCACATTAAACCTTGCCCCAAAGACGATATATTTCCCGTTTAAATAACATCGGATTTTTCCGAGCTTTACGTTTAATCTTTTTTCGCCGAAACAAGTAAATATATAGCAATGAGAGAAACATATTTTTTTAGGAAATTGAACGCTCTTCAAAAAAGATCTCTAATGATTTTTCGATAAACTCACTCTTTTGAATGTTATTCAAGATTAAAGTTGAACTTATAGGAAATTTTTCAGATTTTCCTGCTTTGACGGCAAAATTATTGTTATTTAGATAAAAACTAATTGTTCATTTTGAAAAATATCTGATTCTGACTGTACTATAATAAAAATGATGAGAAATCATTTTGAAGAATAGAAAATAATGTGGCTAACAAGTACACGAGTAACAAGTAACAAGTTTGACCGTGAATAACTATTGAATCAATTATATTATCGTGAACTGATAATAGAGCTTGTTTGTAGAGAATTGTACTTGTTATAGCCACATTATTTTCCATTCTTCGAAACTATTTCTCAATCATTTTTATTATAGTACAGTCAGAATCAGATATTTTTCAAAATGAACAGTTCTTTTTTATCTAAATAATAATCATTTTGCCGTCAAAGCAGGGAAATCTGAAAAATTTCCTATAAGTTCAACTTTAACCTTGAATAACTTTTGAAGGAGTGAGTTTATCGAAAAATTTAATGTAAAATGTGGAAAAATCCCATGTTTTTCAGACGGGAAATATATCGTCTTTGGGGCAAGGTTTAATGTGAATATTAAGGGCTTTTTTTGGTTTGATATTTTTTGTTACATCATAAAGTAAAAAATTGGGGGGTACTGTAAAAAAAACCAACTTGGTAAATAACGGACAGCCTAATACTCAAGTTATAAATTTCACAATAATCGTACAATGGTATTGAATTTAGGATTCAGTTGTTATACAACTTCTTTTCTCAAATCTATAAATCTATACAATATATATTATAAATATTATATATACTATTTATATATTATGTAAATATAGAAGTATACAATGCCATTAACATAAGTAAATATTTTTACGTGAATAAATAACTGATTCTCAGGAATATATCTAAATATTTGAGCCTCGTGCTCAAGTTTCCTTCTAACTCCAAAATTCTACAAAATCCATCAAGCAGATTTCGGTTTTTTGAAAATTTTTTAATCTATTCTATTTTGTCATGATACACTATTCATTTTTCATTATTTTTAGAGCTCCATTTTTTAGTATAAAATAAAAAAACCTTGAAATGATAATTTGTACATTGCTTCCTTTTTCTATAGTCGATAAATCTTGCTTTATGAGAAATTACAGAGATCAATGTTAATAGTATTCAAGATATTGTACTAAAATGTTATGCCAAGTTATAGAATAATCACGGTTTTTTTGCAATAAATTTGAAAAACGTTGGCCTAAAAATTAAATGTTATCATCATGAAAATTTACACATTACTCCTTAATTTTTTTTCCATAATTCATATCGCTTCCTTTATGAGGAAAGAAAATGGTAAATAACAAAATTAAAAACATTATGGGGTTTTCTTTAAGAATCTGGACCTTTTCAGAGCATAAAAAGTATCATCAGTACTGAAAATGATATTTTTTCCTAATAGGAATTTTTCTTTTATCCTTCAGCTCACATTCATATTGCATTAGACGAATGAATAAGTCCTTTGGTCTAATGTAATTTCACATTTCAGAAGTTGAGTCGGGTCGCATTAAAGTCCACACCATCGTCGAAGATCTCGGTCCTTATCTCACAAATGAAAATATCGGAATACGTTCGAGCGGGGTCAAAAGTCTTTCGCTGATTCTCGACAATTTGCCGCACGATTATCTTAATGAATCAGAACTCAAGCTGTTGACCGCTTTTTACTGCGACAGGATGAAAGATCATCATTCGATAGGACCCAATACGATTCTCGGAATCCTGGCGCTTGTACGTGTAAAAAATCATAACAATGTTTGATCAATTAATTTCATTTATCATCAACGACTATTTTCGAAATCTTGAATTATATTTTTGTTTTTTCAGGTCCGAATGAAAAATCTTCCAACGGACGCGCCAGTTCGATTCTCCCATTGCATTTTTCAGGATATTCGTTGCCAATCGGAGGTCCAGGAAGTTCGGAAAAATATATATACGATATTGAAGATCCTTTTGGAAAATAGTTTCGATGATCTCATAACAATCGGACCAGATTTCGTTTATGGTGTTATAACGACGATGGATGGCGAATGCGATCCCAGAAATCTCATGCTACTTTTCAACACTTTGCCAATATTTTTAAAGAAATTTCCACTCGGTCATCTGACCGAGGAAATGTTCGAAGTAATGGCATGCTACTTCCCGATCGATTTCAATTCCGTAAGCACGCTTTATGAGATGAAATTGACTTCGTCACTTTTTTTTCACTTAAGGCCGTGTTCTTGTGTAGAAAGCCAAAATTTAGGGATTCTTCAACATGCTATGAAAAAAAACTAAACCTGTTCTTGCATTCATTTTTTCACCACATATTTATTCTTCAATATTCTACAAAAAAATTGGCGAAAAAAAAAATCCAATATCTTGACAGATACCGGCTGATGAAGTAGGGGTGGGAAAAAAACGTCGGTTATTTCCACCCCGCTAATTACTGCTATAACTCCGTTAATTTTTGGAATTTCTAAATTTCCTTTGGAGGGTACATTCTTGAAACATCAAACACTGAAAATATGCACCAAAAAAAGAATCGATTTTTTCAAAATTCTACACTAGAACACGGCCTTAAAAAATGTCCTTAAATAATATTTCAGGGCATGACCGGCGAAAAGAAGATAACGCGGGATGATCTCGCCGAGGCACTTGCTCCGTGTCTCTACGCGATACCGCAATTCGCGGAATTTTGTTTACCCCACGTAATGGAAAAATTGGATTCTGATCGTACAATCGCCAAGCTAGATTCTCTGAGTTTGTTGAGTAAGGCTGTCTCGATATTTGGCTCAGAAGGTCTGGAGCATCACTTGAACGAATTATGGCCGTTGTTGAAGAAAGAAGCGATGAGCGTCAGCGATCAAGAAACTCGAAGACCAGCTTTGATGACAATTAAGGAGACTGTGAAGGCGATAGCGGACGACGAAGAAATCCAGAAGAATTTTGTCGAGAAAATTTTCACCGATACTCGTTGGTCGCTGTGCGATGTTCAGCTCAGTCTTTATTGGCCGGCTGAGAAAATTCTCGAGGCTGTCGCCCAATCTGACGTAAAATCTTGCACCCGAGTTTTGCTTGAAGTAATACCGCTGTGTCTCGGACAATATTCCACAAAAACATCAATCACGGACAAAGTAACCCTGATGGAAACATTGAACAATTTCATAAAGATCAGCATGGATTTCAACTTCGCGATAGGCGGTCAGTCTTGAATTGATTCTCCGTTTATTATATCATTACATACCGAAAATTCTCGTTACACACGGATAAACTGTTTTGCGGCTTTTTTTTTACTTTACACTGCAGATGTTCCGGAACTCGCCTGGACGGATATTCCAGGCCTTTACTTGAAAGAGCTCGATACTCAAGATAATACACTGAAGGCCAAAGCACTTTCGGGTCTGATTATCCAAAAATCGTCATTGAAAAAAGGACAGAGAACGAAGGTTTATGAAAGAGTTTGCGATTTAATCGACTCCGACATCGACAACGAAATGAGGAACATGTGCCAATCGACTCTCTTCTCATTCTCAAAATTATATCCAAACGAGATATTGGAGATTTTAAAGAAAAGACTTCCGATAGACGTCGGTGAGTACTGGTTCAACACTTTCTCTCTTCATTTGAAATTTGATTATTAACATTTATTCCGCTATCAAGTGATAAAAATTCGAATGAAACTTCAAAATAGTGATTTTATAAGTACCCCAAAAGACGTGAATTTTTATTTTATTGCTTCCTTATAAAGGAAGCTTTGTTTTCGTGAAATTTATTTTTTCAAAATTTTTATGAAAATGTGTTCAATATGTCCCAAAACATCGCGAAATCATATTTAAAATATATGTCCGGGCGCGCGCACGCGCGTGCGTGCGTGCGTGTGTGCGTGTGCGTGTGTGTGTGTGCGCGCGCGGGTGCGTGTGTGTGTGTGTGTGCGCGCGCCCGCCTGCGTTTCTAATGCAAATAATTAATAACTCAAGAACGGTTAAAGATATCGAGCAGAAATTTGGCAAACTTATCCAGAACGAATTGCCCTTTATTATGAAAAAATTTTGTTTTAATTTTAACGGGTGTTCAGATTTTAACAACTTTTTTCGTTTTTGCAAGAATGGCGTAAACGTAAACTTTTGCAATTTTTAAGATATTGCACTCAAACTTTGTAAAGAAACTTTGTATAGCTATTAAGGCTGTTTGATATTGAATTTGGCGAAAATCCATCAAAGGATTAAAATTTTATGAAATTTTGGAATTTTTTGAAAAATAGCGTAAACCCTCTAACTTGTGCAATGTTTAAGATATTGTACTGAAACTTTACACAGAGCTAATATAGCTATTGAGGATTTTCGTTATTAAATTTGACGAACATCTATCGAATGATCAAAATTTTACCAAATTTTGTTTTTTTTTTCTATTAAATAGCGTACTCTAACTTCGGCTATTTGCGAGATATTGTTCTGAAATTTTGTACACATTCAAAATAGTGATCAAGGTTGTGCACTATTGAATTTGGCAAAAATCAAATTTAGCAAGAAGTAAATTTGAAAGATTTTGGCAAAGTTGCACTTTGATTGCCATACTTTGTGATAAAGGAAGCTATGTGATTAAGTTGAGGAAGCAATGTGCAAATGTCTAATTTGCAGGCTTTTTCTTCTTCTATTACCATTAAAAAAAAAAGTGAAACAACCAAATAATGAGATGGCTTAAAAATG
Source organism: Alloplasta piceator (assembly GCA_946863875.1). NCBI lineage: Eukaryota > Metazoa > Arthropoda > Insecta > Hymenoptera > Ichneumonidae > Alloplasta > Alloplasta piceator. The sequence goes on along the minus strand of OX333072.1, from coordinate 11,814,220 downwards.
TGTGGAAAATTTAATTTGTTTAAGACAATGCGGATACTGCTGTTTTAATTCGCCGATTGGAAGCTATTTCGACGCTAGCGAAAATATTCGAAATAGGCGAAGTGGTTCTTCCTCAAATAATTGAAATCGTCGTATCGAGTAAAAACACGCTGGACTTGATAGCTATCCGTTGCCTGTATCGTCTTCTTGCCTCGCCAAACAATTATTACGATATTCACGAATATTTGTACGCGAGATGGAACGCGGTGGATCGTTTGATGAGCGGAGAAAACATTGACACGAAAAAGCTAATCCTAGTGTCGAGTGTTTGCCGTTCTATAGTACGAAAGCTCAGGATTGAGGATCAACAAGTCATAGTTGACAAGTACAATATCCGACGGGACGAAAGACTAACCGACAGCGAGGTTATTCTGTTCGAAGGAATTTTGACTCCGCTGCGCAAAGATGTAAAAATCAAAGGAATTGAATATCTACTTGAAAAATTTGTTAATTTTGCTATCGAAAACGAAAATTCCGAGACAAGTCGATCAGCCTGTCGAATAATCGCCGTGCTCATCAACAAAATGGACGAGGACGAGAATTTTGAAAAAAATTTGAATGCTCTGAGCCAAAGGATAAACGATATTTTGAAGTCCGAAAATTCGTCAATGGGAAGAAAAAAAGCTGCGATTACATTGCACACGTGGTTAACGAAATCGTTGGTGACAAAGGGAAGCAGGAATTCCCAGAATTTCTTGGATTACGTGAGTAAAACAAATTTTTACATACTGTCATAATTAATTAAGGGAAGTCAAGAATCTCGAAAATGCTTCACTTTTTTGATTGACCAAAAAAATGCTAAAAATTGTTCATTTTTAATATTTTCAGCAAGTGAATATGCTGAGGCTGGACTCGATCGGTTCTTTCGTACCCGAAGAGTTCAAGACTTTGGTCGAAAAATCTGAAAATACTCTGACGGAAGAGAACTTCAGTGTGATAAAAATATTTTACAAACAGAGAATATTCCAGAATGTTATACAACTGAACAGTGATTTCGATAGCAAATCGCGACAAAATTATCTCGTTGCATTGGCACATTTGGTGGAAGAAGTTCCCATCGAATTACCATTCATGCATCTGCAAGGAGTGAGTCCAAAAACTTACATCTCACAATTGGTCATCTCCATTATTGCAACAATCAAATAATTATTTCTCAAACTAAAACGAACGAACGAAATTTTTCGAAATTACCAAAGTTTTCCTCTTTAATTGTTCCATCCGGAAAATCTCTATTTCTTCTTGAATAAAACAAAGACGTTATTTTCTCTATATATTTAATTTTTCAGCTTGTGCCTCTGCTGGTAGAATCTCTGTCCCTCGACGACGGGGAATTGTTACTGTCGACATTGAAAACTCTCAAGCTTCTTCTAGAAACCAAGCACGATATTTTCCTCGATCAGATTCAGTGTTTCATACCGAAATGCTTGCAGTTGTCAACGTACAAAAAAATGGTATGTTTGTGCAATGGAAAAAATGCATCGCGACAATTTTCAACCTTTCTTCCAATTTTTTTTCACGATTTTTGTTATTCAAACGTTACAGAACGTACGAATAGCGGCGCTGGATTGTTTATTGAGTTACTGCAATTATCCGGTTATCGAACTTTTGAAGTACAAACAAGAAGTGTTGGAAAAACTTGCCGAAGTATTGGACGATCACAAGCGTTTGGTCAGAAAAATTGCTGTTAAAGCGAGAACTCGTTGGTACCTAATTGGTGCGCCTGGAGGGCCTGATTGATGTCTTCAATAAAAAACAAAATTATGAAAATGGGAACTTTTCTTCGCGCGTACCATTTTTTTTCTTACGCGAATTCGTAACCGAGAAATCTCGGATCAACGAAAGTGGATCGACGAGCGAGAAATACTAAAGTGCACTGAAATGCAAGTACCGAAGAGCACTGAATTCGCAAATTATGTATCACAATCTATATTCATCGATTTTCAATGAAACCAGGTACTGGAATGCAAGGAAATTTCGTACAAAAATGAATGAATCAAAACGAATATTGAATTGTCTCTGAGTTCAATTTTTCATTCGTAGAGCCAGAATCGCGAACGGACTTAAGGGGGTCGTCTAGTGTAAAACCTGTTTTTTTAATGTTTTTTTTCGGGAATTTCTTTTTAACAAACCATTAAAATAAAATAATTTGTGAATTGTGTATCATTTTTATTAACATTTGAACAAACTTTGTGAATTTTTTGAAGTGAATGTATTAAATATAATCGGAGATACACCGCCCAACAGGAACACATATAAAAAGAAAGGTGCTCCACTGCTGCCATGATTCCGACCGTTCTGCTTATCTGAAATCAAAAAATTAAACGCCATTTCAATTATGAGACTTGAGGCTCTACCGTGAACCAAAATAAAGTCAGAATTCCAAGAAAATCATTCTTTTTACGCTTTAGAAAAAAATCTGAATTTTTCGCATTGAATATTTTTTCTAAAGCGTTAAAAAAAAATGATTTTTTTGGAATTCTGACTTTATCTTGGTTCACGGTAGAGCCTCAAGTCTCACAATTGAAATGGCGTTTGGTTTTTTGATTTCAGATAAGCAGAACGGCCGGAATCATGGCAGCAGTGGAGCACCTTTTTTTTTATATGTCTTCCTGTTGGGCGGTGTATCTCCGATTATACTTAGTACATTCACTTCAAAAAATGCACAAAGTTTGTTCAAATGTTAATAAAAATGATACACAATTTATAAATTATTTTATTTTAATGGTTTGTCAAAAGAAAATTCTCGAAAAAAAACATTAAAAAAACAGGTTTCACACGAGACGACCCCCTTAAATTCCTGAAGTGTACATAGAGAGAATTGAAAAGAGTAATTGAATTTAGCATAGTGAAATTCTAAAATGTACATGAATCGATAATTGAAATACTTTTTCATAATACCAAGTACAACGTATAGTTAAAACGGGGTAAAAAATTATCCACGACTGTACTTATAACAACGAACATAATAATATATTATACAAAGGGCAAATATTGAATATTTGTTCGAAAAAATAAAACGTTTCACGAAATTTTTATTCAGGCCATGCGACCGTGCTCCGTATAATCGAATTAAGCATCGATTTCAATAATTAAATTACACGTATGTTTATGTGCGTACGAGAAAGCCGTATCGGTAATGCGTTTAGTGTACCAGCAGCATGGGTGATGGTGAGATCGCTGCAGTCTAAAAAAAAAAAATCTTTTGCATCAAAGTGATTTATTAATCATTTTGAAACGTTACCTACAGGTGTTGCGAAAAACGGTGCCTACAAGTACGATGACGGAACGAGGTATATCGGTGATTGGAGCAATAGGGGATTGAAACACGGTGCTGGAGCTTTGTCATTGCCCGATGGAACGCGTTACGATGGAGCTTTTCAAAACGGTTTATGCTCCGGTCTCGGAGTCATTATATTTCCGGACGGTGCTAAGTGAGCATAATTAAACCTCATTTGAACCCTTGGTGCCATTTCGTTGAAAAAATATCATCTCTTTATACGATAGTTTTCTATATTCAGATATTTGTAAGATATGTTTATATTTCTCATATCACGTTTCATCAAAATTTTTATAATGGGTACAAACATGAATTATTAAAAAAATATAAATATGGAAGAAGAGCCCGAAATAGAAAATTTCAATATTTCTGAGGTCGTTACAGCAGAAAATAATTATAAAAATCACGTTTGGAATATGCAATTGAAACTTACTACGTAATTTGAAAAAAAAAGAGGTATTAAGTTAGAATATCGTACCATCGAGCTCTACAAACTGGGGAAATTGTCACGGATCCTATGAAATTTTGCACAACAAGCGTTGCAAAATTTGTTATAATAAATTTTGACAACTTCTTAAAGATTTTAATAGTACTGAAAAATTAATTTCGAATTTAATTTCTTTATTAACAGGTACGAGGGTGAATTTATGCAGGGTTGGTTTCACGGTCATGGAGTATTCTGGCGCTCAGACGGAATGAAATACGAGGGGGAATTTCGTGGTGGACGAGTTTGGGGTCTGGGTCAGTTCATCGTTATTTCTAATCGTGATATATATATATATATATATATATATATATATATATATATATCCATGTCAAATCGACCACTTTTGAGTCCGACCTCTTTCGATTTGGCTGATTTTTTCCTCCTTTTCTACCCCATTAAATACATTTTTCAGGAAATTGTCACATTTTTTTACCCAACCGAAAAAAATGCTTTTTTTTTCAAATAGCTATAACTTATTCAAAAATTGACTAATTGGAACGTTTTTTTCAAAAAATTTTTCTTCAAATGTACTTTTCGAAAAAAAATACAAAAAAAATTTAAGATATTAAAGTCTATGAAATTTTTCACTTTTTCAAGAAAAATGATCTTTTCCTCCAAGTTTGCCATTTTTAATTTTTTGTTTCACTCATAAAATACTTTGCTCAATTCCGGAAAAAATGCCGCCCAACATGGAGTGGGCTGACATTTCCTTCTATTTTTTTTTATCGATTGAAAAAAAAAATGTTTCCAGCTGGGCTTATTTCACAAAACACCACTCTGGAAATTTTTGAGGATATATAAAGGACCTCAGAGTTTGAAAAATTTAAACGAAAAAAAAGTTGAAAGTGGTAATCCTCGAAAAAATGTTGATTTTTTTCAAAAAAGTGAAAAAAGAAAATAGAAGGAAAAGTCGGCCCACTCCTCGTTGGGCGACATTTTTCCGGTATCGATCAAAGTATTTTTTGAGCGAAAAAAAAAATTAAAAATGACTAACTTCGAGAAAAAGATGATTTTTCTCGAAAAAATTAAAAATTTCATAGGTTTTAATATCTTAAATTTTTTTGTATTTTTTTTTTTTCAGAAAGTACATTTAAAGACGCAAATTTTGGGGAAAAAACGTCCTAATTAGTCAATTTTAGAAGAAGTTATAGCTGTTTGAAAAAAGGCGTTTTTTGGCTTGAGTAAAAAAATTTGAAAATTTCCTGAAAAATGTTTTTAATGAGGTAGAAAAGGAAAAAAAAATCAGCCAAATCGGAAGGGGTCGGGATTAAAAGTGGTTGATTTGACATGGAATGTCAATATATATCGATACAAATTTGTACTGCGAATATAAATAAAATACATCACGGAATAATTATTGGCAGGTCTGGTGACGTATTCCGATGGATCCCACGGATTTCCAAGAAATGAGGGATTCTTTCAAGATTGCAGATTGGTACGACGTCGTCGGTGTCCCGATATTGTTCAAAAGGCGCAAAAAATATCGATGATGGCGCGTGCGCAGTGCGCTTAGAATTTATCCGGTAGAAAAACAAATAACGTAAACAAGAAATCAAAACTATTACGAGAGCATTTTAGAAATTCAGGTGATACATCTTGGATAAAGAGATGAGATACATTTGTGTGCTAATATGTGAACTAGATTATTCAGCACACTTGCTGCATATGAATAAACAAAATTAACTCGAAAAATAATCATTTATGTGAATAAATTACATGTATAATTCCACTGTTAAATAGATTCAAAGCCAAAGTTTTCTAATCTTGATAATTATAACTGTTTCTTTGAGTTTTCGAGACTAAACGTTCAATCTACTTTGAATATTTAAATACATGCCCTCCTTCCCGCCATTAGCTGATCGCTTGTACGCGGGTATTGCGAATCATATTTGTAAATAAACTAATAATTCTTCATTCTTTTTCTATTAATCATAAATATTCATCCTAAATAAAATTATTTTTACTAAATTTTCAATATTGTTCGATTAATAATTCTGCTCAATTGCTTTTTAAATAATTATTTCAATTTTATTTTAAATATATAATTACATAATTTTACATTTTTAATATTTATAATTATTTTTAATATTTTTATCTATACGTTGAATGAAAGAGATTCTACTGTATAGTAAAAAGTAAATAATAGTAAATATGCATTTACGATCTATATTCTTTTGTGAAAATTCCTAACAATATATCATTTATACGATTTTCCGCATCTTCCGGTCCTTCAAACATGCGCAGTAGGCTGACAATATCGATGATCGCGAGTAAACGATTCAAATCTGAGTTTTAGGGCTGCTGCAACGCCGTCTTGTTATTTAACGTGCGATAAAAAAAAAGCCCATTTTAAAGTTTCACACGTATCGATATCTTTCTTTCGCGTCGTGAATTTGGGCATTGGAAATCTCAGTTTATGCCAGGAGAGCACGACGGATAAAGAAGCTGGTACGATGAAATTAACGCGAACGTTAGAGCTCCTGCGTCGTTGTGCCAAACGCGTTTACGCGTCACTCTTCCTATCCAGAATTCATGAACGTGGAGTAGGTCAACCAAACGAGCCTACGCAGCGTGTTTTGACACCTAGCGGCAAGCTCATGTGATCCGGATACAAACCGAGATTTTCTGGACCGCAATATGGCCGATCTGCTCGTTTTGCAGGGGGTGTGATTGTTCTACGACTCGGACTCACGAGAAGGCCGAGAAACCGTGTCGCAAGCCCATGTGTGGACGCATTTCTAAATTCGATTTTTTAAAATCACAACAGAGGCAACGTTCGGACGTACTTCCTGGGCAAGGGCGGGATAAAAAAACTCGAAATAAAAATTTCAAACTCCCACCTCCTTCCCGAAGAAACCGCCATTTATACTTTTTGAATTTAATACCCAATTTCTTGTTTTGATTCAAATGTACAACAAGGTTAACGTCAAATTCAGGCGTGGTCGGCGTGGTCTTTGTGAATGGATAAAAATTACATATGTTCGCTATATGGGATATTCGAAGGGGAATGAATAGTTCCTTTCGCTAGATTAATTCATTGAGATTTAAGAAAGGAATTGTGGAAAAGTCTATTAGACCTTCAAGAGACTCAACATATGACGATTGTTCGGCCATTTTCATTTTGCATATAACTCCTTCAGCTTTTTGATCGCACCTTGTGGATTTGGGCATTGAAAATCGTACTGTGTATCAGGGCTGTAAAAGGTAGGCAGAAGCGAGTAAGAAGTAACCTGAAGCATCAATGATTATACCGACATTGGAATTGTTTCTTATAACGAGAGTTGGATGATTCATGAATTAATTTGAGAGGAAAGTTCGAAAATGCAAGTAAGTATGTACATGACCTATATTAGGAGCATCGCTGTCAAGAAATTTCATAAAAGATGGTTTGACATAACTATAAATAACAAGCATTCCATTAAAGAATGAGCGAATAGTTAGGATATTAAGTCAATGTCAGCTCAAGAGAGATCTACATTTATTATAGATGTTCCATAACGCATCAATCATCACTATAAATAATTATTTAATGTGGGAAAAAGTATCGATTTCTCTCGTATGGGAAACGTAGTGGTCGAGCTTCTTGATAGACATGTTTTCCTAGTCCACAAGCTGATTTTCTGGCCCGAAATATGGCCGCCCAGCGCGATTGATTCCCCAACGACTTGATTGGTAATACAGGGGACTATCAAAGACAGGCCCTATCATTTATGATTTTTTGCGAGAACATGTCAAACTCGTTGGAAATATAAGTTATGAAAACATCACCCCACGTTCGAGACATTCTGATCCATTCTTGTTCAATTGGAGATATCATAGAAAAGCAAAAGATTACAGCGAAAATGTGCAGCAGAGCACTGCAGAACAATATTGAATATATGTACTTTTATTTATCGGCTTTTGCTATTCTGATAGCTATAAAGACAATTTCACAGGAGTCAATAGTGAGCGAGTACATATTTGCGTTAAAACTCATATGGTAACAGATTTCTTATGCTTTATTAGCAATTACGTTTTATGTTTTCACAACGTCTTACACGTAACAAATCAAACTGGATAATAAATTGTGACAATTGTTGAAAAACTATTGTTCAAATTCAATGTATATTGGCATCGATTATAATGCTGCTATCTAATGGAAAGGTAATAATACTGAAATTATCACCTTGAAAATTTCTTCTAAAGTTCCTCCAGTGAATGTTTTTTATTTTAACAATGTTAACAGTTATAGCACAACGGTTCCACGAAGATTTTCCTTCAACAGTTAGAAAACACTCTTTTTCAATAATAAGTTAGCGACCGTTCTTGTCGACAAATGGTTTTTCTTAATTGTTTATGATAATTCATTATTCTTAATTATAATCGGCTAACTCTTGATGGCGCTGTCCATGCAATAACTATGCATGATTTATTAACATTTAATTGATATCCATTCACTCCCGGTTGTGGAAGAAAAGTTTCGATGGAATTTCAAGTCGATAATGCAGGAATTCATATCTAATAATAAGAAAACCGCATTTTTTATTTTGAATGAAAAGTAACTTTTTAAAAAATGTACTGAGTTTTCATACGCGTTCTTCACCGTTCGCGAAAGTCTAATTTGCTTTTACTCATAAGTATATAACTGTTTTTGGAAAGAAAAAGAAAACGTGGCTTTGTTATCATTCGAGTTTGCATGTAAGCTTAACTTCTGGCGGCGCTAACGTATGAAAATTAAACGCACATCACAACGCCGTAAACATGGCCGAATTATTTATTTGAAATGTGTTTTTTCCGGTGTCTCTCCGAGTAGCTTGTATTTTTGATCCCCATTATTCTCATTTTTCACGGCAGTTTGTCTTTAGAACATTGTGAGAATTCGTGAATTTGCTTGAAGTGGAGCAAGACATAAGTTTTATCGTTACGACACATGGTAAAATAATGGACACGTATAATTTACATGCCAACGAAGCTTCATAGGTTATATTGCGGCCTTTGAGTATTTTATGAAATAAATTTCGAAATTTCAGAACAATGGAATCTCGTACCGAGTTTAAAATAAAATCGCCTCCTTCGGATGCGATTTCGGCAGTCGAATTCGGTCCGAATTCGACACAATTTTTGCTCGTCTCGTCGTGGGACAGCACAGTTAGGTTATACGATATTCATGCAAATTCCATGAGATTGAAATACAATCACGACTTGCCGGTACTCGACGTAGCGTTTCAGGTGAGTCTTGCGCGAAGAAAAATTTCTCAATTGTTTGGGCGTGGTTAAAACGAATCTCAATAATTTATAATTCATGCAGGATGCAGTTCATGCTTACAGCGGCGGGTTGGGGACTACACTAAAAATGTACGACATCAACACTAACACAGGTATATATTTTTACTTTTAATTTAACGTTTTTTTAATTCACCTCATTGTGATTCGTGGCAAAGTACACACAAACTTTATGAGAATTTGACCAGATCCTAAGATCTTACTATTATTATATTATTCTATCCTATTATTATATTATCCTAAGATCTTACTATTATTATTATATATTAATCCTAAGATCTTACTATTAAAATAGAAAACAAATCGGAAATTTGTACATCGCTTCCTCAGTATTTTTTCGTATTTACAAATCCTTTATGAGGAAATGTTAGCAAATTTTAGTAAATGTTAGCTGTCACAGCTTCCTTATAGAGGAAGCTTTGTAAGTACGGAAAAATACTCTGGAAACGATGTGCAAATTTCCAATTTGCAAGTTTTTTTTACTACCTCTGGTTATCGGAGTAATAAAATGGCAGCTTTGTATCGTACAATTTTCGATCAAGCTTTTTTTGTTAAATTTCAAAATTGCATAAAATTTGCACGCATCAAGCGATTTTTGCAAAATTGAATAGCAAGTAACTTTTTCCATTAAACTACCATTATAGAAATGTTGAGCCTGATATAACGAAATATGTGCGAGCTAGAGCGATCACACGCTTTCCCAAAAAATTAAAAATGTTATAAATCACGAACCCCTTGAGCAATTTTTGCGAAATTCAATACCAACTATATTTTTTACTCAAACTATCGGTATAATTTTTTTTAACCTGATATCGCAAAATTTGCGGATGCCAGAGCGATCAAGGTTTTTCTTTGAAAATTTCAACATTGCATAAAATTTGCATGGCTCAAGCGATTTTTGCAAAATTGAATACCAAGTAACTCCTTTCATTGAACTAACATTATAAAAATTTTGAGCGAGGTATCACGAAATATGTGCAAGCTAGAGCGATCACGCGCTTTTTGCAAAAAATTCAAAATTTTATAAATCACGAACCCCTTGAGCGGTTTTCGTGAAATTCAATAGCAATAAACTTTAACGCTCAAACTATCTGTATAATATTTGTAACCCGATATCGCAAAATTTGAAAAACGCTAGAGCAACCACGCCCTTTTTTGAAAATTTAAAAGTCGCATAAAATTCGCACACGTCAATGAATTTTTGCAAAATTCATAACAAAAGGGGTTGTCGAGCTCAGCTTATGTGCAAAATTTCGGCTCGTTACTTCAATGTGGTTTTGAGATATAGATGTTCGAATTTTTCGAGGCAGCAACATACGCATACATACATACATCCGGACATTTTTTTAAAATATAATTTCTCGATGTTTTAGGACATTTTGAACATACTGACATGAAAATCTCGAAAAAAAACATTCCACGAAAACAAAGCTTCCTCTATGAGGAAGCAAAAAATTTTAAATAATAAACCTTTGTTAAAATAGAAAAACAACTTTTTAAATAGTAAACCTTTGTTTTTGTTTGCAGAATCTATCATGGGTAGTCATGACAAAGCAATTAGAAAGATTGAGTATTGCGCGGCGGTTAATGCGATATTAACCGGCGGTTGGGATGCCGCTGTTAAACTTTGGGACCCGAGAACACCAACCTGCGTCGGAAGTTATTTGCAACCCGACGTTGTTCTTGCATTGTCGGTTTGCGGTGACAAGTTCGTTGTTGGTACAGCCAAAAGAAAAGTATGCGTATGGGATTTGAGAAATATGGCTGGAATGTTTCAGAGAAGAGAGAGCAGTCTCAAGTATCAGACAAGATGCATCAAAGGTTTTCCCAATGAACAGGTGAGAATTATTTCTGAAAATTCATTGACATTTTTCTAAAATGAGCACATTGGAACTTCACAACTTTACTCCATGATGCCATAACAAATTTTGTTATAAAAAAGAAATCTTCTGTGGATTAATCTTCCAATAGAAAATAAAATAAAAAAACATGACACGGATTTTTTTCTCAACACTGAAGTACGTACACTACCGGCGAAAAGTTTCCAGACAAAACTTCAAAAAAGGTCTGGACCGTTTTATGCCATTTCGCCGGAAGTTAACGTAGACTAATTTAACAAGCGGCATTTTAAAGAGGAATAATTCGGCTTCATTTCCCGATTTTTTAAATTATTTTTACAATTTGTTTTTAGATTTGGACTCTATTTTGAAAACAGCTGTTTTTCGCCTTTTTTCCTCTCTGCACCCATCATCTAGAGGAATTTTGTTAAATACATCTTTACAATCGGATTCATAAAGAGGAAAGTTTGAGCTTTGATTTCCTTTTTTCAAAAACTTTGAGCGATTTTTTTTCCAAATTTATTCTTTTTTTTTTGTCAAAAAAAGAGGAAGGTTGAAAAATCTCGTATAACATGAAAACAAGGAAGAGTCATGAAAAACTTCAAGATAGCAAAAAGTTGCGTCTGTTTTTGTTGAATGCAGAGAAATTTTTTCAGATTTATTTTCCCAAATTTTTTTTCTTCATGTTCTGGCCCGGAGCTCAAATAATTCAATTACCATAACTCGAGAACTATGAGATTATTAATAAAATTTCATGAAGGGAAAATACTTTATTTTACCATTTTCAACACATTGGATTTTTTACAAATTTTTTTCCAGCCTCAACACGTGAAAACAAAATTTTAGAAAAAAAATCTGAAAAAATTCCAATGAACTCAACAAAAACAGACGCAACTTTTTGCTGTTTTGAAATCCTCTTTGTTTTCGTGTTATACAGGATTTTTCAAATTTTCCTCATTTTCACAAAAAAAACAGAATAACTTTGGGAAAAAAAGATCGGTCAACGTTAAAAAAAAAGGAAATTGAAGGTCAAACTTTCCCCTTTCGGAATCCAATCGTAAAAATGCATAAACCAAATTTCCTCTAAAAGATGGGTGCACCTGAAGAGAGGGGAAAAGGCGAAAAACAGCTGTTTTCGAAATAGAGTCCAGATCTAAAAACAATTTGTAAAAATAATTTTAAAAAACAGGAACCGAAGCCGAATTCTTCCTCTTCAAAAGGCCGCTTGTTAAATTAGTCTACGATGACTTCCGGTGCAATGACATAAAAAAACGTTGCAGACCTGTTTTGAAATTTTGTCCGGAAACTTTTCGCCGGTAGTATACTTCAAGTACATGAAATTATCATAATCTATAATAGAATTTTGGAGCATCTAGAAATTTTTTTTTAAAGTAATAATAAAATTTGTGATATTCTTACAGGGTTACGTGTTGAGCAGTATCGAAGGTCGCGTTGCTGTCGAGTATCTCGACACGACACAGGAAGCCCAGAAGAAAAAATACGCCTTCAAATGTCACAGAATAAAGGAGAATAACGTCGAGCATATTTATCCGGTGAATGCGATAAGTTTTCACTCGACGTACAATACATTTGCGACCGGTGGTTCGGACGGTTACGTAAATATATGGGACGGTTTTAACAAGAAGCGCCTCTGTCAATTTCATCGTTATAATGCCGGCGTCGCGGCATTGAGTTTCAGTCACGACGGTTCGGTTCTGGCAATAGGAGTATCGTACCTCGATCCCGCTGAGATTCCTCCCGGCGGTCACGAGGAGCGAGAAATTTACATCAGATACGTCAATGATCAGGAAACAAAGCCTAAATAGTACTCTTCGAAAAAACGCGGAAGGAGAATGCATTTTTATTTCTCTCTTCAAGACAAAATAATTTTGTGTCTGAAAACCATGGACTCGTTCGTAATACAGGCGACGTCTGTCTGTACAGCGTGAAGAATAATGCGGGAACGTCGACTTTATATCGTCGTTTTCAAATTCCAAGCTCGGATATTGCGGTTGAATGATTTTTTTTTCAACCAACCTGCAATTCATGAAAACTTACACAAATTTTTACATTTTATAATCGTAAAGTCATTCGAAACAAACGAAACATAGATGAAAAAATGATTCAACGGTTGAGACCGCGACAATGTGTACATATTCAGTGTGAAATAATTTATGTATGACTGTTTAATAACTACCGGTCATCGTGAATTCGAAAGAAGAAAAAAATATTCCCACAAAATTCTTACAAAATTATATACCGTTGTTTATTTTTTCGCATGATTTTTGTGATATTTGGTCATTTGATGCGATGCTGACATGCAGTGTATTGTTTTCCATAATATACCTTTTGCAGATCGAAATGATCAGTATCGAAGGAAAAATATGCTTTAATTTACCTTTTTCTATTAATCCAAAAATCCGGTATGTTTTCATAAAGGAGACGTCATTTGTTATTTAGCCTATGCTGTTTTCGTTTTTTTTTTGCCGCAAATCATGCTGTTCCACGTTTGCCATTGTTCAAAATTCGACCATGAATTCAGAGTCAAATGAATATATAAATTTGCAGCCTTTTATCAATGTACGCTGAAGAAAACCATTTAACCAGAGTTGTAAGTAATGCATTATTTTGATAATGCATTACGGTATTCATTACCCATTACACTGCATAATGTGAAATGGACCATTACAAATAAAAAAGTAATGTATAATGGATGCATGTAAAATTACAAAGAAAAAAAAGTAATGTATAATGGATGCATGTGCCATTACAAATAAAATGCTCCATGCATTACAAATGAATGCTCCATTATAAATTACAATTAAAAAAAAGTAATTTGTAGTGGAGAATATTCCATTACAAATTAGTGTGTTTCTACCACAATTTGGAGTAGGTACTATTTTGCTCAAAGATAAGTCTATTAATTTTTTAATGAAAATAATTTGTGTGTATCAAGTTTTTGTTAACTCTACTATCGTAGTGGTGAATGTAAAAATTGCAATTCAAGAATGGAGTTAAAATTACTCCAAAAAATCACTGTTCACACATTTACCACTATGATAGTAAAGTTGACAAAAACTTGATACACACAAATTATTTTCATTAAAAAATTAATAGATTTACCTTCGAGCAAAATAGTACCAAGCTCCAAATGGTGGTAGAAACGCACTAATTTGTAATGGAATATTCTCCACTACAAATTACTTTTTTTTCAATTGTAATTTGTAATGGAGCACTCATTCATTACACGTTATTTTTTTTATTTGTAATGGCACATGCATCCATTACATATTACTTTTATTATTCGTAATGGAACATGCATACATTAGGGGAGACCGGGGACAGTTATAACAATCTGTATTTTGGCTTTTCCTGGGCCCAAAGTATAATGCTTACGTAAATCACACGTGTACCCCTGCATAGAGCATTTAATGGTCTACAAAATGGTTCTATGTTGAAGTCTGTAACTAGAATTGAAAAAAAAAGTATAGGCCTTTATAAAAAGTGTAAGAAATTGTTACAACCGTCCCCTACCCCGGGGCAGTTGTAACAGTCGATGGGGACAGTTGTAACGGTCGATGGGGCTAGTTGTAACATAAGATTTTAACACAAAATTATATCTTTCATTGTGACCAATATTATATAATATTATTACAACGTCAATCATTATCACAGGGATATATATTACGGTCACAATGATAAGATCTTAACGCATGGAAATAGTCGTATCGAATTGATAACAATCATGAAATAATTGAAGAAAGTCTCAGACACACCAAACTTGTCAAAGAAACATGACATATAACCCAAAGGTACGTGCCGTGGTTGCCTGTATAGATTTTCCATTTTTGATCTTTTCATACGCTTCCTCGTACGTTGACATATCGGCACAGGTTCGTTGCGTGATTCTTACGCGTTGCAGAGGCATTTTTGCACACAGAAACTTAAAAAAAGGTCCGTTTGATGTTAGATTCAATGTTTAGACGTGAAATTATCATGACAACTGACGGCCGATAAACTTTTACAACCGTCCCCGGTAAAATTGTTACAATTGTCCCCAGATGGTTTTTTCTACTTCAAAGTTAGAATTTGATTAATTTTCTCAAGCTGGAGGCTTTCAAAATCGCGAAAGTTGACACAAAAATGTCCAAAGAAGCTTATGAAAAAAAAAAATAATGACTATATGTAACACAATAATCGAGATATTCATGTTTATCGAAAGTCGCAAAAGTTTACTTTGGGCCTGACAATATCAATACACCTCTGTGGTCAAGTCTGTTTATTCGCTATGTTACAACTGTACCCGGTTACTTTTGTCCCCGGTCTTCCCTACACATTACTTTTTCTATTTGTAATGGAACACGCATGCATTACACATTACTATTTTCATTTGTAATTGAACATTCATTCATTACACGTTACTTTTGTAATTTGTAATGGAAAACTTATCCAATACACATTGTTTAAAGTAATGGCTAATGCATTACTTTTACATTAACATTTTCACAACTCTGCATTTAACCTACGCTGTGCAATCAAGTGGAGTGCATTTACTTTGCGAAAATGATTAATTCACTCGGAATATCGATATACAGTAAACCTGAAAGACATAGAATTTTGTTTAATTCATATTTTTTTCAAACCTCCCATTTTTCAACAAATATATATTTTCTTTGTATCTTACAATTCCACGCAGTATAACATACTCACGATTCGAAATAGTTAATCATAATATCGCATTGCAAAATTAAAATCTCCAAGATTTTCTGCAATTTTCTCAGGGCATTATATATAATATATATATATACATTTCACATAAACGATTTTCGATATGAATCGAACAATTATCCTCTCTTTTTTACGACAATCATTTACAATTAAATTCAGAGCATTTAATTCAATACGAGGAAAGCTTTCTTTTTACGATCATGATTTTATAAATTTTTATGTTTGTATGGCATGAATGCTGTCCTCGAGATTTTTTATATTGAAGCCAAGAAAAATAATAAAAAAAATTGTTGAAATTCGATGAAACGTGGAATAAAAACATAAGTTAATATAACTTTAACAAATATTGTTCGATGGAATAGCAACATTGTCCGTTATTGATAAACCACCGTACGAAGCAAAGAATTTCTAATGGTTGAGCCTTTTAAAAATGACCGAAAACCCACTAACCAATAATTTGCCCATCCTTTTGCTAATCTTTTTCCATCTTACGATAAGTTTCCTTTATAAGGAGGCCAAAATTAATTAACATTCATGGATATGATCCTGGAGAATCATACTCGAAAAAGATGAGGAAGAAATGTGCAAATTTTTCAATTTCCAGGTTTTCTTTCTTCATTTGACTATGTTAATAGTATATTATAGTACATATATACATTGGCAGACTGCACCAGATCAAATTCTACATTCAGGCCGATAACGATAACAATAAATTGCATGATCGAAATGTCGTTACTGGGACAATCGATTTATCTATTTGTACAATGTTATAAAACGAAAAAAAAATTATTGCAATGCAATGGTGCTCCTCAGTAGCAGCATTGTATAACATTTTTGCCGATTGGTCGAAGTTTTTAAGGAACAAAAAAATATTATTGTCATTATTAGGAATTTGAATAGTGCGCTTTCGTAATTTTTCATAAGAAATATCATTGGTACAATGATCATTCTTACCGGAGACAGATTTTCTGGTGGCTAAAATGCGTAACATTGTATCTTACTCCTAAAATCATTTGGAAGAAATAGCGGAATAATTTACATAAAAATTGACTTTTTTTTTATCGAAGCTAGCGTGATGCTATCGAATTAATCGAAAATTCGATTATCGTACCAATTCTTAGAAATTTAAACACCCATTTTTCATATCTATACATTCTGTACAACTGTACATTCTAAAAGTCTATAACGGCTCGTTTAACTCATATAAGCGCTTACGGTAGTTTCTGAGGTATGTACGAGCAAGTCAATCGAGCACTGAGATTTCGAAAAATGTTCAATCTGTTAAGAGAGAAAACCAAAAACTTGTTCGTGAAAGTTTGTGAAAAGCGGTGTACGATCTCATGAAATGATTACTTAGTTTGGGAGTTCTATTTCGGGCAAATCCATTTCGAATGTTTGATTTTAATACAAATTTGATTTTATAAAAAGTCAAAATACGCCCGCGGACCTACTGAAGTAAACTAAATTTTTTTTCTCCAAAATCATTATTATATGAGGCATTCCATGCGGTTCGAACGGTCAAAAAGTTATCCACTCTAAAAAAAATTGAAATTTTGACAAATTATTTAATTATATGAAAAATAGTATAAATTTTTTCAAAATTTTTGCATCGGATTTTTTGAGTTTTTCAAAATTTCAAAATTTTCGAAGTACCGTTATATCTTGAAAGCATATGATTAAACAGAAAAATGTTTCAGACAAAAAAGTTGCACTTTTACATAAACTTTGTGAAATTTTTTTTTTTCAATTTTTCGAGTTTACAAAATTACCATTTTCATAAAGAATATACGAAAATAATTTTTTTCGGTTGGTATGTCACTTTCGATTTATCTCAAAAAATTCCAGAAAATACTCTGAAGTCTGTACAATAGACACGTATTTTTTTTTAGATGGCTCGATTAGTTGTTCCAAAGCCATGCTTTGTTTTATTATTATGATTTTTTTTTTAGAAAAATCAATTATTATTAAAATTTGATTTTCAAATTTTTTCCACATTTTCAGGTAATAAACATCGATAACAGTAATAATTTTTGATAATAATTGATTTTTCTGAATAAAAAAAATCGAATTAATAAAACATAGCTTTGGAACAACTAATCGAGCCATCTAAAAAAAAAAATACGCGTCTATTGTACACACTTCAGAGTATTTTCTGGAATTTTTTTTAGATCAATCGAAAGTGACATACCGACCGAAAAAAATTATTTTCGTATATTTTTTATGAAAATGGTCATTTTTCAAACTCGAAAAATTGAAAAAAAAAATTTCACAAAGTTTATGTACAACTGCAACTTTTTGTCTGAAACATTTTTTTCTGTTTATTCGTATGCTTTCAAGATATAACGGTAATTAGAAAATTTTGAAATGTTGAAAAACTAAAAAAAAAATGCGAATCAAAAATTCTGAAAAAATTTACACTACTCTTTTTCATCTGATTAAATAATTTGACGAAATTTCAATTTTTTTGAGAGTGGACAACTTTTTGACCGTTCGAAACCGCATGGAATGTTTCATCTATTCTTTTCTGCTTAAATTAAAAACGCTTTAATTAAAATTTACCTGACTTCCCACTAGTTACTCGCTTAAAGCGACTGCCAACAATTTTTTTAAACCTAAGTACTCCATTGACGTGACTGCATTGCAAGGCTACCATAAGGCTCAGAAATATACCATCATAACATCGTTTCGTCCATCACAAAAAGTTCTTCGCCACTCTGAGGTCATTCTATCGTTAAAAAAATTACAAATTTAACAAGCCGGCGATTTTTCATGCCCATAAGATCGTTTCAAGTCTATACGTGCTTGTAAATGAGATAACAGAGCGAAACGAATTTCCTGATGGACGAATCCTAATTTACTTCAGGCGATAATTGCGGCGGCATCGGAAGAATCTCTGCGATCAACACATGATTTTCCTAAGCATGGCGAGCATTACGTCGTAAGTAGCAAAGCTTATGCCCACCGCTACGGGACCTTTTACCCAGTTCATACTGAGACCTTTGAAAAATGCCATTGCGCCTTCCTCTCTGAAAAAAATTTGAAAAAGTTTCTTTTAAATTATATACTCGGCTTTTGACTATTTTTCAAATCGATCAGAAAATTATTTTATACCTAAAGGATTAGTTTTAATCGAAATTTTCGATGAATCCAATTTTGCGATTCTGACGATTTTTCATAATATAATAAGGAGTTGTTTAAAAATTGCAAATCGATATGATACAAATCTGTCGCAGTTATGTGAATTGAAACATATATATATGTGTAAATTTGACATTAAGCTTTCGATGCGTTTTCCTCAACAAGAGTTGTTGAATATCGGTTTTTGTTAGAAAAATCCTGAAAATTGAATTTTTTCACCGTTAACTTACTCACTTACTTTTTATTTCCTCAATTTTTTAATATTTTTTAGTACCATCATAAGACCCTTCCTTTTAAACTTTAAGATTTTTTTGATTACCCGTTCAAAAGATATTGAATTACCAAAAAAACTGCTCTTTTTTTTGGTATTTTGGTCATAACTTCTTTAATAATGGTCCAAATTCAAAGTTAAAAAATTTTTTTTTGTTTTTTCATGGCCTTTACAGAAAAAAATACAACCAAAATATCCGACGCGTTTATGAATAAGTTTTTTGAGTTTTAAACTTTAAATCGCGTTTTTAAAAGTGTCATTTTTTGTTTGTTTTAAACATCTATCTATTCAAAAAATTTTAAGACTAGTCCGATCGTGGGATTTCAATAACTACTATTTTTTTCGATTTTTGAAAATTAAATCTTTTTTTTTCATAAATTATTATGAATACCAATTTTTGTTACTGTATAGTATTTTTTTAATCAGTTGGAATTAATTTTGACACTTTTTCATTGTTAACAGATTTTTTAAATTAATAATTAATCGATGAGCAAATAACAACAGTTCAAGAATTTTACGAGTGGGCATTGAACCTAAATAGTCTACCAAGTATTGCTGTCGAATTTTCACCTGAGAAGCATTATTCAAATGCAAAAGAAAGATTTTATTTGCGATACAATACTGCGAAGTCAATCACAGGGGGACATAAAAATTTCACTCAATTATTCCAATGAGCAACGGAAACGTATTGGTACAGGAATATTCTAATTCAGGAAATAATCGTAGATGTAAGATTTTCAAAAAAAATACGTGAATAAATAAAAACTGTTGTTATTATTGTTCATAAACAGATTTAGCAATTAATTATTAATTTTAAGAACCTGTTAACAATAAAAAAGTGTCAAAATAAATTCTAAATATTGAAAAAATACTATACAGTAACAAAAATTGGTATTCATAATAATTAAAAAAAAAAAATTTATTATAAAAAAATCGAAAAAAATAGTAGTTATGAAAATCCCACGATCGGACTAGTCTTAAAAATTGTTGAATAGATAGATGTTTGAAGCAAAATTTTTTTTTTTTAAATAAAAAATGACACTCACTTTTAAAAACGCAATTTAAAGTTTGAAACTCGAAAAACTCATTCAAAAACTCTTCGAATATTTCGTTGTATTTTTTTCTGAAGAGGCCATAAAAAAACAACAATTTTGAAGAAAAAAAAACTTTTAATTTGGATCATTATCAAAGAAGTTATGACCAAAATATAAAAAAAGAGCGGTTTTTTTTTGTAATTTAATATCTTTTGAACGGGTAATCAAAAAATCTCAAAATTTAACAGGAAAGGCCTTTTGATCTGTACTAAAAAATATTAAAAAATTGAGGACAAAATTTTTTTTTTCAAACTGTCCGATTGGGGATGGAACGCCTCATATATATATGTACTCACGTGTATATTTTTACAGTGGTTGCGTAGATCGTGTGATAATAGGCACCCTTGATAGCAGATGTTTGCATTCGTCTGCGAACGATGTCGAGAGGATAACTGCTAGTTTGTCCAACGACACCGGCCAATGCTCCGCAAATTAGAGACGACATCGTCGATAGCCCAGAACTCTTCCCCGTATACGCTATATGGTTGTAAAAGAGATGAGATAAAATTAAACGTAGGCTAAAAAATTAATGTGCGATTGTCGAAACCGAAAATGGTCTCCTTCCCAATTACCAATAATTCCGTATAGCTTTCTCATTTTTCTCTTCTTCCAAGTAAAAGAACGTCTCAATTCAATAACAATATCGAATAGCAAAACTGACACATATATTTTTGATAAATTGTATGAATGAGAGAGACGAGAGAGCAATAAAATTTTTGTTATATTTGTCATAGGCGAAAGCGTTTTGATCGCTTATCCATGCAAAAAAAATCTTTTTTTCCTGTCCATAAAAAAAAACGAAGATGGCAAGAACTCACTGGCCAACAAATTCTTGAGGGTATCGTACGTGAAGAAACTGAAACCGGCGTAAGGAATAACTCCGAGTATTGTTGCAGTAAATCCTCGATAAAACGTTGTTATTCCCTCTCGCCTGTAGATTCTCACAAATACTTGACGAAGGGTTTTGTACTCTGCTTTTTGAGTCACTGCCATTCTCGCTCTTGCAAGATCCAGTGGATAGGTCAAACTTTGGGATGTCACGCCCGCCAAAGAACCAGCGAGGAATCTGATCGCTTTATTTCTGTATAAATCAAAATGCAAATTTATGGCGAATGTAGAGTTAAGAGTAGATTTCAAACGTCTAATATGAAATTTACGAATTTCTTGAGCAATTGTTTCCGAATTTAATGACAAATATGCGTTTTACTCCGAATACTCGTGTACAAAGCTTGGTAACAAAGTTACGAGAACTAAACTATTTGCAAACATATTTAAAAAGTTTTACAAAATCTGGATTTGTAAAGGGATTTTTTCCGTAAACCAATTCCTCTTTTAAAAAAAAATATTGATTATTAGAATATAAATTCAAAAGGTTATTGTCTTATAATCATTTACAGGGTGTTTAACTTTAGCCCCGACTGAAATTTCATGACATTTAAGGATTTTTCAGGCAAGGAATATTTATTTTTTCATGACTTTTGGTATGACTTAGTACTATAAAAATATGTATGATAATTATTGAAGTGTGTTCTTTTCTGAATTTTCATATTTTCATTTTCTTCAAAAAAATATGTCTCGTGGGTCAACAAAAAGGATACAAAAATTAATAAAAGTTACCAAACTAAATAATTTTATATACACTACCGGCGAAAAGTTTCCGGATAAAACTTCAAAAAAGTCTGGAACGTTTTTTTAATACCATTTGGATTTAACAAACGGCATTTTAAAGAGGAAGAATTCGGCGTCATTACCTGTTTTTTTAATTATTTCTACAATTTGTTTTAAGATTTGGACTCTATTTTGAAAGCAAATGTTTCTCGCCTTTGTTTTCCTCTCTTCAAGTGCCCCCATCTTGTAGAGGAAATTTTTTAAATACATTTTTACGATTGGATTCATAAAGGGGAAAGTTTGAACTTCAATTTGCTTTTTTTTTAAACTTTAAGCGATTTTTATTTCCAAAGTTATTCTGTTTTTTGTGAAAAAACGAAGAAATTTGAAATATCCGTATAACACGAAAACAAAGAGGATTCATGAAAAATTTCAAGATAGCAAACACCTGCGTCTGTTTTTATTGAGACCAGAGGCATTTTTTCAGATTTTTGTTCAAAATTTTTTTTTCCTCATTTTCTGGGTCGGAGCTCAGATCATTCAATTACCATAATTCGAGAACTATGGAATTATTGCTAAAATTTCAAGAGGGGAAAATACTTTTTTTTACCATTTTCAACACATTGGAATTTTTTTTTAAATTTTTTCCCCAAATTTTTTTTTCCAGCCTCAACATGAGAAAAATTTTTTTTGAAAAAAACAATCTGAAAAAATTTCTCTGAACTCAACGAAAACAGACGCAACTTTTTGCTCTCTAGAAGTTTTTCATGAATCCTCTTCATTTTCGTGTTATACGGGATTTTTCAAATTTCCTCTTCTTAAACAAAAAACAGAATATAACTTTGGGAAAAAAAATCGGTCAAAGTTTTTAAAAAAAGGACATCGAAGCTCAAACTTTCCCCTTTATGAATCCAATCATAAAAATGTATAAACAAAATTTCCGCTAGAAGATGGGTTCACCTGAAGAAAGGGGAAAAAGGTGAAAAACACTTGTTTTCAAAATAGAGTCAAAATCTAAAAACAAATTATAGAAATAATTCACGCGCGGAAACTTAAAATTATTTTTAAATCAATACACAAAACGGCAAGGATAGTGAACTTGTTACGAAGACCATGAAGAAAAATCAGGCTCACTAGTTATTTTTCATAACATTTCATGACTTTTTTAAGGTTTAGTGTAATTTCATGACATTTAAGAATTTTCATGACTTTTCAGATCGTTGGACAGCCTAATTTATTAGAGCGTAATCGTCGGATTCCCGATTTTTCTTTAATTTTAAAAATGCCTTACGTTTCCGGTCCATTGACCTTGAGTATCCTCTTCCATTGCTCGTGTGCCGTGAATTGAATCGCCGCGTAAGGAATAATTCTAACCATCGTCGCGCTGTTGCCTCTCCACAAACTCATTAATCCATCCTTGGTGTACGATTGTATGATAAATTCTATCGCCGCCCTCGCCGAGTACGGTTTTTCCGATATTTGAAAATTTATTTTCGTACGATCCAGAGGAGCTATTGTGGTTTTTGCTAAGGCACCGGCAGCAGCACCCGCCAACAAACTTGTCCATACTCTGTTGGCGTTCGAAATATCCTGATTCTCTCTCATTGCGTCTATTTGCTGAAAATTAAACAGACAAATGTAATTCTCGATCATCGCAATTATTTCCATATAAAATTCTCTCCACGAATCTTCATTGTTTTTTTTATCATTCAACATAGTTGAAGCATGCGGCGTTATTTCACTCCATCTTGAATCGAAAAATAATGCAAATATAGATGAGAAGTTATCATTTGGAATTCAAGAAGTTAGCCGATGTAATTTCCATATTGCTTGCTCATTCTTGTTTTGATCACTGATGATTATACGAACGAATGCTTATTACGTTATCAAGGCTCCTTTTATCTTGAATTTTTTATTTCTCAATGCTTATTTCGCATTTTATATCTCGGGACAATGCTGTTATTGCATAATGCAGACTGAATGGAATTATTATCACAACATTTAACAAACTCGATAACAAAGATCCTCACGATGAGGAATTTTGGATCGTTGGAATGCATTGAAAATTCTTTGATTTTTTAAACTATTCTCCTTGAATGAATGATGTTGAAGTTTGCATCGCTGTAATGCAACGAAAATCATTTTTGTCAATTGAGATTTACGTTTTGCCAGTGCCTTAAAAATCCCAAGTCTTGAATAAAGACTCCAAAAATATTTTCACAATTTCCCAGGAAGAATGTATTTTATTAGAAAATAAACTATTTCCGTTGCATTGAAACGATGCTAACTTCAGTATCATTTAAATGATGAATTCGATATAAAACCTTATTAACAATATTCGTGGATTTCAATTTCCAGATTTAAAAGAAATTCACAAATTTATACTAAAATTTCTGTGCCAGTTATTTTTCGCTAAAAAAATTATTTCAAATAAAAATGTTACAAATGAATTCCTCAAGCATTTATAAATCAAATGCCAAAGATTCACGTACTTTAAAAAATTCAAAAATTTAAGAAAATCTAATTTCATTGTAGATCAAAGCTGGGCAGTACTTGCAAGTACAAAGTACTTAAAAAGTACATCAAGTATTGTACTTGAAAATTTCAAGTACTTTTCTGTACTTGAAGTACTTTTTTCAAGTACAAGTATCAAGTACTTTTGAATGTGTCTTGCTGATGGTTGCATGTGCAAAGCCTTTGAATATGGGTCATTTCATGTCAAATTCCTTTCAATTTCGATGAAATATGGTCAGAAGTTTTCTTTTATCATAAAACAAAGTTCTAACAGAGGAAGAAAATTAATTTTTTTTTCGAAAATTCAAAATTTTACCATTTTTACAAGTTTATTTTTTAAATATTTCGAAAACTATCATAGTTACGAAAAAATCGTTCTGGGGTCATTGCAAAGAGTATACTTGGGGCGACGAAAAAAAAAAATTCCGAAATAAATTTTTGAAAAATGATGAATTTGGAGAATTTTGAATTTTTCGAAAATCGTGAAAATCCACGATCAACATTAAATTTTTGTTTTTATTTTTTTTATACAACACCTTGTACTGATATTAAAAGATCCTGAAATTTTCAGAAATGTGTTTTTGTTTGTTTCAAAAATATGAATTTTTGAATGTTCGTAAAACTTTTTTTTTACCTCTAAGTTAAGTGAAGTTGATCAATCATGTAATTTTGACTGCTCAAAGTTACACAATTACATGATTGCTCAATTTAAAAAAATTAATATTTTTGAAACAAAAAAAAAACACCTTTCTGAGAATTTCAGGATCTTTTCAAATCAGTACAAGGTATTATATTTAAAAAATTGAACAAAAAATTTGATGTTAATTGTGGATTTTCACGATTTTAAAAAATTCGAAATTCTCCAAATTCCTAATTTTTCAAAAAATTTTGTCAGAATATTTCTTTTTTCGTAGCCACAAGTATACTCTTCAAGACGAAACAAACAATTTTTCATAACTATCATAGTTTTCAAGATATTTAGAAAAAAAAAATGAAAAATGGTTAAATTTTGAATTTTGCATAACTTTAAAAAACAAAAATTTAATTTTTTGTCCTTGGTAGAACTTGGTTTTATGATAAAACAAAACTTCTGACTAAATTTCATCGAAATCGAAAGTGGTCGATTCCAACTCTTGATCGATTTGACATGGAATAACCCAAGTACCAGAATTTATGAGAAGTACCCGAAAACTTGAAAAGTACTTGATACTGGTACTTGATTTTTTGAAGTACTTGTACTTCAAGTACTCGTCTTGACGAGTAGTTGCAAGTAACAAGTACTTTGTAATTCAAGTACCTACGGTACTTTGGACTTGATACTTGAACTACTTTCAAGTACTTTGCATAACTCTGTTGTAGATGTGATGATTGTAGACATTTGTTTTGATTGATCCATTGATTAATTAAAATGAAAGTTAATGTAGAAATTGCGCCAATTTTTCCAATCGTTATGACTTTTGCACAAAAAAAAAATATTATTTCCGGAAAAGCTTTGCCTCGAAGCTTACCGTATTTTCTGCACCTTTTTCAGTTGACACAGCCACCGGCTGTTTAGATGAGCTCGACATCACGGATACTTGTATCCTCTCCAGGACAGCTTGGCTTCCTTCAATAGAACCAGTTGCGACTGGTCCACTCATGTCCGTTCGATATATTCGAATGAGAGAAAAAAACGAGTAATCTCGTTAATTTTAACATCAGCTACGATTGTTATTGTGAATTGCAAAAGTGATGTTGCAAAAGGAGCAGCAATGGAAAATTTCTTCTCTGGTTTCTTTCTTCAAGGATTTGTTGCTATGAAAACAAAAACATACTCCATTAGTATATGTTTTTATTTTTATGTATATGTTTTTATTTTTCGTAACTGTTCGTAAATCATTGAGAGAACATTGCAATGTATCATAACTCGGAGACTTCGTACCTCGCGAGAAAAACATGCGTCACAATTTGTATTTTTCTTTCAGCATTGGTCTGATTCAATCTAATCATGAACTTATTGCACTCGATTTTCTACTGGGCATTATTGATCTGCTCGATATTCATTTTGTGTGATCTGCACCCCGATCGTTTTGCATATGGCCAATTTCCTTTTTTTCCAGAAACCCATTTGGTACTTGAAATTTAATTTACTATTTCTCACATCCAGTTACGAATTACGATTTGCAAAATCACTACTCTGTTTGTTTTCAGGCTTTAGAGAAAAACATTCATTACTTCAATGTAGGGCAAAGTGAACTCTGTTCAAAATATTACAATCTAAGTATTTAATATGTTATCCTATGTGGAAAAAACCGTGGAATAAAAGGTGAAGTTTGAACAAAAAAAAATTCTGGAATAAGTAGTTTTTTTTTATCAGGATTATGTTGAAGTTTGGTATCGTTTGAACACAACCAAAATAATTTTCCTCTTTTTATTGCCCAGGCTTTACTTACTCCAAGTCGTTATAGAAATTCCAAGAACCGAATGTTGTCTTTGAGAACACCTTTTTAAATTAGATACATTTATTTAAAAAAACTATTTTCGTTACATCTCAACGATGCAAACTTACATACGAAATTATGGGTATAACTTCTGCCCATAAATTTTCAGGTTGCATTTTCGAATTTGCATTTTTTTTCACAAACGTTATGGATTGCTCTGAATTGAGTTGCTGTTTTAGGAAAAATCAAATTTGAGAATAAAATTTAAAGTCAATATTGAAAATTGAACACATTTAAACAATTTAAAACGATCATGCTGTGATCAAGCTGGGTGAGATCTTATTTTGATTCTTGAGGGATTATACACAGTCAAGATTGTCAAAAAACCGATTTTTCATATTTACAATTTTTTTCGTAATGTACATACATTTAAGTATATACACAGAAAAGGGATAAGCCGGATAAGCATGTGAAATCTGCCCCCGGAGATTTTAAAAATTCCACATGGCTCATCGATTTCTAATTGAAAAAAAAAACATTTTCCTGAAAATTTCAGATTTTTAATCCAAAAAGTGACGACATAATTTGAAAAAACGTGTTTTTCAGTATTTATTTTATTGTAACTATTCTACTGAATATTTTTGTTCAAAAATTTTGTTGCTAAGAATTATCGATAAGTGACGTTAAATAGTAATTTTTTAATAAGTTTTTGATCATTACTTTAAAAAAAAAAAGTTTTTTCCGCTATATTTAAATATGTTCCTCTCGGGTGTCAATCACGATTTTTTCACAGAGAACTTCTTTCTTGCTCTTCTTAATACAGTAAAAAATAAATATTTTGCTTATTCATTCGATTAAATACTAGATTATACCTTATATTCACGTTATCTTTTTTGTTTTTATATTTTGAATGATCCAATCCAGAGATATTGTGCTCACTGCCGGACACCTTTTTTTAGAGGACCTCTTCATTAATTATTATCAATATTTTATCATTATTTTTCATTATTTAATTTTATTACTTTATTTTATTATATTGATCATTATTTTTTAAAAAGAAAAATTAAAAAATAAAGTTAAAAGTTACAAAAATATGTATACAAGTTTTTACGTTAATAAATTGGAATGTCTTTCCAGAAAAAAAATCTTGAAAAACCGCTTTTTTCGGCCTCCAGACTGTGTATAACCCGTTAAAACATATTTCAAAAATTTATGATCGTTAATTACTTCGCTAAGATCCTCAATCAAAAGAAAAGTTTTATTAACATCGTAGCGCTGTTCTATTCCATAAAAAATCTTCTTATTCGTATGTGGATCAATCCTAGTAAAAATGTTTTATATTATAAATTGTAAATTCATAGAAAATCTATTAAAAAATAATGAGCTCTCACTCATCGAAATCGATTTTGTAACATATTGCAAAATTCTTACCAATTAATCAGTTCATGTCAAAATAAAAACATCTTATGTAAAGAAAGTTTTCTATGTGGAAGCAGAAATAATTTGTGCCTTTTAATTACACAGAGCAGTTTAACTATAAAGATTCTTTTCTCTATTCCGTTGTCTATTCTTCTTTGTTCCTGTACTTTGCTATAACAACTGAGAGAAAATAATTAAAAAAATATGAATCACTTGATAAGTAAAAGATATTTACGAAATTACGAGATTATTTTGTTGTGATCATATCTGATAATATTTATGACAATAGGAAATAATACAAATAAACTGTATGATGAACTTCATCAAGGCATTTTTTGTCTTTATATCGATAATCTTCCTAATCAGTTGATATCTCAGAGAAAACGCATAATGCCCGTTATCATTGAAAGTGATAATAGTATGAAAATGAAAACATGTGAACGATCATATGGCGACGTAAATACATATCTATATAGAATGGTGAAAAAAGTTGTGACTTTGAGATAACATTCAATCGGAGTGTCAAGAAGTTACACGATTACGCAGCATTTTTTTTTTCGGCAAAAACAATTTTTATCTTGTCAATCGACGAGAAAATTAATGATGGTATTTTTTTCCAAATTGTTTTGTAAAAAATCTACGGAATATGGAGAAAACAGGTATTCGATAAAAATATGTGAAAATAATTGAAAATCGAACTCAATTGGACGTAATGAGTGCAAATTTTATTTTTTCATTTTGATACTGGACGTCAGATAATAATTTTACGTCAGAGACGATCTATATTTAGCATATATAAATACGCGAAAAATTGCGGAGAAAATGTTTTGGAGTCAACAAAAAGCAACAAATGAGTTGATTAAGATTATTGTTGATATATCTACGAAATTCAATAGTAAAATATTACATATATATTTGGGGCATTCCAAGTGAAATCGTGGGGTCATTTCCCTCGGGTCATCAGATCTTTGCATAACTTTTTTTTTCGCACTGATTCCACTTCAAAAACAGCCTAATTTTTTTAAAGATTTTTCTCGCCACTCCTTCAGGTGGCGCAACGATCATTTTTGTGTAAAAAAGGGATAACTGAAAAAACACCATTTTCAAAATTCTGCTTTTTTTCCACAGATTCTGGGTAAAATATCAAAATTTTCCAAAATATGTTTTATTTTTATTTTATTTTTTTACTCATGTAAGCGGTATTAGGAATTGATTTTTTTATTTTATTTTAGAGACTGAAAAAAAGAAAATTATGAAAAAAAAATATGAGGCAGCCGCATCCCACTTTCTAATCATGATAGATATTACTTATTTATGACCCAGAATCTGTCGAAAAAAATGCAGAATTTTGAAAATGGTGTTTTTTCAGTTATCCCTTTTTATTGAAGTATTTTATTGAAAAAAGATTTTTCTTATTTATTTTGAAAAATAAGCAAAATATCAAAATTTTCCAAGACATGTTTACCTTTATTTATTTTTTACTCATGTAAGAAGTATTAGAAATTAATTTTTTTATTCATTTTAGAAATTGAAAAAAAGAAAATTATTTAAAAAAATGCGATACCTGCATCCTATACTTTCTAATCATGATAGATATATTACTTATTTTTTACCCAGAATCTGTGGAAAAAATGGCAGAATTTTAAAAATAGTGTTTTTTCAGTTATCCCTTTTTAACACAAAAATCATCGTCGCACCACCTGAAGGAGTCGCGAGAAAAATCTTTTAAAAAATTAGGCTGTTTTTGAAGTGAAATCAATGCGAAAAAAAAGTAATACAAAGATCTGATGACCCAAGGAAAATGACCCCACGATTTCACTTGGAATGCCCCATATATAATATATATATATAAGACTGTTTCAAAAAAATGCCCATTTGTTTTTCAAAGAACATTGAGAAATCGTTAGAGTATCCTTAAACGAAGACCCTGTCCAAATATGAGCCCTGAATATTAATATTTAGAGGTCGCGATTTTCAATTTATTTTTTCCATTTAAATAACATGGGAAAAAAAATTTCTGGGCTTTGGAATTTTATTACTCAAAAACGAATAACTGTACAATTATAAGAAACATAAATTTCTGTAGGAAATTTAACGCTCTATAAAAAAGGTCTGGATGAAGATTTGCATGAGGTGAGCCGTTTCGAAGTTATCAAGCCTTAACCATTGAACTGTTTAAAATAATTATGTTATTTACTTATAACTGTGACAAAATCAACTCATATCACTTAAATACCTAATATTACCATCTTTAAAACAAATACCTGCAAATTTTCAATAGAATGCTGATCAAAAAATTTTATTAATCAACGATGAATGATTAATTTTATTGTTCATTAATAAAAAATACGGGTATATCACAAATATATATATATATATATATATATATATGATGAAATTTTATGATAAATTTTATATATTATAAATTAATAATTTACTTTAATTCTTTATAAATTTGTTAAGTTTTTTAAGAATTAGTTAGTTAGTTAGTTAATTCTTTAAGTAATTATAAGTTTTATATTATTTAACTTAGGGTTACATAATTCATTCAAAAGATTTATAAAGAATGAAAATAAATTATTGATTTATAATATATAAAATTTGGAATGAAATTTCATCATCTGTTTGTGATATGCCCGTATTTTTTATTAATGAACAATAAAATTAATCATTCATCGTTGATTAATACAAAATTTTGATCGACATTCTATTGAAAATTTGCAAATATTTGTTTCAAAGATGATAACATTGGGTATTTAAGTGATGAGCCAATTTTGATGCGTTTATAAGTAAATAACATCATTATTTTAAACAATTCGATGGTTAAGGCTTGATAACTCCGAAACGGCTCGCCTCACGCAAATTTTCATTTAGACCTTTTTTTATAGAGCGTTCAATTTTCTCTGAAAATCTATGCTTCTTATTACTGAACAGTGATTCGTTTTTGAGTAATGAAATTCCAATGTTGAGAAAAAAAATTTCTCATGTTATTTAAATGGAAAAAGAAATTTAAAAATCGCCACCTCTAAATATTAATATTAAGGGCTCATATTTAAACAGGGTTTTTGTTTATGTATACTCTGACGATTTATCAATGTTCGTTGAAAAAAAAAAATAGTCACTTTTTTTGAAACAGTCTAATATATATGTTACCTTTGGACTTTTGACCCGCGTTGTAGCGTTAGGACAAAGAATATCCGTTCAGGATGACAACTCGATCTCTGTTTCGCCACCCTCTTCGCAACATTTCACAATAATGTATGAAGTATCGTAATTTTATAAATTTGAGAACGTGATCTCGAACGCGAGGATCGATCCCACACGCGTTACGAAACTGTTCTCGTATTTATTATGACGGATTCGTTTTTTATCTTCGAATTATTTAATTTCACTGTTGGCTTTTCGACAATCGCGACGATAATGAGCCTCGATGGTTTGATACGCAACACGAAGCACAATATTGTTCTCGTACAATTTTGACGGATCTTTTTTGCGAATTATATTTTTTCCATTTTTGGCTTTGCGACGATCATGGCGATAACGAGTCCCGATATTTTGATACCCAACTACGTACGATCCTAAAAATAATCACGACTAACATGACATTTGGATTATTCACTCTTGACTTCCCGAAGGAAACTGCAGGAAACTGCAGGAAATTAACTGCGACGGCGACTGTGACTGCACGACTGCAACTGAGACGACAATGTGAAAATAATTTTTTTTTGCCGAAATGACTCGCCCTCTAGTGGAGACTTGTGTCACGAGGAAATTGTTGTCGACAACAGCGCTACGACGGTGTTGCATGCAACTAGCTACTCACATTTTAATTTACCTACCGTCGAGGAATGGTAGACATTTTTTAACAGAGAGAGGTTTTCCAGAAATTTATAATATTTGGGAGAAATCAAATATTAACTTCTACGCCTAAGTCTACGCTTACCAATAATTTCTGCATGGACACTGAATAGATGTATGAGAAACCTGGTTTTCACAAAAAATTCAAGTTTCGACAAATAATTTATTACCATAGGAGCTTTTGCAGCTGATTCCTTTAATTCAACATACTTCTTCTGCCTGCCTTTTAATTAAAATAAAAATACTAGGATTGTTAATAATATTATTATTATTATTACCGACCGTCGTAATCACCGACGTTTATTACATAACAATTTCGCCTTATATATAACTAATTTAATCACTCTTACGTTATTATCTCGATGATAAGAGAGTAGTTGGCGCATCGTTATAATTGCAGCCATGATTGAAACGTTTATTTACTATTCCTAATCTTCTTGACGCCAGTTTAAAAATATGTTTTTTCCGCACTTTCCGATTACCAACAACTGGCTCTTGAGCTTGCGGCTCTTTGATATTGAAAGAGGAGAAACAGGGTGCGGAAAATGCTATAAAATTAACGGACCGTGAAGAAGAAGGTTAGGTTAGAATTGTCAGTTTGACGTGTACGGTTCTGTTACCTCTATTAGTGTTTGCCGTTACTCAAAATTGTTCATCATAACAAAACGTTCTGAACGAAATCTCGGTCATTTCCCATCTCTCATCATCCAAAAAAAGAATTATCAATGGTAAGCGACAATTTGTTAACTACATAAATCCATAAACATATTGAATTACGATAATTTTCGAATATGGTTAACTTCTATAATAACTGTTGTTTCCTGCCCTACTCCTCGTTTGAAACATTCTCACAATCAGCACAAATTTGCAAAATTTCCGCAATACATCGCACAGTTTTCAACCTTTCCTTCGAACAAAACGTGTTAACATTCCTTTTTATTGCGTTATAATGATTTTTGTATTTTTTCCTTATTTTGGAAAGTCTGTGGCTCTTGCCTTTTCAATTTAGCTCTAATTTGGATTTTTTCACGTTTTATTCGTAACCAACGATACTTTGTTTCCAGGCTCGCTATTTCAGAGAGGAGGATATCGATGGTAAGCCAAGAAACTTAATCTTATCATTTACCATTGAGCTTCGTTTCTTTTGCAAAGATCATCCTCAGAGGTTTGTCATCTTTTGCAGAATTTCGCGAATGCTTTTATCTGTTTGCACGCAGTGGACAAATAAAGACGCTCGATGAATTGACCATCATCATGCGCTCATTGGGCCTAAGTCCCACTATCGCTGAGTTGAACAAGTACCTTAAAGACAAAGGTGAGTGTTTAGATGTTCTATATATCAGAGATAAGCAAGTTAGTATACTTTCAAAAATCATTGATTATTTTACTGATGTTTCTTAAGGATGTTGAGTCCCTATGAAATCTTTTGATGTTAATTGTTCAATAAATAGCTTCTTAATCGTCGTGGAATTTGTACACAACCTCCTGAATACTTCATGTAAAAACATATTAAATTTTCAGAATTCTATCATTATTACTTCAACTTCCTTAAGGGTTAAAATGAAAAATGATGAGAAAATTTGGTATGTTTTTGTGTGAAGTATTTAAGAGGTCGTGTAAAAATTTCACAATGATTAAGAAGCTCGTTATTAAAATATTAACATTTTGTTAAGAACAATTTTTTAAACAAATAAAACAAATATTTATCAATAAACTTCGTTTTGTTCCCGTTGCTTTCAATATAGTGTAGATATTAAAAAATTGAGAGGTCAAAAAAAAAACTTATCGCAAAGTTATATCAATTTCCATAAGACTAGATTTAATTTAATTTGATTTGTTAATGTTAATTGTTCGATAACGAGCTTCCTAATCGTCGTGAAA
This sequence comes from Alloplasta piceator, assembly GCA_946863875.1. Taxonomy (NCBI): domain Eukaryota; kingdom Metazoa; phylum Arthropoda; class Insecta; order Hymenoptera; family Ichneumonidae; genus Alloplasta; species Alloplasta piceator. The sequence goes on along the minus strand of OX333072.1, from coordinate 11,780,386 downwards.
TTTTTACACGACTTCTTAAATAATTCATGCAAAAACATACCAAATTTTCAGAATTTTCTCATCATTTGCGATTTGGGACTCAACGTCCTTAATAAAGTTTTTCTCTCTTCATAATTTTCTTAATGCGTATCCTATGATCAATCTCTTTGTACAAATACCAAAATGGGGATTGGTGTTTTTAAAAAAGTTAAAGAACAATGAAAACTAGAGTAATTGAAAAAGTAATTATTTCGATACTACGGTTAATTACTTCAGTTTTTATGAATTTTCAACATTTTCTAGAACTAAATCATTGTTTTGGCACTTTGCATAAAAAAATTGAGCTATGGGCTAAATTTAAGAAATTATAAGAAATTATATAATTTCAAGAAATTATACGAAAAACGAATCAATGAATTTTGCTTCAATCATATGGAGCACATTTTCATGGTTACCATTAGGATAAATTATTTGAAAATTATTCATTAATTTAAATCTCTCAAGAGTTAATTTCAATTTGCTTGTTCTCAACTTTTTTCATATTTATTGTAACCAAATGAATTGCTCAGAATGATTTACAATCATTGTAATGGGAAAATAAATGTAACTCTTAATATACACTACCGATGAAAAGTTTCCGGAAAAAATTCAAAAAAGGTCCGGAACGTTTTTTTATGCCATTTCGCCGGAAGTCCACGTAGACTAATTTAACAAACGGCATTTTAAAGGGGAAGAATTCGGCTTCATTTCCTGTTTTTTAAAATTATTTTTACAAATTGTTCTTAGATTTGGACTCTATTTTGAAAACAGCTGTTTTTCGCCTTTTTCCCCCCTCTCTTCAGGTGCACCCATCTTCTAGAGGAAATTTTTTAAATACATTTTTATGATTGGATTCATAAAGGGGAAAGTTTGAACTTTAATTCCCCTTTTATAAAACTTTGAGCGATTTTTTTTTCCGAAGTTATTTTGTTTTTTGTGAAAAAGGGAGGAAATTTGAAACATCCCGTATAACACGAAAACAAAGAGGATTCATGAAAAACTTCAAGATAGCAAAAAGTTGCGCCTTTTTTTGTCGAGTTCAGAGGAATTTTTTCAGATTTTTTTTCCAATATTTTGTTTTCTCATGTTGAGGCTGGAAAAGAATTGGAAAAAAAATTCCATTGTGTTAAAAATGGTAAAATGAAGAATTTTCCCCTCTCGCAACTTTATCAATAATCCCATAGTTCTCGAGTTATGGTAATGGAATGATTTGAGCTCCGACCCAGAAAATGAGAAAAAAAAATGTTGCTAAAAAAAATCTGAAAAAATTCCTCTGCACTCAACAAAAACAGACGTAACTTTTTGATATCCTGAAGTTTTTCATGAATCCTCTTTGTTTTCATGTTATACGGAATTTTTCAAATTTCCTCGTTTTTCACAAAAAACAGAATAACTGTGGAAAAAAAAATCGCTCAAAGTTTTCAAAAAAAGGAAATTGAAGCTCAAACTTTCCTCTTTATGAATCCAATCGTAAAAATATATTAACAAAATTTCCTCTAGAAGATGGGTGCGCCTGAAGAGAGGGGGAAAAAGCTGATTTTCAAAAATAAAAACGAAATCTAAAAAAAAATGGTAAAAAAAATGAAAAAATCAGGAAATGAAGCCGGATTCTTCCCCTTTAAAATGCCGCTTGTTAAATTAGTCTACGTTGACTTCCAGCGAAATGGCATAAAAAAACGTTCCAGACCTTTTTTGAAGTTTTGTTCAATAAAAATTACACCAACCAATTACGGTATCGACGATATATTCAGCACGATTTTTTTTTCCTTCATTAAGGTGGAAAAATGGCGTTTGCCGATTTCCTGGAAGTCATGCACTTGCAAACTAGAGCGGAGGATCTTCCGAAGGAGGTAATAGAGGCGTTCAGAGCTGCGGATACTGCTAGAGGCGGAACTATACCGGCTAGACAATTGGCTCATATGCTATTGCGCTGGGGCGAACAACTCAGCAACAAAGAAGGTTCATAGATAAATCAGAGTGTTTTTCCTATTTCATTTTTGGCACGAGGATAGGAACTTCAGAACCTCACCTTATAATGATGTGAAATCTCGGTCAATCAATCTCAGTTAATCAATTATCAATTTATTTTAACATTTGAGCCGCTTCAATTTTATATGCCTTAATATTGACTTTGTTTTACTTGTAATCAGAGTTGTGAAAATAGTAATGTAAAAATAATGCATTACCCATTACTTTAAACAATGTGTATTGGACAAGTTTTCCATTACAAATTACAAAAGTAATGTGTAATGGATGCATGTCCCATTACGAATAAAAAAAGTAATGTGTAATGTGGTGCATGTGCCATTACAAATAAAAAAAGTAATGTGTAATGTATGCACGTTTCATTACAAATAACAATTTAAAAAAAAAGTAATTTGCAGTGGGGAATATTCCATTACAAATAGAAAAATTGCCGTGCTCGTATTAGAAACTTGCACATTGCTGTCTCATTATTTTATTTCGCTCACCAAAAGTTCATCCACAATTATCACAAATGATCCATAAAGTTAAAAAAAAAGAACATGCACATTATTCAGGGATTCAATAAAGCGACAAATTTTGTATCAGTAACTTGTAATTTTTATTAGATTGCTTATAATTATCGGTAACAGCGTGTAAAAGCAAGTTCAATATAAAGTTGGATAATTTTTGGGGTTGAGTACATTTTCATACTTCGTATTTAACGATGAACTGTCGGTTTTTTTGTTTCTATTTTTTAACTATATGGATCATTTGCGATAATTGTGGATGAACTTTTACTGAGCGAAATAAAATAATGAGACAGCAATGTGCAAGTTTCTAATACGAGCATGGCAATTTTTCTATTTGTAATGGAATATTCTCCACTGTAAATGACTTTTTTATTTGTAATGGCACATGCATCAATTACACATTACTTTTTTTATTTGTAATCGGACATGCAACCATTACACATTACTTTTTTCATTTGTAATGGCACATGCATCCATTACACATGACTTTTTTATTTTTAATGGGACATGCATCCATTACACATTACTTTTTTATTTGTAATAGCACATGCATCTATTACACATTACTTTTTTTTATTTGTAATGGCGCACGCATCCATTACACACTACTTTGGTATTTGGTAATGGTACATTTATCCATTTCACATTATGCAGTGTAATGGGTAATAAATACAGTAATGCATTATTAAAGTAATGCATTATTTACAACTCTGCTTGTAATTGTTGCAGTTGAGCAGATTTTTCGTGAGGCTAATGTATCCCTCAACGGCCAAGTCAAATACGAAGACTTCGTCAAGATAGCCTGCGCCCCAGTTCCAGATTATTATTAAAAGAAGGATCGCCGCATTCGACTTTTAATTAAAGGTGATGGGAAACTCGTTTTGGCGCGTATGAGATCGAAATCGTTGGCACAAATGAGTTACCTAGAAACGAAGGTGAGCAAGAAGGCGAACAACCAAGGGTGAAAATACACGGGCAAAAAACGTCATCTCGAGGGGGATGGAAAGAAAAACCACGAAAAAAACGTCTAAAAAAATTATAAATTATAAATTTGCTACGTAAAATTAGAAATTTCACTCTGTCAACTTCAAGCGTCTAAGATCTTACTTTTAAAAAATGTAATCAATTTTTCGCAAAAGCAGCGGCGTTGACTAGCATATAAAGTCATGTTTTTTTAATCTGGGGCTCAGAAGGTCACTGAAAACATATTTGCAAGCGACATAAGCGCCATAATTTTAGCTGAACGTTATATTTCATACGACATTCCTCAGGGGAAAAAACCTGAAAGATTTTTTATCGTTTTGATTGTATATTTTTTAATCTTTGTAAATTATTTTTTAAATAAAACTTAATAACAATTTATATTCGAGAAATTGTAATAAAGAATAATATGAAAAATGCGCCCTTTTCGAGTTTAAAAAAACGTTTTAAAAAATACCGCGACTATTTTTAAGAAGAAACAAATGTAATAAAAGAAAATTCTTCACAACTTCGTTGTTTATCAATTCTCCATTACCGTAATTTAAAAAAAAATGTTTTAAAGCTTCGTTCGAAAAAAAGCGTTAATGAAGATCGTACCCGGAAACGCAAGAGACCTGATTCTCGCAACACAAATCCGTAACGAATAATATCTCCGTATCGGACACAGGCGAAAAATCCAATCGAATTCACTTGTAATCAAATCTCCAAAGCTTCAGGCACAGTGATGAATATTTTATCGAGTGTCAATTCAAACGATCGATTCACGCTTGTTTATATTTTAGAACAAATTCCGACCGACGAAATACGTAAAAAACAATACCAAAGTGATTGTAACGTCGAGTTGTGAAATTGACTAATCAAAATTTGCACAACAATCCGTGTCGAATTGCTCGATTCGACACGGTATTAATCTGTTTTTTTTTCTTCTTGGTATCTCTTTCAATAGCACGCATGGATCCAACGACGATCAATTGAATATGCGTTTGAAATCGTTCGATCTAGCATTGCAGGATAATTCGAAAGACAGTGATTTAAAACTTATCGATGTACGAATATCGTATCTCATTCTTCGTTGAGCTTTAACGGGGTATGGATCATGTACAACTTATTCATTGTTTCGTACATCGTACGAATTCTGATTGTCTTCTCTTCGATCAATTCATTGACAGCGTATTTCTCGAAGCAAAATTTTACTGGTAATTATTATTGAAAAATCAGCAAAACTAAGAACAAAATATTTTATAATGTCACGCCGATTCTTTCAATAGGGGAGACCGGGGACAGTTGTAACAATCTGTATTTTGGCTTTTCCTGGGCCCAAAGTATAATGCTTACGTAAATATCCCCCTGCATAGAGCATTTAATGGTCTACAAAATAGTTCTATGTCGAAGTCTGTAACTAGAATTGAAAAAAAAGTATAGGCCTTTATAAAAAGTGTAAGAAATTGTTACAACCGTCCCCTACCCCGGGGCAGTTGTAACAGTCGATGGGGACAGTTGTAACGGTCGATGGGGCTAGTTGTAACATAAGTTTTTAACACAAAATTATATCTTTCATTGTGACCAATATTATATAATATTATTACAACGTCAAACATTATCACAGGGATATATATTACGGTCACAATGATAAGATCTTAACACATGGAAATAGTCGTATCGAATTGATAAAAATCATAAAATAATTGAATAAAGTCTCAAACACACCACACTTGTCAAAGAAACATGACGTATAACCCAAAGATACGTGCCGTGGTTGCCCGTATATATTTTCCATTTTGGATCTTTTCATACGCTTCCTCGTACGTTGACATATCGGCACAGGTTCGTTGCGTGATTCTTACGCGGTGCAGAGGCATTTTTGCACACAGAAACTTAAAAAAAGGTCCATATGATGTTAGATTCAATGTTTAGACGTGAAATTATCATGACAACTAACAGCCGACAAACTTTTACAACCGTCCCCGGTAAAATTGTTACAATTGTCCCCAGATGGTTTTTTCTACTTCAAAGTTAGAATTTGATTAATTTTCTCAAGCTGGAGGCTTTCAAAACTGCGAAAGTTGACACAAAAATGTCCAAAGAAGCTTATGAAAAAAGAAATAATGACTATATGTAGCACAATAATCGAGATATTCATGTTTATCGAAAGCCGCAAAAGTTTACTTTGGGCCTGACAATACCAATACACCTCTCTGGTCAAGTCTGTTTAGTGCGGATGTCTTCTAGCCTAGTAACCAAATGTGAGGATCTGCAAGACGCATTATGTGCCTGCGGGACACGGTCGTACCTACAATGGTTTGGAAGATATTCGCTATGTTACGACTGTACCCTGTTACTTTTGTCTCCGGTCTCCCCTACTGATATGAAGAGGATTAAAAATGTAAATTGCTCCCAGCGAGCTACAAATAATGTTGGTTTCAATTTTGACAAAAATATCATATTTTCAACATTATTTACGTATAACGTCCCAACTTCCCGATTGATATTATTTCCCGAAAAAGATGTATTCCCAACGCACAATGATAGAAAACAAATAATAACGGGCTTCTTCACTCGTAGTTCCGAATGATCTTATATCAGGAATATCCAAAGAACAGCGAGACATCATTCGTCCATCGGACAATGAAACTATTCACGGCACAAACCAAACTTTCCAACGGATAAAAATCGACGCACAGGATAATGAAGAATCGAGGAATAAACGGGTTTCCTATTTCGGGACAGAAGGAAACGAAACATCGACGGAAGATGTAATCAGAACGAACGATACCCTGAGCGACGTCCTCGTGGCCCAAGAATATAACAATTCATTGGAAAATCAAGTAGTCCACCGGGAAAAGAGGTGCATTCTTGGATTGATGGCGATGGGCGGTGCAGCCGCGATCACACACGCGTGAGTTATATACCAATGGTTTCTGACCTACAAATCTCTTTGAAAAATGATATGAGAGTTCCTTGTAAAAGAATTTGACAATTGAGCGAGGTCAATGAATTATTTTTAAAAAATCAATAGATTGGATTGGAAAATCCAAAAAGTTGTACCAAGTATTGAGTACTGAAATAGAGGAAAAAAGTTCCATCCGCATAGATGATTTAAATTGTTTTGTGTTACAGATTAAAACCTAAACCACTGCCGAAACCACCTCCACCTCCGCCACCAGAGCCTACAACAACAACAACAACAACTACAACAGAAGAGCCTACGACAACAACAACAACTACAACAGAAGAGCCTACGACAACAACAACAACTACAACAACAGAAGAGCCTACGACAACAACAACAACTACAACAGAAGAGCCTACGACAACAACAACAACTACAACAGAACAGCCTACGACAACAACAACAACTACAACAGAACAGCCTACGACAACAACAACAACAACAACAACAACAACAACAACAACTACCACAGAAAAGCCTACAACGACCACAACAGAAGAACCTGAAGAAACGGCGACGGAAGAACCTATAACGATAGCAGAAGAACTCACAGTTGCAGAATTCCAAAATACGGATCAAGTAGAGGCAAAGAACTCAAGTGTGACAAACATGGATCAATTTGGCGATAAAGGTCTCCTCAATGTTGTTGAATATTAGTAAAGTAAAGAACACAATACCATTTCAATCCTCGATCACTAGCGATCTAAATTTAAAAATTTGCATGTTCATTAAACGTAACTCGTTTTTTTCGCTTTTTCAAAATATTTTTCAGTCGTAACGCCAAAAAAATTTGAAGCACATACTGAAAAAATAGTCGTACATTCCGGATGAGGTTTGAAGATATTTCGAGATCTATCAATGATTAAAATCTTTTCGGGGTAAACAATTTTTCAAGATGAATTTTATCGAAAAAGCTTTACACCAGTTTTATAATACTCAAGATAATACTTCATACTCAATGACAATTCGATTGAAAATTGAAAAAAATAACGTATCAAAAATTTAGTATCATACACTTATGCTGACGAATTGAATGTCATCAGTTTTTTTTATATATTTTCTTAACTCACCTGAGGTTTAGTTATTGTTAATGACGAAACAATTCGTTTTTTCATTTAACAATTTCATTGTTAAATACAAACAAAAGTTACGAGAATCGAATTCATCAATTTGAAAAAGTTTCGTACGCTGTAAAAAATGTCTGTTGAAACTTCATTAAAAAATATGAAGTTTTTATGCATATACAGTATATTAAATTTCATATACATGTGTGCAGTAATATTCGGGTATAAATTTTAATTTTCAAAGTTTATTCTCTTAATTTTAATAGACAAATTTTGAATTTACGTTAAAATTTTTAATTTTCCAATCGATGTATATTAATTTTGATTTCGTATACTTGTTATTGATAGTTAATATACAAAAGAATATGAAATTTCAATAACAAGTATATTAAATTTAACGACATTTTTTACAGTGTACGTAAAGAGTTGTGCTGTATTAATTTCATTAACGGCTGGTGATTTATTTTGGAAAAAATATTTGTAATGTTGAAATACCATTTTATTTTATGTTCAGGCAATGAGACACTTTGAACACAATCTCATTAAAATTAAAAAACAAAATGCAAACACAAATCTTCTCCACTGGGTAAGCAATAAATTACGGAAATGTAACTCTATGCAAATTTGTAAAATGTTTACAGAAAACGTCTACGTGGATTTGAACAAAGCAATAGTAGTCTTCAGCGTTGTGAAGATTCAACACGCTGGAACTTTGTTACTGGAATTCGTACATCCAAAAACTCATGAAATTATTCGTATCCCAGAGTTTGGAAATAAACGGTACGTAAATCCAAAGACAAAACACGTGTATGTGGTTTTTGTGGATAGAGAAGGCAGAACACTTTTGGTTTCCAACGAGTCCAAAACGCCAAAGATAACAAAAACTTTTTACGCAAATATCACCATCAATGTCAACCAAGTTTTGGTAATTGAAAAATATCAGAAAATATTGCACGACAATAATTGGGGCACGTTAGTCACCGGTGGAGCTCCGAAATACGACCTCGTGAATGCAACATTTGTCATGAAGACCGAAAAAGTAAAAGACGCCGATGGAATTCTGGTGCTTCAATTCGTTCATCCGAAGACTGGTGAAAAAATACGAGTGCCCTTGAGTGGAAGCGATGAATATGTGAAGCTGAAAACTCTGGAGGTTTTTATTATTTTCGTTGACGTCGAAGGCCAAACAATGTTACTTTTCAAGGGTAATTATTCGTCGCCACTCAAACCTTCGCCATCGGAGAATACGAACTCTGATCGAGATAATATCGATTCCAACACAAATGTGAATGTAATTGTGGAGAAGTATCAAAAATTATTACACGAGAAAAATTTGGGCTTCATGGTTGTTGGAGGATTTCCAAAGTACGACATAAAGAATGGAATAGTCGTCAAAGAGACTGTCAAGAAACTCGATTCTGACGGAATTTTGGTGCTCCAGTTCAATCATCCCGTTACTGGTGTCAAAATTCGAGTGCCTTTGATCGGTAGCGACGAATACGTCAACTTGACGACCTCAGAAATTTATTTAATTTTTGTCGACAATAAAGGTCGAACCTTGTTGATTTTCAAGGGTCCAGAATTCTTGGCATCTCCAACTGAATCGCCCAACAACGATATTGTCAATGATAATACGAATGTAAACGTGATGGTCCAGATATATGAAAAATTATCGCACGAGAAAAAATGGGGCTCCATTGTTGTTGATCGACATCCAAAATATGACATATTAAATGGAATTTTCATCACTGAAACGCGTCAAGTTATTGGCGAAGATGGAATACCGATGATCGAATTCGAGCATCCGATAACTCATCAATTGATTCGCGTTCCCTTGAGCGGAGGTGATGAATACGTGAAGCGAACAACGCACGAGGTTTTCATTATTTTCGTCGACTTTAAAGGTCGAACATTCTTGATTTTCAAGGGCATAGATATCTCGGATCCTACGATTCAGTCTCCGGATGACATGACCGTCGAAAATGGTGATATTAATTCTGATAAGAATTTAAACGTGCTCATTCAAAGATACGAAAAGCTATCGAAGGAGAAACATTGGGGCTCCATTGTCGTTGGAGGACTGCCGAAATATGATGTATCAACTGCGATATTTGTTCTGAAAACAATCAAAGTAACCGGGAAATATGGAATCCATATGCTTGAATTCGAGCATCCCATCACTGGTAAGAAAATCCAAGTGCCGTTACGCGGTGGTGATAAATATGTAAAACCATCGACCTTGCAAGTATTCATCATTTTCGTCGATGACAAAGATCGTACCTTGTTGATTCCCGAGAACACGAATCCTTCGGTCTCAACACCCAAATCCCCGACCGATGGTGGAAATTCCGACGATGATGACATCAATAACAACGCTGATGTCAACGACATCGTTGAAGATTATCAAAAACTATCAGAAGAGAAGAATTGGGGCACTTTGGTCGTTGGAGGACTTCCTAAATACGACATGTCAAGTCCGATATTCATTATGGAAACAAAAGAAACAGTTGGAGATGACGGAAAACCGACGCGCGAATTCAAGCATCCTGTTACCGGCGAGAAAATTCAAGTTCCTCTACGCGGTGGTGATGAATATGTGAAGCCATCGACACTACAAATTTACATCATTTTTGTCGATGTTGAAGGTCGCACCCTTTTGATTCCCAAGGACAAAACTACTTCGGTCTCAACGACCCAATCTCCTACCGATGATGCAACTTCTGACGAGGATAAAATTGATAAAGATACAGATGCAAAGGACATCATTGAAAATTATCAAAAACTATCGCAAGAGAAAAATTGGGGCTATTTGGTGGTTGGAGGATTTCCGAAATACGACATATCAGATGCAATATTCATTTTAGAGACAAGAGAAACAATTGGGGATAATGGAATTCGAATGCTCCAATTCGAGCATCCTGTTACTGGTCAGGAAATTCAAGTGCCCTTGCTCGGTGGTGATGAATATGTAAAACCATCGACGCGGCAAGTTTACATAATTTTTATCGATTTTCAAGGTCGCACCCTTTTGATTCCCAAGGACAAAACTACTTCGGTCTCAACGACCCAATCTCCTACCGATGATGCAACTTCTGACGAGGATAAAATTGACGACGATACAGATGCAAAGGACATCATTGAAAATTATCAAAAACTATCGCAAGAGAAAAATTGGGGCTATTTGGTGGTTGGAGGATTTCCGAAATACGACATATCAGATGCAATATTCATTTTAGAGACAAGAGAAACAATTGGGGATAATCGAATTCGAATGCTCCAATTCGAGCATCCTGTTACTGGTCAGGAAATTCAAGTGCCTTTGCGCGGTGGTGATGAATATGTAAAACCATCGACGCGGCAAGTTTACATAATTTTTATCGATTTTCAAGGTCGCACCCTTTTGATTCCCAAGGACAAAACTACTTCGGTCTCAACGACCCAATCTCCTACCGATGATGCAACTTCTGACGAGGATAAAATTGACGACGATACAGATGCAAAGGACATCATTGAAAATTATCAAAAACTATCACAAGAGAAAAATTGGGGCTATTTGGTGGTTGGAGGAGTTCCGAAATACGATATATCAGATGCAATATTCATTCTACAGACAAGAGAAACAATTGGGGATGATGGAATTCCAATGCTTCAATTCGAGCATCCTGTAACTGGTCAGGAAATTCAAGTGCCTTTGCGCGGTGGCGACGAATATGTAAAACCCTCGACGCGGCAAATTTTCATTATTTTTGTTGATGTCAAAGGTCGCACTCTGCTGATTTTAAAAGGCATCAATTCTTTGGACACTACAACTCAATCGCCTATCAAGAGCATCATTTCCAAAGAGGAAGATGCAAAATTCAACAAGAACATTAAAATCTATGAAGAAATTTCACGCGATAAAAATTGGGGTTCAATAGTAGTTTCAGGAATTCCTGAATACGACATAGTTCACGCGATATACATTATGAAAACAACGAAGAAAATTGGAGAAGGCGGAATTCTGATGTTACATTTCGTGCATCCTCTTACTGCACAAAAAATTCGCATACCTTTCCAAGGTGGTGACGAATATGCGAAGCCAATGACATCACAAGTTTTCGTGATTTTCGTTGACATCAGGGGTCAAACACTGTTGATTTTCAAGGGCACGAGTTCTGGGTCGCCGATAACGGAATCGCCCGACGATAATATTGGCGCCGGAGGAAATAGCATCAATTCGAATACAAATGTAAATGTGATTATGCGCAGATATGCAAAAATGTCACGTAAGAAAAAATGGGGCTCGATAGTCATCAGAGGCTTTCCAAAATACGACACATCGAGGGCCATATACGTTATGAGAACGAGAAAAAAGAGGGGATTAGACGGAACTTGGATGCTACATTTCGTGCATCCAATTACAAGCCAAAGAATTCAAGTGCCTCTGCAAGGTTGTGATGAATATACAAAGCCAGGAACTCGACGAGTTTTCATAATCTTTGTCGACGCTCAAGGTCGAACCCTATTGATATTCAAGGGCATCGATCGTTTTAAATCAACAAAACGACCGATTTTCCATCATATGAATTCTTTCGAAAAGCCTCATCGCAATAACAGGCTGATGGGTCAAAGACCTGGCGGAAAAAATCGTGAGAAAAATGTTGGCTCGTTAGTCTACGATGGATTTCCCGAATACGACATAAGAAGTGCAATATTCGTTATGAGAACGAAGAAAAAGTTGCGTTCCAACGGAGTTTCGATGTTGCAGTTTGTGCATCCAAAAACTCGTAAAAAAATGCAAATTCCTTTGGACGGTAGCGACGAATATGTCGATCCAAAAACCCACCGAATCTTCCTCATTTATGTCGATGCCCGAGCAAGAACACTTCTGATCTTCAAGGGCAAGGGCTCTTCGTCATACGTCGACGATTCGGCGGTCGATGACTTCGAGGATGAAAAAAATGAGAATGACGAAGAGAACATTAGTAATGAAGAGACTCCTCTTGATAATAATGATATCAATGATAATTATAATTCAAATATCAATTCAAATGTCAATTCAAATATCAATATCAACAAGGATGAGAATATCTTCTCGTTTCGTTAGCAAATCATTGAAAAATATTCAATCGGATCCCAGAAAATCGAACATTGAAAAAAAGAACACCAAGTTTAAGATATGATTTAATAAACGAGATTTATTTACAGCGTTTCACACGCAACGGTATTGTTTAAGTGTGACGTGAGTTTGCTTGTTAAAAAATGATGTTGAATAAAATGTAGATGGAGAATAAAAGTTAACCATACCTTTATGTGTGTTTCGAGAGGTTTGGAAGAAATTACGAGTGAAGAACTGAGAAAGTACATCGAAGATCGGACGGTGGTGCTTTAAAAGTGTCTTTTACTCGTTACTAGTATAATTGACAGCACTTTTCACACTTTTTTATCATTTCAATTTGTCCTCTGCAATGTGCAGTTAAATTAAAACCCGTTAACCCTTCAATGTGACTTGCGATGCGGGCGGTGAACCGCAAAGTATAACTGCGGTGCTGATTATCGTTGTTAGGAAGAATACGCAGAGAAGAGCACGATCACTCACGAGAGCAACTTGCTTCCATTCGAGTTCTGTTTTTTCACGATTATCCTGATCAATGAGTCGTCGCTCATTGCGATCGATCGTTGTGTGAACTCTCAGGAGGATTCGTGACCAGTGAGTCTCGAGATTGCCGTCCCTTCCGAAATCTGTCGGAGAGGAAACAAAAAAAATTTAATTTCGTTGTATTTAAAGTTTTTCCTGACTTCAGATGGATGCTTTAGGTACACAATTATGGAAATAGGAGCGTTCACAAGAATTTTAACTCAATTACAAAATTTTGTAAAGCGCTCGCACAGTTCAATGTGATTTTTTCATCCATTTAGTCGGTATCAATGATATTTTCAAGTCCACAAACAAGAATTCCGAGAAATCGCTGTTTCAATTTTAACGGATTCGATTTTCAATAACACGTCAATACAGGAGAAATACTTCAGGATTCAAATATATCTGACCATAAAATTACAAATTCTAATAATTCTAATCGTTTATAATAATTGAATAATCATGTTAAGTCCAAATATCAGGGTATAACAAGTTATAACTCCGCGTATGGAGAATGATAATTAGTGATACATTTGAACAATGGTTATAGTTTCACTTTTTAGAGCTATTAAAGTTGTTTGGTATTGAATTGAAGATGAGGACGCAATGTGCAAATGTCCAATTTGCAGGGTTTTTTGTACAATTTTATTAATTTGTTATTGATTAAAACTGCATATAAATAATAAAATATTGAAAAATATTAATAATAAAATAGTGAAAAGTACAAAAAAACGAAAAGTTGATATTATGTATAATTTCAATTTTTCGGTTTTTTTCGTTTTTTATAAATTTTCCACGTTCTAAAAGTTTTTGATCAAATAATTTTAGCATTTTCTTTTTGTAAAAATTGTTTATTGCTGTTCTTGTTTGATATTTTTAATTGAGGGTCGTTTTAATACGCTTCTCGATACCTTTGAGTCAATTTGAAATCAATACTTGTGTTAAAAACAGCAAAATCGCTTATTACTATTGTATGATCTATTTGGAGTTTTAATCAATAAGAAATTAATAAAACTGTACGAAAAAATTTCATACTAATCATCATACTCCAGTTGCGGAGTTAACTTGTTATACCGCGATCTTTGGACTTAACTCAATCAAATCAAATAAACCTGGGTAACAAATGTCTGAGATAAAAGTAGGCCTGATAATTGCCTAATTCTGTTGTTAACTCATTTTTCGAAAAAAATGGACTTAACTCGTTCTGTCGGGAAACCAAAAATTTCATAAACAGGGTCAATTTTTTCAAAAGACATTTTTACTGCACACCTAAACTAGGACTGCTGTTGTTGCTGCCATGTCTTCGAGGCACGTATTTTGGCGACGAGTGTTGTTGTTGTTGGGTTGAAAATTCTGTTGAGCAATGCAATGGACAGTTGTTCCTTCGACGCAAGGAATCGGAGGATGGATCTCGATAAGCGTTGGCGTTAGAATCCTTTGGTACCTGCTACAAAAATTAATGGAAGGAGCGAGGGAAGTAGTCGTGATGGAGATAAGTTAAAATAGGTTTGTGATTGATTGATTTCGATCGATCAACAGTATTTAAGGGGCAGCACCACCCTGAGGTTTAAAAAGTATCATAATATTTTGTAATTTTCAAAGTTAGCTTTCCTTATTATTTAATCTTTAAAACTAGATTGTTTTTATGAGGAATAAAAATTGTTTTATATACATAATAATCAGACCAATAAAATCTTTATTTTTACGCCTATTTTTCCAAGCCCCAAGGTGGTGAAACCGCTTAAATCGTTAAGCTCGAGCTATATTTAGACGAAAAGATATACAAACAAAGAAGAAATCGTGCCTGAAATAAATAATATTAAATATGCGAGTCTCGCCTTCGATTGACACATTATATTTATAATTTTCACGTACTTCTTGAAAATTGAGAAAAACCAGCTTCGCCAATTTTTCGAGGACCAATGATCTTACGATACCGGGCACTCTTGTGCCTCTCACACCACGATGATGGATATTAAGGGTCACCACCGCCAAACCCGATGCGAACGATACGAGACAGATGCTCACGCCGTAATAAAGACCTGTAATTAAGAGAAAATATGAATCAGACTTTTATTTCTCGCTGATAACGGATAAACCATTTAAAAAGCCTTATCTCCACAAAAACATGGTTAAAGATAAAAAACCACGTTTTTTTTTAGTTTTACGGTTTTTTCACCAGTGAAACTTCACTGAGAAAACAGTTTATTTGTAGTAAAGAAATATATTTAGTTGGCACTTTTACTTAAATATTCCTTAACTGTTACAAAATTTGTTAGTCGTTATTAGAAATATTTTATTTGTGTCAAAATTATTTATTAACAGTTAAAAAATATTTACTTAATTTATTAACTGTTAAAAATAATTGATTTCGCTATATTCGACTTTACATTTGTTAACAGTTAACAAATTCTGGTACATTGTTTTCTCAGTGTTCAGAATGAATACTTTCTTCGTGTTTTTCTAGTCTATTTTCGATTTAGCGAGTCATTCTAGTAAAGTAACAAAATTGTGCGTTATTTTTGTAGGTACAGAAATTTTTAGCAGACCCCATTCCAACAATTTTTTTGCGATTTTCAAATGTCTGTCACGTCGGTAATATTTAAGATATCTGGAGGAATAAAACTATTATCTTTACGAGTGGCGTATCGATTAAAACGAAACCTCAATTGGCTCACAGCATCAAACCGAGTTTTGTTACGTTTTTCGAAGTTTAAATACAATCAGATCATGTTTTTGACATTGATTTTTTAAGGTCTAGGATTGTGGTAAATTTTCCATTGGGTAAGAATATAACTTTTGAAAACCCGAATTTGATCAAGCACATAGTTAAATAGGGGAAAAAACGTTGTCTATAATGAAATCTGTATTCAGCGTCATTCTTGAACTCCAGCATTCTTTTATAGATCCTGGAATCTTGCATTTCAGGCCTGGAATTTTAGTTTATCATTTACAAACAAATGACAATATAAGCTAGCTTTTTTCAATGAAAAAAAGTGTTTTTCTCCAACTTTATTTTCGTCGTACCTTATTGGGTACCTTATTAGATAATAGTGTTCAATAGTTTTCTCGTAACATCGACGTGTTGTAAAAAAATTTACTGTTACTTTTTTTTTCAAAAGCAATGTGACAACCTTTCGTCAATGCAAGACCAGGCGGATTCTCCGTTTTTTTTCGATTGTCTTGAGTACAGATAAGCAGAGTTGCAAAAAATGTATTATTTTAATAATGCATTATCGATTTCATTGATGATTATTTTTTCACTTAATAATGGGACTTAACTTCCATTATACATTATTCATTCAATGAATAATGTGATAAACAAAATATCGCATTATTTTTCTAGTTAATAATACAAATGTCAGACCATTAAGCATGACATTAGTACTGGAAAATGAAAAAATGAAACATTATGCATTACGTTATTAATGAGTACTTGGAAAAAGCATTACATTATCCGTTGCTGAAGTAATGGATAATGTGGGAAGAGTTACATGAAGAGTTACAAAGTAGCGTTAATTTTTCATTACTATAATACTGAATATTTTGAATAATGCATTATTCATAATAAATATATTTTATGCATTCGTAGTCCAATAGGACAATGCGATAAAAACTTCCTTTTATTTACGAAAATGGAAAATATGGATTGATGAAACCGGTTCATGCTGTAGGTTCAAATCTAATCTAACAAATAAAAAAAATAAAAAAAACAAAGTACCGAATTATATTTTCGAAGTAAAAAATTAGGAATCTAAACAAACGAATTTCCCTGTAAAAAATTTGAGGGAATAATACATACAGTCTAAGATGTATCATTCTTACGTCTTATGATTATAAAAAATCATACGAAAAGGAAAATTTCATCGACATTGCTCTCTACATACGGAAATTACTTTTATTCCTTTGAACCATTACTCAAAGTAATACATTATTTATAGATGTAATGCGTTATTTGAAGTAATGCACTGCTCGATGTAATGTGTTACTCAAAGTAATGAATTGCTCAATGTAATGCATTACTCTTTGGTTTTGTACCATTCATTACTATAGTAATAAAATTTTGTTTCTACGTTGAATTACCCATTACTGTAATAATGGACAATAGCAGCGTTTAGCATTATCCATTACTGGTGTAATGAATAATGTTACGTTTTATGCATTATTTATTATTAATTTAATGCATAATCGTTGGGTTTCACATTTTTCATTACAAAAATAATGCTTCTATCATAAAATTGTCATTATTTCTAAAATAAATAATGCATTATTTTTACATTACAATTTCGGCAACTCTGCAGCTAAAGTAGGTTTAGACTCACTTATAAGTGGCGTCTTTTCCGTCGGTGGTAGGGTTTCTCGGATCGTCATGAGAAAAACCGTCATCGATAGAAGAGCCGAGATCCCGAGGGTGACCTTTTCTCCCGATTCCGATGGTACGTAAAATACCAGGAGTGCTGTTCAAACATTGGAGAAAAACTTTTATACGTCTTTGGAGAATATCAGCAGAATTGCCTTCCAGAAAGCCCTTTACCTCAAAGGATATGCCGTAGTTTGAGAAATTTAGCATAGCGCGAATTTCACAAATCCACCGGCAGATCTATAGTGTAACAAAATAGCACCGCCAAAATTTTGAAAATTATTGCAAAATTTGTGTCCACAATCTGTACAAAACATCCGCCTTATTTTCTTGAAATTTGTTTCAAAGCAGAACGTCCTATAATATGAACAATTTTTTCTATGAAAATCGACATAATAATTTTTGGGACCATTTTGAAGTGGAAAAAGATTCTCGTTAAATTATAAAAACATCTACATTTATCCTCATGATATGGCAAATCGCGAAAAGCAAATTTGTAGGGAAGAAAGTGGTGAAGAAAACGAGATTGAAGTAATCTCGTTAAGGCGTCGAGACATTCACGGGATATAATGCTGTTTGCATGCAGCAAAGTATTTCCTAGTCTCGTTTTTTTCCTCATTTCTTTCAATCTCGCAATCTGTAATCTTGGTTGTTTTTTCACCCTTGCCGGAGACCTTTTTTTCTTAGACCTCAACACTCTGTCTCCAAATGCCACTGACGAATGGCTTTCCCAACGAGGTGGTCCTATTTATATTCTGTGGATTCACATATTTCGTTTCAACCCCTCCATCATTCCTGGATAATAAAATTCAAATGCAAACGGTAGAAAAGCCATTTCCTTGCAGCTCGAACCAGTTTGTCACCGGCGGCATTTAGTAGATTTTACCTTTTCCACTTTACTAATATAATAAACTGTTGCCACACGATATCCGCCTGTTTTGCTATCTCACACTTGCATGCCGCTGACAGAAGTGGAACAGGATAGGGGTTTACTGAAAATGACCGGGGAAAAAAAGAGATTTACCGAGGTCCCCCGCTCTCGCACGTTTATTGTTTCTTCTTTTCTCCGTCGACGAAAAAATAATGTAATGTTTCTGGACTCCACGCGAGCGTACATGCGTGTGCTAGATTTATTATAAAATGGTATCAACGTAAAACCTTCCCTACCCTCGTTATAATAATAACAAAGGAAAGAGTATTATGTCGTGAACAACTTGAACGAGATGATTTTGACGGTGAAAAATAATGCCTACTGTAACTATAATAATGGCACCCTCGGGATAATTATTACTGATTGTGCATGATTACAATACTTTTTGATAGGGTGACCATTAGGGTGATTTGAAATTTTTTTCTCGCAAACAGGTTCAAAAGTCTTATTTAGGTATAAAAGAAGGCCTATTAAGGATGTTGAGTCCCTATGAAATCTTTAATGTTAATTGTTCAATAAATAGCTTCTTAATCCTCGTGAAATTTTTACACGACCTCCTGAATACTTAATGTAAAAACAAACGAACATTTTTTTTTTTTTTAAACAAGCTTTTATTAGTTGTTAATACAAAATAATTAAAAACTTAAAAATAAAGCTTTTCCGATTGGAAATAAGTTGTCAAATAAAAGCGTGTTACACCCTCTTTTTTTCTCTTGCTGATAAAATGTAACACGCTTTTATTTGAAAACTTATTTCCAATCGGAAAAGCTTTATTTTTAAGTTTTTAATTATTTTTTATTACCAACTAATAAAAGCTTGTTTGAAAAAAAAATTTTTTTTCGTTTGTTTATTTTTTACTTTTTAGTATTTATGATGTTAAATAACTAGTTTAGTAATGTATATCTAGTTTCGCATAATTTTTTGCAAAAAAAATGTTTCGCAAAATTTTTTGCACAAAAATTATTCTGCAAAATTTGTTAGACAAAATTATTTCACACAATTAATTTGCAATATTTTTCTGCAAAGTGTATGCAAAAAAATGTTTTCAGAACATTTTTTGGAAAAAGACTGTTGCGCAAAATTTTCGTGGAGAAATGTTGTAAATCAATTGCTTAAAACTATTTTGTAAACAATATTTAGCAAAACTATTTTTTTGCAAACAATTTGGCGAAACATTTTTTTGCAAATAATTATGCGAAACATTTTTTGTTCCAAAACAATTTAAAAGCAAATTTGTAATAAAAATTTTGCGAAAAAATTTTTTTTTGCAAAAAATTTGCAAATTTTTTGTGATAATATTGCATTGTCATCCGATTTACATATGCATGACAAATTTTAACTCAATCGAAAACCGGGAAGTGGGTCAAATTTAACTTGTAAAATTTGATTACAGACAGACAGACACCGGGACAGGTGAAGCTAAATAAAAGCTTGTAAAAACATATTAAATTTTCAGAACTCTATCAGCATTACTTCAACCTCCATAAAAGGGTTAAAATGAAAAATTATGAGAAAATTGTGAAAATTTGGTATGTTTTTGTATGAAGTATTTAAGAGGTCGTGTGAAAATTTCACGACGATTAGGAAGCTCGTTATTAAAATATTAAAATGTGATAAGAACAATTTTTTGAACAAATAAAAAAAATATTTATCAATAAATTTCGTTTTGTTTCCGTTGCTTTCGATATAGTGTAGATATTAAAAAATTGAGAGGTCACAAAAAAAAACTTATCGCAAAGTTATATCACTTTCCATAAGACTACATTTAATTTAATTTGTTAATGTTAATTGTTCGATAACGAGCTTCCTAATCATCGTGAAATTTTTACACGACCTCTTAAATAATTCATCCAAAAACATACAAAATTTTCAGAATGTTCTCATCATTTGCGATTTGGGACTCAACATTCTTAAATTTAATTTCCATCAGGATAATTCTCGGAACTTCATCGCAATTTTGTTTTTTTTTTTCAAAACGTAATATTTTTACAACAAATCTTGACAGTTCTTTTTTTTTAATACTAAGGTATTGAACAAACACACCCCTTTCATAAACGATCTCTTTGTTTTCTAATCATCATCCCTTATCTCCAAAACCAACGTGTCGTGTATTCTCGGTTCACCGCTCGAACAAATTGACCGGGAATGTTATTCGCCCAGAATCCATTATGAACGTACAAACTCTACGTTGCGCTTGTATAGATAGGCAGAGGGACAAAGTACGTTACACCTATTTGTGTCTACCCCATTATGTCACAGTTACAGAGGAAATAATGGGATATTAGAGTTGGAAGAAAGACAAATGGGCGGAAATCGATCTCAAATAATGCACCGGCAAAATATATGGCACGATATTCATCAGTTGGTCGATGTAATCCGATGGGTTGGGATAAATGTGAGGTAAAACAATTCCTGAAGAGAATCAGTGGTTTATCATTGAAGTGAATGGAGTTTATCATTGAAGGTTTATCATTGAATTGAAGTGAATGAAGAAAAAATAATCTAGGCGGGGGGAATTAACCCCTAGAAAACTGTATCTTTTTTCGACGTCATCGAGTTCAGAGCTCTTTCACTCGATGATTTTGAAAAATGGTGGAACACAAAGTCTGCAGTGCAGAGATGAAAAAAATCTCCTCGGATAGAAAAGACCCCAAAGTTTGAATTTAAAAAGTTTGCAATGCAATAATAGAACTTTAGTGAGATGGAAATACAGGAAAAAGGGTTTACGGTTCTTATTCGATTAATTTTGGTGGCAAATTTTTTTTTTTCGACTCACCAATTCCGTTGATGAGAAGACAGGGCAATATGAGATTGAAGACGTAAAACATTGGTCGTCGTCGAAGACGAATCTCGTACGTGATGTCCGGATAAGGTTCCGGGCAACAGGAATAAAATTGAACATTTCTCCGCGCTGAAAAGTCGAGAAGATCGAACTCACCGTTCGCCTGATAGTTGCTGATGTCACCCTGTTCACTTTGACGCTCGAGCTCGAGCTGGAAAATTAAAGCCCAGAGGGTAGATTATAAAGAGGGTAGGAAGAGTGAGAGTTCGACAATGGAAGGTCACCGTACAATAAAAACAATCAACTTCGTCTGTCGAATATAAGATGATTAACGAGCTATCGGATCTCGGAGTCTTTTGTTCCTCGTCGCAGTCTCTTCGTGAGATTTCGGAAAATTGATGAACGGAAGTTAAAACGACGCCGCGTCGGTGTGGACGACGGCGTTGTATAAAGTAAATTGAAATCAGATGAAATCGAATTTCAAGGACCCATCAAGTCATGTGGTTATCGAATTTTGGGATCATTGTTGACACTAAAAGAAGTTTAATGACCTATGAATATTATTTTCCCGGATTTTTCCTATTGGACTGACACTAATTCTCCCATATAACAAATTAATTATTTCAAGTAAGGCGATTATGATCATTTTTCGTCAATTCAGATCTCGTTATCGATATTGATGATTTTTTCAGACTTTTAGTCATTTTTGAGAGATTTTGTAAAATCATTAATAAAATCAGAATTTTGTAAAATCATATTCTGCAGATCTGAGAAGCAAATTCCAGTTTTAATAATTATCTCATGTTGTCAGTTTCCTTTGGAACGTTCGAATGGTCTTTTTTCATACGTTGTTGAGTTTATTTGAAGGACAAAAAAGTAGAGACTCAACATTAGACTGATTAAAAAAAGCGACAATTTTTTGTTTTTCGAAATAACTTATTAAATACTTTCGGGGAGGTGAAAAAAGATGCCTGGTAAAAGCAGAGCTCTTAATATAAATATTTGGATACGTCTCATCGCAAATTTCTATTTTTCATTTAGATAACACAGGAAAAAGAAACTTCATACTTTGAAATTTTATACCTCGGCTTCAAGTCAATGTACCGAAACGAACGATACGTATTCTTGTAGGGAATTAACCACTCTACAAAAAAGGTCTCTTATGATTTTCCGATAAACTCACTCCTTCAAAAGTTATTCACGGTCTAATATATATGTATATTAGACTGTGAATATCGGTCAACTACTGTTGGTCATTTCTTTAAAAATAAGGTAATTTATGTTAATGCAATTTCAAACTTTTGTTTCAAGAAAGATTTTACGATATTTACTAATAAGTTTCAACGTTTTGCCGGAAATTAAAAAAAAAAGAAGTGAAATTTACTCTAAATTTTACATTAACCTTGAATAACTTTTGAAGGAGTGAGTTTATCGAAAAATCATAAGAGATCTTTTTTGTAGCGCGTTCAATTCTCTACAAAAATGTCTCGTTCATTTTGGTACATTGGCTTGAGGCCGAGATATAAAATTTGAAAGTTTGAATTTTTTTCCCTCTGTTATGTAAATGGGAGATAGAAATTTGTGATGAGACATATCTAAATATTTATATTAAGAGCTCTGCTTTTAACAGGCATCTTTTTTCACCTCCCCGAAAGTATTTAATATGTTATTTCAAAAAACAAAAAATCGTCGCTTTTTTGAATCAGTCCACTCTACATCCATGTTTTTCATTATAAAAATGGTTGAAATATGGTTCACCCTGTATCCTTTTTTTTCCCGTCCGTCCCCGACATATTTGCCGTTCGGTCGAACTCGACTCGAAGTGAAATCACAATTCATCAATTCTCCGATATAAAAGGTTTCTGTATCTGTTGTAACAATTTTTTAAATCGAAAATGGAGATATACTTCTTATTGTTGCTTTTCTTGATATTTATCATCCACGAATATAAGTGAAAAATTTTATTCATGGTTTTTTTCACTCCAGTCATCAGTTAGTAACAGGCAATAAAAAAATAAATCCGAGCAATATAAACAATTTTTTTTTCTCTTTAAAACATGGGAACAATGTAAAAATTGCTAAATCAATGGATTTTTAAACGGAATAATTTTTAAAAACCGATTTCAATGAAAGGCCAAAATAAAAATTCTTAAATCAATGGGTTTTGCAACGGAATAATTTTTAAAAACCGATTTCAATGAAAGGCCAAAATTTGTTCTGAGCCACTTTTAGAAATATTTTGGTCAAATGAAAATATCAGAATATTCATTCTAGGCCTGTATGAACTGAACTCCTGAGGAACAGCAATAAAATTTTTAAAAATTGAGACATTTTGTGACATCCTAATGAACTATTGATATGCAGAGACTAAAAAGTACACACATGAAGAAAGAGAGAATAGCGGGGAAAAAAATCATAAATCCAGAGGTTTTGGGTATTCAAAATGCTTGGAACAGGGGGGCGGTGTGATGGGGATGGAAATCGGATACCCAATATCCATGGAAAAGGGGGTGGATGTACGTATACTAAAATACACGTCAACGGGATTTCACGAGGAATCGAAAGCGCGCGACGAAGGCGTTGAGTTGAGCCATGTGGACGAGAGTATTGAGTTCTTCTCGTGCATTCCGGATTAAGCCATTCCATCTCTATATACACGCTTCCGCGCCTCCTTTTTAGTCAAATTCTGCTCCCGCGCATTTTTCGATTTGCCCCGCTCTTCGAAGCGGCATTCACAAAAAAGTTGCTCGCGACTCGTCGTCAATTCACCACCGATTTTTCCGCATTTTAACGAGTTCGGTATTTGCCTCCCTTGCTAACTCTATCTACACCTCGTATAATAACTCGATTACCATCGATTGCGGTAACTCTCTTGATTTCAACCTAAACCGCGAACCAAAATTTATTAATATTTTCTCTTCTTCACTGGAATTATCGTACGCAAAATTTGCATCTTTAAGGGGGGGGGGGGGGTAGGGTAAGAAAATCAATTTTTTGGTGATGAAATAAAAATTAAAAATTGAGTTTTTTTACAATTTAATTCAAACATCCGCCATTTTTTTTAAATCACATTTTCATTAACGGTGTTAAATTGTTGTGTGTGCCTTTTACTTTAATGTGAATGGACTTTATCGGTGTACATGATAAAAGATATTTAAAAAAATAAAAATGAAAAGTTAAAGAAATTGACAAAATACAAAAAGTAAACAAAAATTCGGGCTTTATAAAATATCTATAGATAGTCTCAACCCTATTAATTTGTGTATTCATTTGGGATGAAAAACGCATGGGAAAGAATGAATTCTCCACTAAGCCAATTTTTTATAGTCTGTTAATATATCAAGTAAAAAACTGTTAAAATTAGACAAATCGAAGATGTCAATTCTGAGAAAAAAAATATCAAAACATTATTTGCTCCGAAAATGGCATATAGAGCTTTCGGAGGAGTTCGTAAAAAATTTCACGGAAAAGTACGTTGAAAATCCTAAATTTCATGTTGTACTTTTTTTCGTACGATGAATAATTTTCGAGTTACGAAATGGAACAAGAAATTTTTTTGTATTTTTTTCCGGCTAAAATGTGTAATATAAAAATATGAAAAAATCACAAATTTTCTTGACAGTTAGAACTACTTTATAAAAATTTCTCTGCGATTTTTGGTGATTTCAAAAAATGGGATTGCCGACTTGACGTGGAATGCCTCATTTATACGATGGCAAACGCTGTTTTTTTAAGCCTTTGAGTAACTTTTTTTTTGCGAGAAGACCCGTTCGATTCTGTAGTAACCCCTTTTTTTCTATTATTGTATATTTTTCTAAAAGGCAGCGGGATTTACAGCAAAAGGTTAACCCAAACCGTGTCTTTAACTTTTATATGAGGGCTGTTGAACGGAACAACTTTTCCTGCCTACGTGGACGCGAAAACTCGTAACCTTTTAATACTTCTGGAGATATTTTTTTCCAACCTGTTGGAAACCATACGATTCTATTGCAGCTACGAAAAGTTTGCCCGAGGCCAATTGCGCATTACCAAAGTGACGTATAAACAGAACAGTTACAGGAAATCGGCGAAATTTCTGTATCCACCAACCAAGAATCGATTGTCATCTATCAACTATAATAAATATACGTTGCATGTGTAAATCCCGAAAAGGTTCTTATTTGATGTGGTACAAAAAGTCAATGTGGAGGATGCTGGAATTTCGAGTAATACATTTCTCTGCTCAACGATTGGATTATGCCAAAGGAAAAAGCCGTTCATTCATCAGACCCTACTGATTTAAATGATCACGTACAGAATTTGAATGTCTCAAGTAATTGCTGAGTCTACTCGAGTGAATGAAGAAAGTTTCAGCTCATTCGTTTCTGCTCATGGCATGCTTTTGGCAGATGGAAGTTGAGGTTGGTGCAGGCTAAAGCAGGGCAAGCTTTGCTCAAGAGTTTTCTCGCTTCACCCGCTTTTTTTTTATTATCGTAAATTTCTCGAATTCATTTGGAACATTAATTTCGCAAAATGTTGGTTACTCGATGAGAGTTCCCAGTTTCAATTCTCACCTTGTTCTAATCTGTACCAAAGTCTCCGTAGAAAACGCGTTAAATTCAAGATGACCAAAGAGGACCTTTCAAAACTCTCTTTGAAAATAAAACCAGAAAGTTTTAATTTTTATGCCTTATGTTACATTGTGTTTCAATAAAAAAATCACTTTTTTCCACAAGTTACGAGAATCTCGATGCACGCCGAAAGACAAGAAATATTGTAATGCTGAAGCATCCTAATAAAAGGTGGCCACTAAATCAGACGAAAATAATTCCCTGACATTTCCCTGAAATTTCCTTGATATTTTCGAAAGATTCCCTGACAAACCATTTAAATTTGCGAAAAAGAGGTAACACGGTAAAAACATTGCATATATTTATTATTATTCATTCTTTGGCATTGTTTATTAAATTATATCTTTGGAAGGAATGATTTATATATCCTGAGGACTATTTTGCATTTTACAACGCCGTGATTCTTTCATTGAGAAGAGTTTCTTGTATTGTATTTTTTTACGAGTTCTTTTTATACTTTCCCTGACAAATATTTAATTCCTTGATATTTCCCTGATTTCCCTTACACTCAAAAAATTCCCTGACATTGCCAGGTTTTCCCTGAAAGTGGCCACCCTGTAATATACGCCCAAAGATAAGTTGTCTCATAAAAATCCAACGAGTAAAAAAATACTCACTTGATATCCATCATAAGTCCACGAGGCCCATTTGAGGGCGCATCTCTGCTCGTCAAAGGGAAAAAATTCTACGTCAATGTTACAGCTGCTGCGAAAAATTCCGTGGCTCAACCAAACGACTTCACCCGTGTGGCTCACTATTACATTAGTGTTTATCACCGCCGAACTGTATTGAGGATCAGCGCTGTTGGCAAAATAAAATATTGCGTATCTTCAATTCTGCATCTACGAGATTGTCTCAATTTTGATGAAATATAGGACAAAATAATTTTCCTATGAACAATTGATCATGAAGTTCGAAAAAAAACTGTCGAGCTCTGTATGAAATACTTTTATTCTAATCATAATTCGTCACCTGATTCTTTGGAGAGATGATAATTAATTTATGGATTATTTATCTATAAAATAACTAATTGGGGGAATTTTATTTTCACAAATATCGAGAAAATTGGAGTATAAAGTTTACCGTTTCCCAAACTCAGCGGCTAAAGACTCTCGTTTTCAGGTTTTCGTAATTAAATCAAGTCTTGCCGCCATTTTCCAAAGTTCAACCAATTTCTTCGGGATTTGTTGATATATAGCACTTGTTTATGCGCCAGATTACGTACATTTTCAGTAAGAGCGGTAACCCATTATGGAACTAATTAACGAGTATACCTCGTTTAAATAACGAGGTCCAAGAACCAAGAAAAAAGTTTAAATCGACAAAGGAAACAGAAACTGCGCGTTATTAATTATCTATGGATTAGTAAAACTTTGAAAATGATTGCTTTCCGCTAAAATTATTACATTTACGGGGGAAGGGAATTAACGCGAGGCCCTTAATGAGAAATAGCTTGCACAAGCCTTCTCTCATTTCAGTAAGCTTGGATTGTGCCTTCGCCGATTATTTCACCAATTTTAATCGAGTCTGAGGGAGTGATGAAAACGTTTACCCACTTGTTGTAAAGAATTGTGTCGGGGCGCCAAACACGATTGAAGGGAACCCTTATAACTCGTATTCCAGCGAATTCCGAAGTGTTCCACTTGAGATGATGATCCGTCCAGATCTGGGTGACCCAGCAATTCGTTGTCAATATTTGGTTTTTCTCATCCTGTGGTCAAATGCAAGGGACACGTAATGGTGATAAAATTTGCCATAAATATGAGTCATTCCATGTCAAATCGACCAAGCGTTGGAATCGACCCCTCTCAATTTCGATGAAATTTGGTCAGAAGTTTTCGTTTTCAATAAAACGGAGTTCTACCAAAGGAAAAAAATTAATTTTTTTTTTTCAAAAGTTATTCCAAATTTAAAATTTCACAATTTTTCAAATCTTTCAAGTTTATTTTTCAAATATCTCGAAAACTATTATAGGTACGAAAAATGGTTATGAATTCGTTTTGAAGAGTATACTTGGGGTTACGAAAAAAAAATATTCCGAGAAAAAATTTTGACAAATGATTAATTTGGAGCATTTTGAATTTTTAAAAATCGTGAAAATCCGAGTTCCATATTTTATTTTTTGTTCAATTTTTTTTAGGTAATACCTTGTACTGATCTTAAAAGATCCTGAAATTTTCAGAGAGGTGTTTTTTTTTCAAAAATATAAATTTTTGAATTTGAAAAATTCCTGCAAACCCACGATCAACATTAAATTTTTGGTTCAATTTTTTTAATATAATACCTTGTACTGATCTTAAAAGATCCTGAAATTTTCAGGATAGTGTGTTTTTGTTTCAAAAATGAAAATTTTTGAATTTTGGTAAAAGAAAATTTTTTTGTTTTTCCTCTAAGTTAAGTAAAGTTGAGCAATCATGTATTCTGTAATTTTTAGCAGCAAAAATTTCAATTAATGACAATTAAAAAAAAATTTGTTTACCAAAATTAAAAAAATTTTATTTTTGAAACAAAAACAAACCATCCTGAAAATTTCAGGATCTTTCAAGATCAGTACAAGGTATTATATAAAAAAAATTGAACCAAAAATAAAATATGGAACGTGGATTTACACGATTTTTGAAAAATAAAAATTCTCAAAATTTATCATTTTTCAAAAATTTTTTTCGGAATATTTTTTGTCGTAGCCCCAACCCCCAAGTATACTCTTCAAAACGATTTCAAAACAATTTTTCGTAAGTATAATAGTTTTCGAGATATTTGAAAAATAAACTTGAAAGATTTGAAAAATTGTGAAATTTTAAATTTTGCATATCTTTTGAAAAAAAAATTTTTAATTCGTTTCTTTTGGGGGAACTTCGTTTTATTGAAAACGAAAATTTCTGACCAAATTTCATCGAAATTGAGAGGGGTCGATTCCAACTCTTGGTCGATTTGACACATATACAATAAAGTTATTTTTTTTCATATTTTTCCCCAAAACAAAAGTTATCTCTTGCAAAGTTAGATCTTGCTTCAAAGTATCCCGTATTGTAAGCACTATCTGTTTGTACCGAAAGATGGTTCACATTTGTACGGTCTTCTCTATATTTCGGAACTGAACACAAGGAAGAGACGTGACGCAGATATGCATAATCGGATTCTCGGAATCGAGGAAATCGGGCATTGATTGATTGAACTCTCGGGTGGGGTGTTGAATCAATCCAGGGATATCTCGGGAATTTAACGTCTAGTGTGTTGGTACCATTCATCATTGTAGTTAATTCGTCGTGGTTGAGTTAAACGACGAGAGTTTCCATACAGGCATTTATGTGCTTTATTGCAGAATAAACGTTCAGTTCATGTTGTAGATCTGTTTTTTTTACAAACAAATAACTTTAATGCGTGAATGTTTAGAACCATCAGAAATAGTTTCCGATGAAAGCATAGAGCACTTATGAAGACACGAAAAGAGCTCTGGACAAAGTCAAAACAAACATTGTCCTTCAGATGAAAAAAAGCTTTAAAAAAGCCCGTAGATTCATTTCGGTAAGTTGAGTTATTTTTTTCCAATCATTGTCATACGTTTTGACTGCATCAAACGGGATTTATTAAATCCAAATTAATCTTAATCTGAACTAGTTCCTCCATTAAAAGGTCTAAAACGTGAACTTGCCGGTTTAGGCCTCATTTTAGAGAAAAGTTTAGGATTCGAGCTTGTGTTTGAATTCAAGATTAGTCTCAGGATCAATATTGTGATTCGAAATTCGGCCCTCATAAACGTCGCCAAGGTACCAATTGGTTATTCACTTAATGATGTCGTCACCAGATAAGTGCCCAAGTCGCAATCAAAATTTAGATGCAAATTGACACTTGCTTCCCAGTTCTACATTTTACATAAATCTCCACGCAGAATTTCGCATCCATATCGTAGAATGAAGAATTCTAATTCCTAGTAACTTACCACGTCGATGATGTGATGCAAGGACAGCCCAAAGACCACTACAAGAGGTTGTGATGAATTTTTGGCGGGTCGAACTCCTGCATCATAACCATCCAGCAGATGCTTCGTTAGTCTGTACTCGTGTTCGTCGCAAGAGCCTGAAAGATCATGAAATGACAAATCCTACGAGCCAAGAATAGGATAACATAATTCAGCCTATGCAAAGTGCCATTAAAATTGGTGGTCTCAAATGTGAATTGTCTCTTCGACGACATTATGGTGACCGGAATAATAATATTGATAACAAATTGGGAGTTTGGGGTCTTCGATAAGGACCTCCGCCAACGATAACAGATTATAGGGAAAAAAGTCCATCCTGATAGGTCCACGTTGAATATCGTCGTACAAAGCCACCACGTTAAACACGATAACGTCCGGAGGCTGCTGAATTAGATAGATAGGGATGAAATCGATAAGTACATAGTCAGAGGCAACTTGGTATCTCTATTGGTGAGGGTTTCTTTGGAGCTTGGGGTTATTATAACGACGAGGCGCATCAGCACCTCCAAAGTTTGAACCCAACGGTTTTCATCCTTTCAGATTGCCACCGTCACCTAACCTATGACACACGGTTCATTGAATTTCCCCCTTGAACAAATTAATCCCTGATCGTTCCGATAACATTGTGCGGCCTTCACGGACGCCCGAACACTTCCATGTAATCCCTTAATGCGAAGATGTTGTGTTGGGAAGAATTGAGGCTATCCAGAGACTCTAAACGCCTGCCAAATTTTTTTAGGCACGTTAGCATAAGGTTTCATATAAGTGAATGGTCAGTTTGTTCCCTAAAAGGGGTCTAAAATGGCTAACCACAATTGCTTAATAGGGAATATTTAGCTATCCAGCACCAAATTTTGTACTAGAGCAGTCGTTTTTAATGCATTATTGTTAGAACACAAAATTACTGCCTCAGGGATATCGGATTCGATATGGTTCGATGATATCAAGTCCAATCAGGAGCGTGAACCCATTTACCAGGACATGATATATGATGGACAATCATCCCTACTGATCCTAATCGTGTAATTTGAAATATAGGATTCAAGGTATTTTAGTAGCGAAGGTGGACGATTCTGTCAGAATTTGATATCATTCGATGCTCTTAAGGGTAGGCCAGAGACCCTTCTCTGGCCCTCGCGTGATCCCTTCAACGCTATTTCTCTCACCCTCACGCAATCGGGGTGCTTGTGTAGCCTCCCCTCAATATAATGAGCAAAACATCCCTGTACGACTATCCTCAAACCTTACACAGACCAAAAAACCAATTTCCGATCAAGTCCGGTACACGCTATAAATTCGATTCCATTTTTATTTTATCTCATTTTATTAGTATCCTTTCTGCAAAGAGGATTGAAAAGGATGATGCACCTGAAGTTTGTCCGTTGGACGATACCTTACAAGATCCAATTAATTTTGTTCTCATATATTTCAAAGACCTATATGACAATTGTATGGTGTTCATAAGATATTCAGTCCTATTATGATTTCATGTATCGTGATGGATAAACAAGTTTGGGTCAGGAATGAAGTGACTTGAATTCTGCATGAGATCCTGTGTACTTCGGGCTCCTAGCATTTGTAAATAAATCAAGACTGTGCGATACAACTTATGGCATAGATTCAGTGAAAAAGTACTTTTCCTATCTTATGATGGAATTTCGATTTCGGGCGTATTTACATTCCACGACATTACAGTCCAAGTGAAGTTTCTCATGGAGTTTCTTCGAGTATTTTCGTGAGAGAGCAATCTAGATGACGTAAATCGAAATAAAGCGGGACAGCCATAAGGAAACTGTCAATGTCATGGCAATGGAGGGATGATTCGGGGTTGATGTATGTGGGGTGATGTTTCATTGGATTATATTCAAGAGATAATATCATAGTTGTTAATATTTTGATCATTAATATCGAAAAGTAATTATTAGTAGATTTAGAGATATTTAGAGTCTCCATTGATTGTCGTGAATGCCGGAAAAGCACTTTTGATGTAACGCGGGGAATAATCTTCCCGATAATCTTCGTAATCGTGGAGCAAAGGCACTTAACGCCACCAACAGCTTGATGTTCTCAGAGGATTAATTGCGCAGTAAGGTTGGGTAAGATCAGTCACGTATTTTGCGGATCTTTGGGCGAAACCTCGCCAGATGACGTTCATAAATCTTTCATTCAAAGTCAAACGCGGAAAGGATCACCTTGTGAATTAATGTGCATGCACGATTTTCGGTTTTTAAATACGAAATCGATATTTGTGACAGAGGAAAACAAAAGAAAAATAGATTGATGAATAGAACGACAATCCTTGGTTAAAGCTACCCTTGCTGTTTATCGACCTTTTGTCGGAGGGAGGCGATATTTAAATTTTCATTTCGCTACTATTATTCTGTAAGAGTGCAAACAATCTCGAGTCCCTAAATCGTCATCACGCACAAAAGGATCTTGTATCCTGAACAACCGATACAAATGTGATCTTTTGCGAGTTTGTGGAAGATAAATTGAAAATGCCGGAAAACACAGTGGTATCACGAAAAAGCGATGAAAATCCACCTTCATTCGCGAAAATTCTACAAAATTCTACAATTCGAAATATGAACTGAACCGCATAACCGCAACAGTTTGCAACCGCAGTGAAATCGTGTATCTCCTGCGTTGATTGAGATAAAAATACATCTCTTTTTATTGCGATTCGCACCGAGACTTTCAAGACCTTTTCCCCAAAAAGTAAATTTCGTATAAGCGAATGTCCGAACGATTTTCTTACTGCTGGATCAACGTTGGAATTTGACAACGTTGAAATTTGGCAAAAACGAAATTTTTGGAATTAAAAATCCGACTATCGCAAAATCCTTCGTCGTCAAACTTTTATTTGACAAAACAGTGAACGAATAACTGATTGCAAAAGAAAGAGAATCCATGTTATGTTGGTAGAGAAGAGATTGAAGGATGAGAGTATGCTGTTGTTTCTCCTGAGCATTGTAAGAAAATCCTGTGGGAAGTCTAACATCGGTGCACCTGGAGCTATCCACCCCCCCCCCCCCCCCCATCTAATATCGATCGGCTTGAACAGAAAAGTCGTATTTCCTGTGCTCACACGCACTCGGTGAAATCCTTTTTACCTTAAGCCACTTATACGTAGATCAGTTCTCGTAGATCTCGACCCAATATATAATGCAGTCGATATGTCACAAAGAATTGTACAGAAGTACATTGAATGAAATGATTTACGACATGACTGTAGTTCGATGAACACCCACTTTGTACTACTTAATACTATTATTTTGTACTACTATTCTAAAGCAGAGCTGGGCAGTACTTGAAAGTACTCGGTACTTGCAGGTACTTGAAGTACAGTACTTGCAAGTACAAAGTACTTCAAGTATTGTCCTTAATTTTTTCAAGTACTTCATGTACTTGAAGTACTTTTTTCAAGTACAAGTATCAAGTACTTTTGAATGTGTCTTGCCGATGGTTGCATGAGCAAAGCCTATGAATATGGGTCATTCCATGTCAAATCGACCAATATTTGGAATCGACCCCTTTCATTTTCGATGAAATTTGGTCAGAAGTTTTCTCTTATCATAACACAAAGTTCTAACAAAGGAAAAAAATTAAAAATTTTTTTCGAAAATTCAAAATTTCACCATTTTTTCAAGTTCATTTTTTAAATATTTCGAAAACTATTATAGTTGAGAAAGAATCTTTCTAGGTTCGTCTTAAAGAGTATACTTGGGGCTACGAAAAAAAAAATATTCAGAAACAAATTTTTGAAAAATGATGAATTCGGAGAATTTTCAATTTTTCAAAATCGTGAAAATCCATGATTAACATTTAATTTTTGGTTTTATTTTTTTGATATAACACCTTGTACTGATATTAAAAGATCCTGAAATTTTCAGAAATGTGTTTTTTTGTTTCAAAAATATGAATTTTTGAATTTTATTAAAACTTTTTGTTTACCTCTAAGTTAAGTGAAGTTGATCAATCATGTAATTTTGACTACTGAAGATTACAAAATTACATGATTGCTCAACTTAAACAAAAATCATATTTTTGAAAGAAAAAAAACATCTTTCTGAAAATCTTTCAGGATCTTTTCAAATCAGTATAAAGTATTATCTTTGTTAATTGTGGATTTTCATGGTTTTGAAAAATTCAAAATTCTCCAAATTCATAATTTTTCAAAAAATTTTGTCGGAATATTTTTTTTTTCGTAGCCCCAAGTATACTCTTCAAGACTAAACAAACGATTTTTCATAACTATCATAGTTTTCAAGATATTTAGAAAAAACATTTGAAAAATGGTTAAATTTTATATTCTGTATAACTTTTGAAAAAAAAAATTAATTTTTTTTCCTTGGTAGAACTTGGTTTTATGATAAAACAAAACTTCTGACCAAATTTCATCGAAATTGAAAGTGGTCGATTCCAACTCTTGGTCGATTCTACATGGAATGACCCAAGTACCAGAATTTACGAGACGTACCCAAAAACTAGAAAAGTACTTGATACTGGTACTTGATTTTTTCAAGTACCATCGGTACTTGATACTTCAAGTATCTACGGTACTTTGTACTTAATACTTGAAGTACTTGCAAGTACTTTGCCCAACTCTCTCCTAAAGTAACCCTAGAGAAAAATAGAGTAACCACAACTGTACTTATCTTCCACTAAATGTTTATCCGGTAATTTAAATGGAATATTCATATGATCAGCGAGAATTTCCAATCTTCTGCGACCTCAAAATTTCATTACAGTCCCTATAAAAAGTTAATCCTAATCATTATCAAAACGTTTTCATGAGAATGTCAAAAAAGAATAAAGAATCTTACAGTGCAGGTTGGAATTGCCAGTTTTCTGCTTTTCTCGAGAAAAAGGATAATAGAGTAACCAGAGCAAACACAATAAATTTATTTTGATTTTTGTGCCCACAAATGAAGCTGCGTTTGCTTCAACTGTGCACTACGGTCATACAGAAATAGTTTATCGGTATACAAACGAAATACCTCGTGAGTCTGTGGATGGTTTAATTTTACCGGGGGCGAATTTGCTCGTTTGGTCTGACTTTCCTTTCATAAAGGGGCGCACAATTGGCTAACTCGATCTGCCGTAGCGTAGAATATTCGGGACAGCAAGCGTGCCTTCGGTCGAACGAATGCTTCTACATTGGTAGATCCAATGGTCGGAACCCGTGAATATGCAAATTGACAAATTCACCCCCGCGGTGACCGCAAAATGGCTCAAGCTTTAGCCACTATATGTGGAACATGTATGGACAACATTTACAAACGTTCGACATCCGTCTGTTCTCACGCATTCATGCAGGAATTCACTACCGTTACAGGTCCTTCCAATTTATAAGGTGGTAAGGACGTGGGCGTAGGTTTATGTGCGTAGACCTCGTAACAACGGATACGCAATATTAGGTTTTGGCTAAGGGTAAAGGCCGTCGCAACAACCTTGTCACGTGTTTTCCAATTCAATTAAGAGACTGGAAAGCCACAAAGACCAGAGAGCGTGCCGAGTTCAAGCCTCAGAAGTCATCATCTCAGGGACAAATTTATGAAGAATCCATGGTGAAAGACAAACCTCCACACGAAGATGTACATGCCTCGCTTAAAGAGGGAATGGGACCTTTATCAATGGGAATGGGACCCACTTGGACGAAAGACAAAAAGCAATTTGTCCAAGTTTGGATGCGGTTGGATTATTATTTGGCACCGATTTATTCTGCCAGGCTTGTTTTCTATATGGTTGGTATACTAACCCTCCATTGTGACCAGGGGTCCAAACGACCCCAGTGTAACTTTGAGAACAAATTTCAATCTGTTCTTGGCGACAAAGAGCATTGGCTTGCCATAGTGCCATGTAAGGATACTTTGGAGTTCCCTTAGTGAGCACAGTATAATAGAGAAATAATCGCGCCAACAGTTTCGCTGTGGCATTCGAAGAGAAAACACCGCGCGCGAGCTGGGGTCACTTTGATCACCAGTGTGTCCCATTGTGTAATTTTATATATAGAAAGCTTTGTTTTCATGAACAATTTTTTTTCCAGATTTTTATGCTGATTTGTTCAAAATGTCCTAAAACATCGAGAAATCATATTTAGAAAAAATATCCGGATGGATGTGTGTGTGTGTGTGTGTGTGTGTGTGTGTGTGTGTGTGTGCGCGCGTGCGTGTGTGTGTATCCTTAGTTTCAGATACAAATGATTAATAACTCGAGAACGCTTCGAGATATCGAGCTAAAATTTGGCACACTTGTCAAGCACGAATTGCTCTTCATTATGACAAAATTTTGTTTCAATTCTAACGCGTGTTCAGATTTTATCGATTTTTTTCGTTTTTGCAAGAATGGCGTAAACGCTCTAACTTGTTCAGTTTTTAAGTTATTGTACTGAAACTTTGCACAGAGCTAATATAGCTATCGGGGTAGCTCGCTATTATATTTGGCAAAAATCCATCGAAGGATTAAAATTTTATGAAATTTTTAATTTTTTGAAAAATAGCGTAATCTGACTTGTGCAATTTTTAAGATATTGCACTGAAACTTTACACAGAGCTAATATAGCTATCGAAGATGTTCGTTATTAAATTTGGCGAAAATCGATTGAATGATTAACATTTTATCAAATTCTGTTTTTTTTAAATAGCGTACTCTAACTTCGGCTATTTGCGAGATATTGTACTGAAATTTTGTACACATTCAAAATACTGATCAAGGTTGTTTGCTATTGAATTTGGCAAAAATCAAATTTAGCAAGAAGTAAATTTGAAAGAATTTGGCACATTTGCACGTTGATTACTAATGTTTTTCGATAGTTAACAAAGCTTCCTTTATGTATGAGGAAGCCAAATTTGATTGCCATACTTTGTGATAAAGGAAGCTATATGATTAAGATGAGGAAGCAATGTGCAAATGTCCAATTTGCAGGGTTTTTTTCTGTGTTGAACATCAGCATACAAGGTACCATCATGAAAGTCGAGTATTTTTTTCTTTCATAAACTATTAAAATTTACTCCGAAACTTCGAATTTTTCGGCTTTTGGAGTCTTCAAATATTTCAGTGATCTATGTTTATTTCTCTAAGGACGCGCAATTTTTCCATTTTTATATACGAAAATTTTGAAATAAATGAAATATTTTTGGTATTTATTGTATTTCCGAAATAGAGTTCCCCAAACTCCTCTTCAAATGTCCAAATAAATAACTTTTTTGAAACGTCCACTATGGAGCTATTTTTTTTGTTCAAAGTGCCATATCTCAAGAGTGTTATCCGAAAATTTTATGAAAAAAAAATTGCAAAAGTTATGGTTTTTTTTTTTTCGTAAAAAATGGTTTTTTTCGCGTATTCGCTCGTTCATAATGTTCATAATTTTTTTTCACCATCTTAAAAATAAAATAAAAAATCAAAGTGCATTGCATATTGAGGATGATTGAAAGTATCACCCTGAATTTTTTGAAGTCATTTTGAATAACACTCTGGACATGGCAAGCGGTCAAAGATGACTGGGGTCACAATGACCCCATGTGACCACCGTGTTACGGTTAGGATGTGTGACCACAGAGAGTTAGAATGCTTCGTATGTGTCAGAGATTTTATATTTTATATTTTTATATTATATTTTATATTATTTTTGTATTATTATTTTATATTTTTATATTTATTTATTTATACGTTAATTATTATTTGGTAGAAATATTATGAAAGTTTCATCACTATATTTATGGGAATATACTTTTACTAAAGATAACTGGTATTTTCACAAACTGGTATAGAACGAGTTACCCCAATCTCTTTCGCAGCAAAAAAAATGCAACTGCTCGAATGAGCCTTGAACTTTTGGTGATATATATGTTTAATATCGACAAGCTTTATCTTGCCCCTGAAAGACTGATGGACGTATTCACTGATGGGAAATCGACCGAATCTTTACTGTTGAATTTTGGGGATGAAAATTGACGATATCCGGAATTCTTCATGGGAAAATGCGAAAACACTAACATCTGTGTCTTACTGTGGACCTTTTAAATTGCCTTTCGATCCGCTAGCATTCATCATCATGTCACAGCTCTTATCTTGTCAATACCATTATTTACTCTCAAATCTTAATTCATTGCTTTTTCGATCGATATTTCGAAGAGCCGAAAATTTATATTGAATTTTATTCCTATTCGAGCAACGAGATTTCCCTCTGAAATGTTTGAAGCAATTGTACTGCAATGTCCAAGATTATAAAACAGTCCCAAATTTCCTACGATTTAGGAATGTATAGTATTTCAGAAACTCAATCAGAAGATGAGAAATGCTTCAAGAAATACAATCAAGTGGAAAAGAAGTTTGAGGCCATTTATGTCTGAAGAATTATATCGAATTTCAATTACTTTAAATTTGAATCTCTGTTCCACGCGTATTGGCAATGTAAAGGAGTTTTTAGTTATCTCATCGCGAGAATTATCGTATTTTACCATGAAGATGTTATATTCTTGTTCTGTGATTCCAATGAATGTACGGTCGCGAAAATTTTCGAATCGTTAGCACGATCTTGGAAAGTTTTCATCCTTCAAAAGTTTCTATCATATTTCTTATAATTGAATACGAGATAACCTTCGGCAGCGGTATTGTAAGAAACTTTTGGATCCGAGGCGAGGTTGGATATCCTCGAAAACGTTGTAACTGAATGTAACGAGATTTCAAAGTTTACGAATAATAAGATGTCAGAGGGAAAACTTTGCGATAAATCAGATACATCACGAGTTAGTTTGAATATAAAATATATGACTCGATGGAATATTATATCAAGTTCAATAAATAAAAGATTAATAAATGTATTGGTACAGTAACGATTATCAAGGAGGCCTCAGGCAAAAGAGTTGAATGAAACGTGTTTCAATTTTTCCAACACTATTGCAAAAACTTTACATAAAATTCCAGACGTAAATCTAAATGTAAAAGATCATTCGGGATAATCTAAAAATCAATCATCACATTTCTGGACATAGAAATTGGAGTATTTCTAAATTTCAATTAGACTATCGCTAAGATAAAAAAAGACTTCAGGTGAAAATTGATTTGCCATGTACAATTATTTTTACATTTGCGATAAACAATTGGTTTAGAATTTCATACGGAAAGTTGTTGAAAAAAATGGTGACTGAACAAAAAATTTGTGAGTCAAGTTCAATCTTTACAAGAATAGTCTCGTTACTCATTTTGATGCATCACAAAAGTTTTCTATAGACATGCAATTTTTTATAAACATTGTAGAATTGTGAGCCAATCACATTTTCTGAATTTGTAAAACAATTTATTTACTGAGAAATTCAAGAAGAACTTGAGACAATCTATTAATTTACAGTTGTTGCATAAAAAATTTAGCTTTACAGCAATTTTTTATCATTTTAAGAATTAACTTTTATTTTGTGAGATAAAAAAATATTTAAAAAATAATGTTGGGGAAATTGGATACAATTAGACCAATATATTTAAATGTCATAAGAATATTGAAATATTATTTTGTGAATTAGGGAGCCAAGAATACGAAACGAAACTCTAAAACGACGGACCCTAAAATGAAGTTTCGAATCTTACCGATAACGATGATAAACGCCAGGACTCCGTAGCGGAGAAAACCCGTCGGGACGAAGGACCACGACATGTGGAAAAACTATGTGAATCCGACGAGGTTTGAACAGCGCGAACTAACTGACGACCGGTCTCCGACTACTTTTCATCCAAACGTTTTCCAAGCGACTTCTATAACATCATCCTGCGTGTTGGTCCAGCGCGCGTTTATATCCCTACCACCCTCTATCAAAGTCTATCCGTTTTGATATTCGCGCGCAAGCGTTCGAAAGCTTCATCATAGAAGCAACTTGTAAGACGCAAAGTTTCCACATTTTTATAATCCATAACAGAGTTGATTTTTAAGGCAAGGGATCTACACTACCGGCGAAAAGTCTCCGGGCGAAACTCCAAAAAAAGGTCTCGAACGTTTTTTATTATGCCATTTCGGAGGAAGTCAACGTAAACTAATTTAACAAGCGGCAATTTAAAGGGAAAGAATTCGGCTTCATTTCCTGTGTTTTTAATTATTTTTACAATTTGTTTTTCGATTTGGACTCTCTTTTGAAAACAACCGTTTTTCGCCTTTTTTCCTTCCCTTCAGATGCACCTATCTTCTAGAAGAATTTTTTTAAATACATTTTTACGATTCGATTCATGAAAGGAAAAGTTTGAGCTCCAATTTCCTTTTTTTTTAAACTTTGGGCGATTTTTGTTTCCAAAATTATTCTGTTTTTTGTGAAAAACGAGGAAATTTGAAAAATCCCGTATAACACGAAAACAAAGAGGATTCATGAAAAACTTCGAGATAGCAAAGAGTTGCGTCTGTTTTCGTTGAATTCAGAGAAATTTTTTCAGATTTTTTTTTCTCATTTTTTGGGTCGGAGCTCCGATCATTCAATTACCATAACTCGAGAACTATGGGATTATTGATAAATTTTCAAGAGGAGAAAATACTTTATTTTACCATTTTTAACACATTGGAATCTTTTTTCAATTT
Organism: Alloplasta piceator; assembly: GCA_946863875.1. Lineage (NCBI taxonomy): Eukaryota > Metazoa > Arthropoda > Insecta > Hymenoptera > Ichneumonidae > Alloplasta > Alloplasta piceator. Next base: position 11,740,041 of record OX333072.1, on the reverse strand, counting down.
TTTTTCCAAATTTTTTACATTTTCCTACCCAGAAAATGAGAAAAAACAATGTTGGAAAAAAAATCTAAAAAAATCCCTCTGAACTCAACGAAAACAGACGCAACTTTTGCTTTCTTGAAGTTTTTCATGAATCCTCTTAGTTTTCGTGTTATAGAGGATTTTTCAAATTTCCCCTTTTTTACACAAAAAACAGAATAACTTTGGAAAGAAAAATCGCTCAAAGTTTAAAAAAAAAAGGAAATTGAAGCTCAAACTTTCCTCTTTATGAATTCAATCGTAAAAATGTATTTAAAAAGTATCCTTTAGAAGATGGGTGCACCTGAAGAGAGGGGAAAAGGGCGAAAAACAGTTATTTTCAAAACGAGTCCAAACCGAAAAACAAATAGTAAAAATTATTCGAAATACAGAAGTCGAAGCCGAATTCGTCTCCTTTAAAATGCCGCTTGAATTAGTTTACGTTGACTTCCGGCGAAACGGCATAAAAAAACGTTCAAGACCTTTTTTGTTTTGTCCGGAAACTTTTCGACGGTAGTGCACATTATGGTCTCGAAATTTCATCCAACTTTTTTCAGATACCGCTAAATTGAAATGACGGAAATTTTCAAAATTAATTTAGAATTATTGTACGAAGGCAGTTTAAACATTAACCCAGAACAATGCATAATAGTTTAAAAATTCCTATGGATAAATATTATTCCTTGATCATTTATCATAAATTATTATTCAAAATTGCTCTCAGCAAACTATTAGTGACATTTCCTTCGTGCTAGCATTTGCATAGATTATCAAAATTGCATCGATTTCCCGTAAGTGATCTCAGAGAAAGTTTTAATACAAATTTTGATGTGATAATGTCGGTTTTAGCCTCTTCTCCCTTAAAGGGAAACTTAAGGGGCCCTTTTTTCTCGAAGTCCTTGTTTATCCTCCTTTTAATATAGTTTGATAAAACACTCAAAGTTAGCTCTTTTCTATTATTCATTTTGGATCTAGTTTTTTGAAATTCCATCTCCATTGTGTTTTCTCTTCAAAAGGAAACAAAACACTGCATTAAAGACCGCTCCAGATTTGTCAGACGCAAAGAAAAACAACAACAAGGAAAGACTGCTTTTTGCTCTAACAAAAAACGTTATATTGGCGTGCTTGTCAATTCATTCTTCCAGATGAAGGAATAAATCGACTATTGCCAAGTTCACACGACAAATAACAAGACAGTTATGGATCTTTGAATTTGTCATTGCAGCCCCAAGTTATGGTTAAGTTGCAGAGTTATGGACCAGCGAAGGGGATTTTATGTGATAAAAATTCATCGTGATAGAAGCAAAATTTGTAAAGATTCGTCGATCTCATGCTTATGAGCACAAGAAGGGAGGACGATTACAAACGCTACAAGGAGAAGTGCCTGAAATGTGGCAAATGTTTCCGAAGATCGAATAAAATTTGTATTCACTCAAAGATGGACGAAACGGGAGATTCAGCGAGAATTATCGAAAGACAATTGGAGTCGACTTACGTAACTCACATCGTTTTCGCTGGAATTCGTACCACGGACAATATTTACGAGGTTCTGATTCTATATTCCATGAAATATGTATTTTTTTAAAAGCTAACAAACTCTCAAAGAATATCAAATCTTCGCCGAGGCATGAAGACCATAGAAAGACGTTTTACCATTTTTTAGACGACTTTGCATTTTTTAAAATCATCACTAAAATCTGTGTGAAAACAGATGATAAAGTCTCATTTTCCAATTTTTTTCTTAACTATCAATTTTGAGGCCCAAACCAGCTTTTCATGCACTCCAAGGGTATGACAACCTAGTTTTCCCATTTTCATCGAAAAATCCAAAGTTCTGTTATCATCGGAGTCTTTTCAGCAGTTTAATATGAAACTTTCAATATGACTTCACTAGTCGAGCTCCGATGGTAATAAAGCCGCATTTCAAAGGAAACCTGCAGTTCTGATTTATTTTCTGTCACACAAGCTTTTCCTTCAACTGTAGTAGGTAAAATTTTTACCTTGAAATTGCTAGCGTCGGTAAAATGGTTCAAGAGTAGGTCGTTTGGGAAAGGAAACTGCATTACCTTCAGTGACAATTTTTTAGTATATCAGAGGGAAACTATTATCAGAGGGAATCTGCTATTTCCATTTTCGGTCTGAAAGTTTGAGTGTCCCAGAAAAAATGGATGAGTTCGTATCTAACAACTATCATGAATTTTTCGAATTCAAAACGATCAAATTTAATTTTTTGCAGACAAATTTTCTGTCCGAGGAATCCTCATCCTTTCTCTGTCTCCAATAGTCTAAAAATTACAAAAACTTTCCTTGAAATTATCCTTGAATTACCGCGACTCTATTCGATAAGACAAATTCATTTTACTTCAAGGTCATAGCAAAGTTATTTCAAGGGTTCATTTTACTTCAAGGTAAAGTTGCTTCTGGCACCTGAAGTTGACATGTCAACGGTGAAGATTACTGTCAAAAACAAGAATCTACGTATAGCTCTCTATCGTCCATTGGGAGAGTTAGCGAAGCGTTTACCTCTGTCGTTTCACGAGAAATCACCGCTCAATGAACTCGTTAAAAGAACGGTTAAACATTGCGAAAATTTTCTCATACCTGAGAGCATCGACGGTGACAAGGTTCGAGCAACTATAGACAACAAAAATAGGATTCTCGTGCTGACGGCACCCCCGATCAAGCCTTCGAAGGCTTTGAGACGACGATTATCTGGAATGATAGATAATTAAAGAGGGTTCTTAATTGCGGTCTCACCGAGTGTGACCATTTTTTCTTCAATTAAAAAAAATTATTTTAAACGCTAATATCGATCGACTTGGTAGAAACATTTATAACGGGAAGTTCGGCATTCACTCTAAATATTTCGAGCACAATCTCAAAGAAGGTAAAAAAGAATATAGAGTGAAAAAAAAAACCATTATCCATATTAGTGCGGTGAAAAACCATTTTTTAATTTATCCTGACAAGAAGCTATTGATAAACCGGTCAAGAATAACTTTGTTAACCATGTATTTGGATTACCTTGTCTTTTTTATAATTTGTAATTGAAGTTTTTTAAAGTACAATAAAAAAAGCAAAAAAGTAACTTAGTTGATGAATTTATCGGTACATCTAATAAGCTCACAATGATGATCAACTTTTAATTTTTAAATCGCTGTTTTTAGCCACTCTTTACCACTTTGATTCATCAACAAATTGAAAACAACTTCCCACAATCACGTCCCACCTCCTTTGAAAATGCAGAACTTCCATACAAATGAATATATCGACATTCTTAAGGTCGTATTTTGAAGATGAAAGATGCATCTAATCATGAGAATTCGGCAAACGCAAGGGTTGCAGCCCTTAAGTCTCGCACCCTGTCAAAACGAGCAAAAAAATGAGAAATGAGCATAACTT